>CM059213.1:37225693-37390693 GCA_030347435.1 Clarias fuscus
TTTATGGCTGATCGGTGTGTGTATATTAAGGAAAAGAAACACTGATTAGCACTTTAATAAAACAGTAGCGCTAGCTGCCACCTCGTTAGCCCCGCTGCTGAGCACAGAGCTGTAATAACTGATGAAGTGCGAGTCTGCTGGTTTCAGACCTCCGATTCCACTGTCATTGAGTTTTCTCACTCGGTTGCTCCTGATCTTGCTTACGGCCCCGGTGCAGACCCGCTGATACAGGGAGTTTTAGTACAATCTGGACCTTTTTTATTCCATCAAAGAGCCAAAAGGAAAGAAAGAGAAAACAATCTTGCTGCTGTAAACTCCCAGGACGCTCGGCCCGAGCCGACGAGCCGATCTCGGTTCGTGTATGTGTTATTTTGCTGATGAGATGATATTTTATAAATGCACACGCGCATGTTCTTTTCTTTCCTGCTGAAACGACTAAAGGAAAAACACACCTCGCTTTGGGCAGTCACTGATATCTCAGGGTGTTTGATGAAATAAACATAAAATACAGCTCAGAAAGCAGAGCAGCCGCATTCATCGACACGTCTGTGTACAGAGGAAAGGCCGTGTGGAAACCTCTTACAAAGATCAATCTATGAGGTCAGTTAAGGAAAAGTGGAGCTAAAGATACAGGATAATAAAACGTCATGGTCATAAGACACACTTCATGAATTTTGAGGGTTTTTTTTCTTTTAAGCTCTATGGCTTAAATGTTTAGGTCCGGGTGGGCGTGGCCAAACAGGAGACCGCTGTCAATCAATCTCAGATACTCAGGCGTCGACTAAACACAGAAACTAATCCGAGGCTGTACGGCAGATCGAGACCACCATCCAACATCAACCTCATTAGGAAGCAAATTACAGGTTTTATTTCCCCGAGGCTTTAAAGCACAGATTCGTCCTGCAGGCCTGAGAGCTGATGAAACGCCGCACCTTCAGTCTTTATGACTGTTGAGGCACTGACACTGGAGACTCCTTCTATGAGGGACAGATGAACTCAGCCTCGCGGTTAATTTCACCGTATTAACAGGTGGGTTTATTAGACACGCCGTGTGCTGCTGGTTCCTGAAGTTCACACCTGATTCCTTTATAGAAGCTTTTAATTGCATTAATGTGTGCGCGCGTGCTAGTTACATTTGCCAGCTGCACCACTGAGAGGCTTTACAGCGGATTTAACTTCCAATGAAACAGACTAATGCAGGACATTTTATAGCTTTAATGACCTTTAACATCCTCAGACCCAAAGCTCTAATGTCGAGTGCCTGGTCTTTCCTTCTGATATCTGCTGAACTTTTCAAACAAGATGAAGTCTGGCTAAAGAGTAATACACACCGGTCCTCATGCCAGGATCTTACACAGATACACACACTGCGTCAGGAGAAAATGTGACGTCCTCATATCATCCCAGTTTGGTTCGTTCTTTCTCTCTCTCTCTCTCACACACAGTTCCTTCTCACCATCATCCTCATACTAAACATAAAAAAGTTGTCAGTATAAAACTTTGCAGTAATTGTAGCCCTGAGGTTAAATGATGTGGTTTAATCAGAAGCGAACACGCTGAAGTGGAATGAAATCTTCTTATTAATATTCTTCAAATCCTCATGACACGCGTTCATTACGTGCCACTGCTCGGGATTATTACAGTTTCTCAGTGACAGTGATTAAACACGTTCCTGCAGTGACTCCGGATGAGAAACTGAACGCGTCCAGAACCCCATCGTCCTTCTGCGCAGGGCTGAGCTGAAGTCTGAGAAGGCGGGTCTGAGCAGAGCCAGAAGAGATCAATGGAGTGTTTTCCTGCGTGGAAGAAAGGAAGATGTTGAAGACGACGTGACAATTGGGCGCATGTCTCTTCCACAGGACGGGCAAGTGAAGCGGGGAGATGGGAACGGGAATAATGCGGACGTATGCAGATTTTATTCCCTCGTGATATTCCTAGGCTGATTTGCTCACACGCACACACACACACACACACACACACACTGGAAACCCATGTCCAAACATGACTAAAGTCCTAGTGTCAGTCCCAAGGCTGAATAAATGAGGAAGGTTGCGTCAGGAAGGTTATCCGAGGTTATCTCGGAGCAAGCCCGAGATCCTATTAACGTTAATCAATGCCAGCCGGCCCGCGTAGGCGGCCCCGTCCCTTCGCACACCTGCAGGAGGGGTGCGGCCTACTTAGGGAGCCTACGAAGTGAGCGAGGGGCGATAATAGATTTGGGCGCACGCCCATCACAGGCGCACGCCATGACATTTGTTATATAGTGTATTTATTATTATTACGTCATTATCCATGAATTGAAACTGATCTGCTTTTCTTCTCTTCAGCTCCACATGCAGTGATTTGTGACTATACACGGGTGTGTTCATGCACAATGTTCATTGTGTTACAGAAGAGCGAGATGCTACATTAATGAAGGTCGATGGCGTGTGTGTGTGTGTGTGTGTGTGTGTGTGTGTGTGTGTGTGTGTGTGTGTGTGTGTGTGTGTGTGTGTCAGGGTTAACCCCTAGAGGGCGCCTTGCGCCCAGAGACTCTTTTTAAGTTTTTTTTTGTGTTTTTTTAGTTTAGGACTGCGTTTCCCAGGATGCACCTCGGTCAGGTGATGGGAACACTCCCCTGAACCGAGGTAGCTCATTAGTTTGATTATATATTGCCTGTTTAAGTTCTGTTTCCTTTGTCTTGCATATGTTGTGTTAAAATGGTTGTTCTACCTTTTGCCATAGTTACAAAGAGAGACTGGACTGTTCCACCTGGTCCCGCAGGGTTTGTATGCGCTTACGATTCTCTTCTGCACACTACATGTGGATATTCGCGATAAAAACATATAATCTAAAAACATCTAAAACGTCTTCACCTCGGCGCCTATGCCTCACCTACACCACCTTTACAAGGTGTGTGTGCGTGTGTGTGTGTGTGTGTGTGTGTGTGTGTGTGTGTGTGTGGTGAGAGAGAGAGAGAGAGAGAGAGAGAGAGAGAGAGAGAGAGAGAGAGAGAGAGAGAGAAAACCTTAGACTAATCATTAGAACTAAAATTACACTGTAAATTTATTTAGCATTGACGACTAGCCCATGGGTTTGGCTGTAATGAGAAACTACAGCGCCACATCCCAACTCGGAGCAATCATGAGCACAGGGGCGGCTGGAACACCAGGAGCCCTCCTCTGAGATTCATACACTTACACCTGATTCACACAGGAGCGGTTCAGGGCTATATTTACATCACCAGGATCAATGGAGGCAAATCTGATTTTCTGGCCTGAAGATGTATTCAGCATGTGAGTTCTACATCAAATAATCATAACTAATGTAGAATCTGTTCAACAGCTGATTGTTTAAATACCATTGACATGTTTATTTAATTACAGCAGTGTGTATACCATGACAATCTCAACAAAATAAATGTGCTAGAGGGGAAAAGGGGGTTTTAATATGTAAATTATTTTATGCCTAGGGCTCGTTATAATATTTAAGCACCTACTCATGTAACTCATTATAATATTTAAGCACATAGTCATGTGACTAGAGCTCATTATAATATTTAAGCACACAGTCATGTGACTAGAGCTCGTTATAATATTTAAGCACACAGTCATGTGACTAGAGCTCGTTATAATATTTAAGCACATAGTCAGGTAACTCATTATAATATTTAGGTACATGATTATGTGACTAGGGCTTATTATAGTATTAAAGATCTTGGTCATGTGACTCGGGCTAATTATAATATTTAAGCACATAGTCATGTGACTAGAGCTCGTTATAATATTTAAGCACATAGTCATGTGACTAGAGCTCATTATAATATTTAAGCACACAGTCATGTGACTAGAGCTCGTTATAATATTTAAGCACATAGTCATGTGACTAGAGCTCATTATAATATTTAAGCACACAGTCATGTGACTAGAGCTAATTATAATATTTAAGCACATAGTCATGTGACTAGAGCTCGTTATAATATTTAAGCACATAGTCATGTGACTAGAGCTCATTATAATATTTAAGCACACAGTCATGTGACTAGAGCTCATTATAATATTTAAGCACATAGTCATGTGACTAGAGCTCGTTATAATATTTAAGCACATAGTCATGTGACTAGAGCTCGTTATAATATTTAAGCACATAGTCATGTGACTAGAGCTCGTTATAATATTTAAGTAAACAGTCATGTGACTAAAGCTCATTATAATATTTAAGCACACAGTCATGTGACTAGAGCTCGTTATAATATTTAAGCACATAGTCATGTGACTAGAGCTCGTTATAATATTTAAGCACACAGTCATGTGACTAGAGCTCATTATAATATTTAAGCACATAGTCATGTGACTAGAGCTCGTTATAATATTTAAGGACACAGTCATGTGACTAGAGCTCATTATAATATTTAAGCACATAGTCATGTGACTAAAGCTCATTATAATATTTAAGCACACAGTCATGTGACTAAAGCTCATTATAATATTTAAGCACACAGTCATGTGACTAGAGCTCATTATAATATTTAAGCACACAGTCATGTGACTAGAGCTCGTTATAATATTTAAGGACACAGTCATGTGACTAAAGCTCATTATAATATTTAAGCACACAGTCATGTGACTAGAGCTCATTATAATATTTAAGCACATAGTCATGTGACTAGAGCTCGTTATAATATTTAAGCACATAGTCAGGTAACTCATTATAATATTTAGGTTATTATAGTATTAAAGATCTTGGTCATGTGACTCGGGCTAATTATAATATTTATGCACCTACTCATGTGACCAAGGCTCATTATAATATTTAAGTACTTGGTCATGTGACTAGGGCTTATTATATTATGAAAATGTCTCTTCTTTTTCGGCTTGAGAGATGAGCACACCGGAACACGAGCTGCAAAGAACAGAGACAGATATAAAATAACACCGACCAGTTGGCACCTGTTTGGAAGTTTGGACGTCATGGTTTTCCTGCATTTTGCATAAACTTGCATAAATGAATCTTCAACAGTACCTCTGGTCTCATGCACATTTCAAACCAGCACTGGACTTTAACATCGCGTTTATCTTGTTCATTAACTGTCCTAAAAAGCATTTTACATGTTTTATTTTATGCATCTGGACTGACGAGCTGCCTGCTGAACTCCAGGCCAGGGACGGACTTTAGCGCACTCGTCTGCCGACTCTCCCCTGAAGGATTCTTACAAATCAGACGTTGTCCCGTTGTGGTTCGTGACACATACGTGAGGCGTGCAGA
Source organism: Clarias fuscus (assembly GCA_030347435.1). NCBI lineage: Eukaryota > Metazoa > Chordata > Actinopteri > Siluriformes > Clariidae > Clarias > Clarias fuscus. Next base: position 37,230,938 of record CM059213.1, read on the forward strand.
AACGTTATTGACGTGTGCGTGCGGCGTGCCGGGACACAGGCGCTTTGACAATAGACTCAGACACAGGACATTTACTGTTACAAATGTGACCCGTCAATCTTCAGATCTGATCTGACAATCAGAACTCTACAGCGAAGTCTGTAATGTGAACTCAGCCTCAATCTCAGCCGTGTCTCTTCGTAGAAGATGAATGATTCATAATTCTAACCATTTCCGGTGTCACCCAGATGAGTGTGGGTTCCCTTTCGAGGCTCGTTCCGCTCAACCTTTCTTCTCAGGTCCTCTTCAGATCTCTCAGACTCTCCTCCTTTCCCTCTGATTTGCTCATTACAGAAATATTTTTCAATCTATATCTGGATTTCTGTGGAGCTCCTCTGTAATGATCGATCAAGCCTGAGTGAGTCTTATCAACTTGCTAAATAGCTTTGCTCAATAGCAAACCCCTGATGATCAAAACCCATATATACAACCCGCTCTCAAGCTTTCATACTTCAACACACTCCTAACGCATCGTGTGTTCATGGAGCTGGCTTTGTGGATCACACAGACACACGCAGTGTCATGATGGATAAGAAGAGTTTGGGAAACACTAACGCTACAGCGCGTTCTGTACAACTCAACGTTCTGCCCCGGAGGTTGTGGTGACAGTATGGGGAAGAACCGTGCATGGGTGCACATACTTTTGTTTATGTATGTAGATAGACAGAGGACAGAAATCCAATAAAACTTCATTTGTGATATTTATATATATATTTATATTTTACATATAACATATTTTAGGTTTAACCTCGAGGAGGGCCAATCGAGGAAACGTGGCCGGATGAGCATAAGAAGGTGTCGGATCACACTCTGTTCTAAACTGTCGCATTAACCAGAAGAGTCACATGACTTAATCCAAACAGTTTGATAATCCGTCCAGAGATTATAATATGTTGGAAGAATTAGCCAGAAGCAACCAGGGTGAAGCACAGCACTTATCTGAAGAACATCAGGTTCCTACCACTGAAGGTGAGTCCATGAGCAAGAACTGAAATAAAGCAGGTTAGATCTCTCTCAAAAAAAAAGAAAGATGTTCCACCATAACTGATTAACATTATTGATATGGTATGAAAACGGTCACGTCACTAAACGCTGTGTAGCAAGCCAAACACACACACACACACACACATCACACACACATCACACACACACACACACACACACATCACACTGGAGCTCCTTCCTTCCTTTACAACAGGGTTGGTTTCGTGATTAACTTCTGTCTCCTCTAATACATTATTCTAATGAATGCTGTTATGGAGCGAGAGTGTTTTTTGGCGGCTCTGACTGGCAGTCACTCTGTGTAATCGTCGTCGAGTCCTGAGAATGCATTCGTCTCATTAAACGAGGTGACAGGAAGACTATGTACTGCGTTAAAACTGTCCTGTTCCTTTTTTTTTCTTTTTACTGAAAGTCATTTCAGAAGCTAATTAAAAGTTTAAAAAGCCATTATCACACATTATTGACGAGCATAGAGCTTCATTATTTAAAGAGTTCGACTCTACCGTCTCTCATTGTGTCCTGAGCACAATTTATCAAATGTCGGGGGAAAAAACAGAGATACGATCGATTAAGAGATTTATTTATCACTTTGTCATTTGCATATTATTTGATTATCTATAAAAGCGATGCGCCTTGAAATGAAATTGAACAACTTAAAATTTCTAGATATGAAAGATATTCATTAAAAAGCCCTACATTCCGATGTCAGTGGATCAGATTAGTGCGCCGTTGATGTCAGTGTGTGAGCGTGTTGTTAACCAGGTTAGGTTTAATTTAGTTTTCTGATCGGCTCTCGATGTCGGTGCTGCTGCTAGTCTGCAGTGTTTTTATGACTTTCGTCCTCACCAACACCACCTGAGCAAAGCTTTTTATGTTTCTGTGCTTTAACCGACATAAAACTTTACAAATTAGTCTCGTTCAATCGTTCAATCGTTCAATCGATCAATTATCCGTTCAATCGAGCTCAACTTTCGGACATTCTGTGGATCATTCCCCTCCGCACAGCTCTATTGATCGCCGCTTCTTCGAGTGCGCACATGATCATGTTGGTATCGAGCGTCTGACCTTCTTCTCCTGAATTACGTAAATTGGTATCTAGAAATTACAAGCGGCAAATTTTTCCACTGAACAAAACATACGTATTTTTGGACTTTTATGTAAGTTTAAGTAAAGTAATTCCTTTAGAAATCCTTTAGCTAGCAAATGTCGTCTGTTATTATGTTGTGAACTTAAGCTGAACTTCAAATCTGGAGTAAATATATATATATATATATTAATTTCATGTAGTGAAGTGTTTTACGGCAAGAGATCATGGGACGATTTTCGGTGAACTGTGTAATTTTCCACATGGGATATAATCTGTATTTTCTTTTGTCAGCATGTCTCAGAGGAGTACGTCATCATCCTCGAGTCAAAAGTAAGTTATTTCGAAAGAAAATGTGTTGAGGTGATAAAGACTGAGGTGTTAAATTTCACCTTCTTTCACACTTTCCTCTCTCTCTCTCTCTCTCTCTCTCAGTTCTTCCTCCGGTTCCTCTCCTCCAGCCGATCCTCTATTACGCTCCTCTTTGAAAAGCAGCACTAAAGAACAAAAAGCTGGGAATCAGAAAAGAAAGATAAGTCAGAGCTCTGCCACGGCGTACACGTCCTTCCTGAACACGCTGTTCGGACAGGTACTACTGACGTGAGAAACAGTGTTTAGAAGGTTTATCGCTGAGAGAAAGAATGGAGATGTGCTGAGTTTTAAAGCTAAAAGGCTTGTACATGGAACATACGAGTCGCCATTACGGTCCTGTCAGAGCTGTAGGGGGACGGAAAGTGGCGGGAAATATTTGCGTGAGGTCTAAACGATCACCACTAGACACACAAACACCTTTCCCCTTTGTGCTGCATTCTGATCTTTACAGTTGTATTGATTCACAGACAGCGCTGTGGGATCAGAACACAGTAAATCTCCTACATACAAATTCATTCTGTTCTGAGAGCTCGTTCGTAAGTCCAATTTGTTCGTAAGTCCAACAAACATTGTCTCGGTATTAGGATACTAACACAGTTGGCTATACACAGTTTAAATCTAGCATGCTCCATGATCTTGTCCTTGTTCTTTAGAATCGTGCCGATGATTGAACGATCCGTGTTAAAAGAACAAGCAATATCTGCCATCTTTTCACGTCATTGCATTCTCCCAATTACGTTCGCTTTTGTCTCAGTTGTCATTGGCCGGCGCTTTTTTAGCAGTACCAGCTTCATGGACGCACGTGACGAGTGATCTAACGTCTGCGATTGAACATGCACATGAAAGTTTGTAACTCGAATGTTTGTATGTAGGGGACGTATTGTACAGTGCGATATGTTGCTGTTTATTGGTTAAAAATAAAACATTCATCTCTTTCGCCTGGTCTTCCACGACTCTGACAATCACCTCCATGATTAGATTAAACAGTTTTTCCTTCTTTTTACGCATTTATACAGCTCAGGTAAATCTCCTTAATTACAATAGATATATTTATAGCTTTCTGTTTTGGCCCTGTTCTGAACCACACGCTTGTCAGTACAACATTGTCACCTGTACTGTTTGAGCACCCTGATCGTCTGTAGTGTGGCATTCTGCTAACAAGAAAAGTACAAATTCACAATCTTACACTCTATCTATCTATACATAAATTAATCAAAGTGATATGGAATTAAATGGTTAAAACACAGCTTGCATGACAATAAATCATATGTAGAAGTTTAAGGCTGCTGAAGGTTGTGAACTCAGAAACACTTTGCCTTTTTGTCACCGATTTCACCTAAACTGATTTCTCTTTTTAATCTAAAAAAGAAAAACTGATCATATCACTGAATCTGAGAGTTTGAGTGAAGACCAGGTCTCAGGTCTCGTTCTTATTCGACTCTTCCTATTGTTCACACTCATTTAGCGAATCTGAGAAAGAAGCTAGCTCGAAGCTAAACTAAATCACACGACACACTGATTACTGAGACATTTAATGTGTGTTTAATTACATTAATGTGTGTGTGTGTGTGTGTGTGTGTGAGTGAGAGAGAGAGACAACTAAACACTGCTTCCTATCCACGAGACTGAAAGTTAAGACGATTAAAAGTGTATTAATAACCTGTGATGATGAATCAGTGTCAGTCTCTTCACACATCAAATGTTTGAGTGTGAACGACAAAATACTGACATGATGTAATTAAAAATGATGTGTGTGTGTGTAATTTCTTTATAAAAATTATATAATTCTAATTAAGATTAGTAGGTTTTGCTAGCTTTGCAATTTAATTTGATTTTGTGTGTGTGTGTGTGTGTGTGTGTGAACCACCACTCAGCATTATATGGATTAGATGCTGGTTTATAACGATGACAACAAATCTCTCGTGATCGAGCAGATCAATAATGTTTATGATTATAAAGACAACAAGAGAAACGATTGGTTTTGTGTATTTTAATGCAGATTGATTGATTGAAAAAGCTCTTTAATGGACATCAGCTAGCCTCCATTTTCCAATTTTCTGAAGTTGTAGGGTATTAAGTCAAGCAGTTCGGGGTCAGCTCTTTTATTTATTAATTTATTTATTTGGGATACTCCCTTTTAAGCAAATGAAAATTAAATCTAAGCTCAGATACATAGACTGTGTAAAGAGAACTGGACAAACGCCCTGTGATGTCACCTACGGGTGTAAAGAGAGGGTCTGAAGCTCAGATTTGGGAGCTCTGGTCTTCGCTCTCTCAGCAGGATCCGACTCCGTAGCCTAGCTGTTGGCTGGAACACGCCTACTGACCTGAGTTACCACCCATGAACTAACAAGCTTAGCTATAGATTAGCTAAAATACTATGGCGGGTAACATTCACTCACAGGCTAATGAGACTTTGCATTTGATTTGATTGATGTCTGTCATCTGTACTCTACACGTCATCCCGCTTCAACTCAAACATTTCTCGTGGTACTCTAAACTACAACGACTCCAGTCACCTGGTTCGCCAAAGTGATGCAAAACAGACAGTTAGTGGTTTAACATCTGTAATGCAACTGTCACTCAAATCAGCCACATCCATAATTATGCATAATATCACGGCTACGAGTCTGTCCGAGCTGTAAACATGTTTATTTCTGTTGTACAGTTGGGTATTTTTTTGAGCTCTATGGGGGTTGACGCACTTTGGGATCTATGTCGACTTCTGGCGTGGTGGGAAATTTGTGAAATATAGAATGTTGTTGTTGGACTTTGGGCTTCTTCCGCCGAGGGGGCGCCACAGCGGACCATTCGATCGATCCCGACACAACTTGGAACGGGTTTTACACCGGATGCCCTTCCTAACACGACCCTCCCGGAACGTCGGCGCACGGCAGACGAGAAACCTACCACCGAGTTATCAATGCTCACTCCATGAAATATTGAATAAATATGAATAAAATATCAAATATAGTGTGAATATTAGATTCAGAACATTTAGATTTATGAAGAGAATATGAAGAATTTAAATCGACATTATTGATATAAAATTACAAAATTTATACTAAGACCTTCTGAAAAAGACTTGAAGGTAGACGAGCAGACACACCTCCTTCCTCCACCAGGATTCACCTGCAGGCTGCTTGTTGCACAACGCTGAAGATACACTGCAGAAGGAAGGTTCAGGATGAGGACCTGTGACCCCATCAGGACACCTGTAGGACACACTTACCCATAATCCTCCACTCTAGACAAATAGCTTCCACTCACCCTAAAAAGAGGGAGGAGCTTCATGGGTTAAGAGGTGTTGTATTAAAATGGTGTGTGTGTGTGTGTGTGTGTGTGTGTGTGTGTACTGTAAAATGTCTTGTTATTTCATCATGTTAGTCACAGCATGTGTTTGTACTGACGTCAGGGACAGTGAAGCATGACATGGTGTTATCCAATTAGACAATCTGTGTGTGTGTGTGTGTGTGTGTGTGTGTGTGTGTGTGTGTGTGTGTGTGTGTGTGTGTGTGTGTGTGTGTGTGTTCTTCTGTCTCTTCTGTTTTGTATCACTGAATTCTTTTCACTTTCTCTCTCTCTCTCTGATAAATTTCCTGTCTTCTTTCTCACCATATTTATCGCCTCCAGATCTTCTTAGTCTTTCTAAATGAAAACAAAGAAGAAAAATAAATGTGCTGAGCTGCCATACAGTGTGTGTGTGTGTGTGTGTGAGATAGTCAGTGGTGGTGTATAGTGAATATTTATGGGCCACATCTTTTGGGACTCTGATGATTTCCATATTTAGTTTCTGTTTGAGTCATCTCTCTCTCTCTCTCTCTCTCTCTCTCTCTTCCTCGACAGGACAGAAAGCTGATGCCGGAGGAGCTGGATGGTGAGTGTATGATGGTGACAGTGTGTTTTTATTGGCTGAAGACAGCAAGGATCTGAAGAGAAGCCAAATTCCTTTCTCAAGTACTCAAAAAAAAAAAAACCTTAAAAAAAAAAAAAAAGAAATCTTCTGCGCTCTGATTGGTCAGAAGGTGTTGATTGGTTTAGTATAACAGAGGCTCTGATAGTAGTGCAAGTTTATATTAATGCACTCGTTCTAATATGTTTGCATTTCATAGTAATAACTGATAAACAGATTTTAACAGTCTTTGATATGGTGAAGCATCCTGTTTGTTACGTACACACAATTTAAAGATCTTTAAAGGAATTTAAAAGAATTCTATGTGTGTGTGTGTGTGTGTGTGTGTGTTGTGTAGAATTGCAGCTAGCCTTTAAGGAGTTTGATTATGATCAGGACGGATATCTGCACTATAAAGACGTAGCGGACTGCATGAGGACGATGGGGTACATGCCGACAGAGATGGAGCTGATCGAGATCATCCAGCAGATCAAAATGAAATGTGAGTGTGTGTGTGTGTGTGTGTGTGTGTGTGCCTTAGAGACTGACATTTCTGTCTCTTCTGACCAATGAGGTGGAGTCCTTGTTTATTGTGTAACTAAAACTTGACAGGATTTCAAGTGTGTGTGTGTGTGTGTGTGTGTGTGTGTAGGGGGTGGTCATGTAGATTTCGATGATTTCTGCGAGCTAATGGGTCCGAGGATGCTGATGGAGACAGCTCACATGGTGGGAATGCGAGAGCTGCACTGTGCATTCAAACAGGTACGTTCACATTACCTGATGACGTGTCAGTGATGTACCAAAGTCCAGCTCAGACCTGATGATGATGTCAGACAGAAGATGATGTCCTGAGTGACTAATGCACTCCTGGCTGGCTCGCCAATTTTTGTAGTTTAGACACTTACCTATTGTTGTCATCAATTTAGTTTTAGCACGTTTCCTATGATGTGATTCCTTCTCCTGGTCATGTTGGACAGTACCATTACTTCCTGTAGACGGTGATATTGAGTAGAAAAACCACACAGGTGGAAAGTCTAAGCTAGGACGAGTGGTTGAAGAAAAACAGTTTTCACATTTTAGTGCAATCAGGAAATCAGAGAGTCTGATTCAGCTCTGGTACAGGAATCTGAGTTCCTCCAGACTGACAGGAGGAGCCAATGGTACTTTTACACCTTATAATATATATTGTAATTGTTCATTTTACTATTCAGAATCAAAAACGAGATAAATGCTTCTGTTCAGTCTGATTCTATTTCGTAAAAACATTCTCTCCTCTGACGGCTCTAATGAGGAGAAAAGAAACACACTGGATCTCAACACGCAACATTCTGACTATCTGTTGTTTAATCTCTCTCTCTCTCTCTCTCTCTCTCTGTGCCTCAGTTTGACTGTAACGGAGATGGAAGGATCAGTTTTGAGGAGCTGAAGGAGTCGATGAAGACACTGCTGGGTGAAAAGCTGAAGAAGGGAGAGCTGGAGGAGATTCTGTCAGATATCGACCTCAACGGCGATGGAAACGTGGACTTTGATGGTGAGGAACCAATTAGAAATCACATTGACGAGGTTTAGGTCCCTCTGGGACAACTCAGTCCATGGATTATGGATTGACATGACTGTGGATTTGTCAGAGATGAATTCACACACGTCATCAAGAAGATCAGAGGAGTTTAGTAGGAGCATATTCAATGTAAATAAGATCACAAAATAATTAATAACTAGCATCATTTTTTTTAACTGTAAATATTACAGATACTAAAGAAAGGTCATGTGATTTTGTAACGGCAAGTCAACAAATTAAGTAATTTATCAAAGCAAAATATGTCAGAGCTTTGAGGAGGCAACTTACATCTCTGCTGAAGTTCGTACATCTCTGCTGTGGTCCAGGACTGGGTGAATTAGCTCACAGTTTCTTAGTGCATGCAAAAATAATAATACAAAACATGAGGAGAGTTTTATTCATTTCAGACAATATGAGCATGGATGAAGGAGCTGGATGTTCTCTCAATGTGATTACAGACCAGAGTACACTGATAGGACTTTTTCCCTTAACAAATGAAAAGGAAACTCTGGAATGACTGACAGCTGCTTTAAACTTTCTGATCTCATCAGGCACCCTGGAAGCCCCGCCCCTTTCCTCATATCTAACACTAGTAATGTTTCTCTTCCCAACTCCGTGTTCTCCTGTGAGAGACATTTTAATGTGACACTCTCTTATTCTGTCAGAAAAAATGGAGAATGTTTTGACTGAATTCATGTCAATCTTAATGTATATAGCTAACATTACATTTTTTTCATAATTTATTTTATTTTATTTTTAAAACTATTTAAATTCCTAGATTTTTTTTGTTTTAAATTAAATAGTTACAACTTACTGTACAACTCATAAAAAATACGGTATCCCAAAATATTAGATAAGTTTGAGTAAATTACTATTCATACAGTATAAATGTCTCTCTCGGTCTAGTTCTACTGACGTGACAGTTGTCCAGAAAATCATCATCACTTCCCTCCACAAGGAGCGTAAGCCACACAAGGTCAGGGCCGAAATAGCTAGCTGCTCACAAAGTGCTATAGCAAAACATATCCATGGAAAGTTGACTGGAAGAGAAAAATGTAGTAGGAACTGGTGCACACGCAACAGAGAAGACTGCAGCGAAGTCAAGCAAGACAGATCCAAGACCTTGGGAAGTGTCTGGGCTGTGGTTCATTGATCCAAAGTCTTCTTTTCAGATGAAAGTAAATTTTGCTTTTCATTTGCAAATCAAAGTCCCAAAGTCCCAGAGTCTGGTGGAAGAGAGGTGAGGCACAGAGTCCAAGCTACTCGAAGTCCAGTGTCCAGTGGGTGATGATTTTGGGGTACACGTCATCTGTTTGTGTTTGTGTCCACTGTGTTGCATCAAGTCAAAGTCCAACACAGATTAGAGCAGTTTACGCTTCAATCCGCTGACAAGCTTTATTAAGAAACTGATTTCATTTTCAAGACTCAAGCTCCTACCCACACTGTCAAAAACTACCTCTAACTGGTTTGCTGGCCGTGATGTTACTGTGCTTGATTGACCAGACAACTCACCTGACCTGAACCCTATAGAGAATATCTGGGCTGCTGTCAAGAGGAAGAAGAGAAACACCCGACACAACGATACGAACGAGCTGAAGGCCGCTATCAAAGCAACCTGGTCTACAGTAACGGCTCAGCAGTGTCACAGACTGATTTGTGCTAATGGAGCCCTGACCAAGTACTGATTGCATAAAAAAATAATAATAATAATAAAAAAAGAAGATTGGAGTTATTTGCTCAACTTCTGTTCGTCGACTCTGAGAGCAGGAGAGTAAAGACCCTCGTGACTGTAAAGTTACTGCTGATTTACGTGACGTCTTTAATGACTACCTGCTTTGTTTTCGTCGTCTAGTCGTTTGTGCGAATCCAAATTCCAGCCGCATGGTCTCGTGGCCATAAAGAACTCCAAGAGGAATAAAACCATTTATTAAAGATGAAGCAGAAAGTGTCACAGATTACAGCGCGACACTCCCGCTGTCTCTTATTTACACTCTCGGTCACAAGGTGTGAAGAACAGGGTCGCTCGCGGAGATCGTTTAGCATGACGTCATTTACACCACCGCGACTTGGCGATAATCAACACTCAAAATCTAGTTTATTCAAATGTAAATATTTTAAATATCGGAAAGTATAAGTGATGTGTAGATGAAGCCACGGTCGAGGTTGTAGACATCTCTTTATTAAACCTACCCTTCCTCCTCCTCAGGTTGATTATTTTTCTCTAACAGCAGCACACCCCTGAGTGCTTTAGGACAGTTATTCATTTATTCATACTTTTTTTCATTCATAGTTACTCATTCCCTCACCAGTCTCTCATTATTCTCTCTCTCGAAGTTAATAAGGCAAAAAACGTGCAATTTGTCATGTGACTGAGAAACTGCAAAGAAGCGTAAACTCGTACAGCTTTACCTCCAACTGTTAGAAAGCGCTGACACTGGAGACTCCTTCCACTAGCATTACATTGTTACAGCGCGTCTGGCAAACAAGCTGCTGCTATGGAAACCATAACGTATAATAGCGAGCTCATTAATATGGACCCGCACTACTGTCAGAGCCACTGTTATAGAGAAATAATCAACACCTTCTGACCTATCAGTATCCCCTACACTTAATCGGTTCTGGAGTTTACAGGTTGTTGATGTTATTTCAAATAATAAATAATAATAATAATAATAATAATAAGGACTAATGATGGATCTGCCTGTTTTTGTCTCTCAGAGTTCGTGATGATGCTCTCGGCTCGGTGACGCCCTTCTGGAACTCCAGCATTAAATTCACCTCATTATTAAATATTTTAATCATTACTTTAAATATTAAACATCTGCTTTAGTGTGAAAAATGTATATACACTTGTTCTAAAGCAGTTCTATCACACCAAAGATAATAATATACAAAAGTATTACCAACATCATAAAAGGCCACAATTTGAATTAATACAAAAATCTAATGTACAGAATGACGCACAAATAAATGAATAAAATTAAATATCTACATTTGGTTGATGTCTTTTAATTTTATGTTTTTTAAGTAAAATCATCAGTGATTAAATTCTCACTGCTTCAGTAGAGTGAATATTAATTAGAACTCTTTACTATTAATAACTAATAATTAAAATTCATAAAGTACATTAAAATCTCTAAATGTTCTACATTATTTAGATATTATTTGTAGTGGTGTGCGTGTGTTTGGCGCCACCTGGTGGAAGAGATCAGTTCTGTCCCATTGACACAGATTTATTTTATTTTATTCATTTTTTTCTTTTTATTGTAAATTAAATCCAACATAAATAGTCAAGCAAATAAAGTACAATTCTGTAAAAAAAAAAAAGATTTTCATCGATTTGTTAAACTCTAAAAGTTTAACACATACAGAAAGAGGAGCGATGAAAACCAGACCGTTATTACATGGAGGAAAAAAAATAAACGCTAAATAGTTTTAATAAGGCAAAAAGTGTTAGTGCGATTGCACAGTGTGGAAAATATGCAAAGTCTTTTCTTCAGGACGACAACCTGCTCTAATCACAATTTATAAAAACAAAAACTAACACTCAAAACAACATTAAACACACGACTCAAAAGCTCAGAGGAAACAAACTCCAGCTTTTGTTTCATTAATACCATTAGTTCATGGTGGAGTTTCCACATGATGCTCTCGAGCTAGCTCAAGTTCCCTAATGTGTGAAGAACGACAAGAACAACAATCACGATTCTATTAAAACTATGACATTTTGGAAGTCCGTCTTCAGAGCAGGCATGTGCTGATACACAGCTCGAGTTTCACAGGGTGACGGATGAGTTAGCGAAAGTGAAACGTCTCTTTTAGTTCAGAGTCACGTTTTTAAACTAGTGATGCATCGAAATTATCCAAATAAAAAAAAATTAAATAAAAACAAAATAAAAAATAAATAAAATCTGTATACAGAGCGATAATGATGCTTTAAATCTAACAAACATAAATAATTAAATATTGACTTCCATTTAAAATAATTTCCACCCTCATGGAATGTCAGTTTAAGAAAGTACAAGTGGCGTTCAAGTCAAACTGGGACTTGTGCTCTTTTGCAACGTGAAAGCGATTGATCTTTACAGAAGGATTCAAGCACAGTGCGGTGATGAGACTCTTAGCCGCAGTACAATGTGGGCGTTACAAGCGTCTTAAAAGGCGGCGAATGACGATCGCGGCCGAGGTGGCTCGCGGCCCTGCAGGGAAATAAAGGGAGTTTTTGTTCTCAGAACTGTTTGACCGAGTCCCAGTTTGACTCGAACGCCCCTCATACCATCACAAGCTGGAAATCACTTCCAACTTAACAGAGACGTTACTTTAGCATCAGCCTCTGTGATCAGTGGCACTTTTCAATGTATTTACGTTCTACATGCTGCAACATATTTATAAAGTGTTTTAATCACTTTATCAATGAAATGTTATTTTATTTAAAAAAGGAATTGTCTTCAGTATTACATACTTTAATCCTGAATGTTAAATATTATGGATGAATGAATTTATTATTCATTTCTTTTTTTCAAGGATATCGTTTTAGCCTTTTTTTTTTCTTTTTTTTAATCACAGTCACTTTACTTTTGAATTTCTGACATTTAGACAGAATCAAAAGTCATGAATGACGTAATTTACAGGAAAAACTTTTTTTTTTTTAGCAAAAATGGGTAAATAATTTATGTATTGCAGGATTAATGATTAAGTTACTGTAATGGTAATTTGAAAAGAACAATTCGATTTAAATAATAATTAAAACATAACCAAAAAGTTATGAAAAGCAAATAAATATTAAATCAAAAGTATTCTACATTATTCTGAGTTTTTTGTTTTTACTTTACATTGCTTCCAGGCAAATAAAATTACCCAAAGACCCTACTGATTAATGAATAACATTGTACATTATTTATTAACGCTTCACTAAACACTGCTGTGTGGTGAATTATCACACACACTCGCTGCGGTTGTGTTAGCGGCTACGTTTAGCGCTGCAGGGTTATTTCAGTGCATCACGACATTCAGCTCATCAGTTCCTGCTGGTTCAGATGATCAGCGCATGTCCCGCTCTGAGTAGTGCAATTTAATGTACACTAGAGATTAGAGCACAAACACAAAACTATGGAAATAACTAAGACACACACACACACACACACACACACACACACACATAGTACAGATCAGATGCTTCATCATTCACAAGTATTGTTTTCAACCTTTAGTCACAAAAGGAAGAAAATATTCTGACTTTTAGTCCTGACCTCATCTACAACCCTTTTAATAATAATAATAATAATAATAATAATAATCCACTTAAACAATAATAAACTAATTTAGATTTTTTATATTTTTAAATTAGTTTTGCTCTAATGCTTTCAGTGTCCCTTCATTACATTATTATTATTATTATTATTATTATATTAACTACTAGCACAACTAAATCTCAGATGTCCTCCTCACATCTACGTCTATAATGAGGCAGTTTGTACATAGTGTGTGTTGGAGAGTGAGAATGATTTGTTGTGCGTTCATGTGACGTTGTCGTTTTTTTTCCATAAAATTAAGGCTTAAGTTATAGCAGTTTTTCTTTTTCCCTTTGAAATGACTTTATGATTAATCCTGATGAAACGTGAAGGTCTTTAACTCGCCCGTCTGTTGTGTCTGTCCTGCGTCGAGACCTTTTAAAAAAAAAAAAAAAATTTTTATAAACATTCTGCCTTCATACTGGATACGGAACAGGAAGCACTCTTTATGCCTGTAGAGGGCGCTAATCACAGGAGGAGAACTTTGTGTGTGTGAGAGAAGGTTTTATACCAAAGGCTGTGTGCTAATGTCAGTGTGTGTGTGTGTGTATATGTGTGTGTGTGTGTGTGTGTGTGTATATATATATAACCGGAAGTTGTAAGTGAGAAATCCTGGACACTGAGGTGCAAGAAAAGGATCTGTTCATCACAGGATGATTTTTTTTTTTAAATCAGCATTTGGGATTTTTGTTTCATTCAGAACCCACACACTAATAACTAATACTGTGTGTATGTGTGTGTGTGTGTATCAGGACTGTCTCTGTACTAATGTAGGACGGCACAATATTACTGCTGCTGCGGCATAAGGGCTTAAGGTAACACACACATGTGAGGTGTCTCACTCTCTGTGTGTGTGTGAGTGTGTGTTCTGCAAGTATGCGAGGATGTGCTGAATCTTAACCAGACGTTCTCTGAGGGTCGTCATGGAGAGAACCGAGAGCTGATAACGAGGATCCACTGGGAGAACCGCCAACAACCACCAACAACACGCCGGACCGTTAGGACTGGACTGGAGGGGGAGGGGGGAGGGGGAGGGGAGAGAGAAATTAAATTATAATAAAACACACAGTAAAGGTCACTGACTGCAGCCTGACTCTAAACCAGCAGGACACAGTGTGATCACGTACTGAGCTACCAAACAGAACCACGCTGTCAAAGTGTACACACGCATACACACACACATACACATACACACACACACACACGGCTGCTCCAATGGTAAACGCCCTGATCGATATCGGCCGATAATCACTTGATTTTTACTCCACTGGCCGAGCACATGAACTGACAGTATTGAGATAACGCAAAATACACGAGTCGACAACCACATCAACATTCCCTCACCGGTCTGTGAATATTCACAAGTCTCTTTAAATAATGTTAAACTTGCAGCAAGTAAAGTTTTTTTTTCTAAAGTAAAAACCACATGATGAAGGAGTGGAATAAAAAGCTTTAGCACAACTAACCGTATTTTAATAGTTTAAGAATCGTTTAATAACCAGCCTTGAATAATCTTGTGTGTAATGAGTAGAAAATCTCGACACTCATTCAACCGCTAATATCAGAAGCTGGCCGAGTCCGATTTCTGTGATCGGCCCCAAAATACTCTGAGCACCCCTACACCCCTACACCGGACCATCAGCTGTTCTGTGCAGAGGAAGCGCGGGTACAGAGTCGCTAGCCGTATTAGTGTGATGACAAACACTGTACAAATCCATACTATGGCAAGAAACACTCGTTTACTTCTCAAATTTATTCTTTCTGTGTGTCTTCAATATACTGTACTGTGTGTGTGTGTGTGTGTGTGTGTTACCTGTATATCGTTCTCCTTCTCAGGCATGGGTCCGAAGTGCTGCAGTATTTGGTTCCTGAATCGGTTCTCCAGAGCGTGGAACCACACACTCGCCTGATTATACACCTGATCGTACAGATCCTGCAGCTGCAGCTCCTCCTTCCCCTCCACCTATAGTGCGCACGCACACACACACACACACAGTCATTCTTACTAAATATAGATTCACAAGTGTGTGCGTGTGCACGCGCGTACTCACTCTCTGGTCCTGCAGGTACTCGATGTTAGCGATGTAGTACCCGTCCCTCATGCTGCGTCTGATGACACGGAAACGCTTCCCCCCGAACGTGTCGACCACCGAGCGGCCGTCCGGCAGAAAGTGAACGTTGCGGATGTGGAGCATGCAGCCGAAATCCGCAAACCTGCAACACACACACGTAATTTTATATATATATATATATATATATATATATATATATATATATATATATATATATATATATATATATATAAATATAAAAAACACACAGGTATACACACACACCCTTGAATACAAATACTCGCAGTATTTTTTTCAGTCCTCTTCATAAGTGCACACAAACACACACACACAAACACTCGGTCGTGCACACACCCTCACCCACCCTTTGTGTGCGTCACTGATGCACATCCCGAACTGTCGCGTTCCCGTATCGATGCAGCGGCGGATCATGAGGCGGTACCGAGGCTCAAACACGTGCAGCGGGCAGGGGACGGTGGGATACGCCATCGTACACACGAAGATAGGAACGTTATTCTCTAAACTGAGGGAGACAGTGTTAGAGCAGAGCAAATCGTAAGTGTGTGTGCGAGTGTGTGTGTGTGTGTGTGTGTGTGTGTGTGTGTGTGTGTGTGTGTGGTGCTACTTACTCCGAGAGCTCTTTCGTTTCATCGATGTGTATCTTTTGTCTCCCAGCATGCTCCTCGGAGAGGTAACACTTAATGATGTCATCGAGCACACGTGTGACAGAAAACCTCCGGGAGGCGAGGTACTGAAAACACACGACATCATTACTGAAATATTTCATTACGATAAATCATCAGCTATTATTTTTATTAATTACCACTGTAGATTCTCATCAAAAATGTAAAATAATAAACATAATCCTTAAAGAGATTATTGTATCACACTGTGAGAGAGAGAGAGATTTAGAATATATTTTTAAAATATTACATATGTTAATTTAACTTGAACAAAAGGAATTTTTATTCCTCGTATTTATTACTACTGAATATTTTAAACACCTGCGTTTTTATTATTATTATTTGTAGTTACATTCTGTTTTCAGATTAAAGTGTGAAATGTTCTCCACACTGCTGAAATGCTTCAAATATTAATTCCAGCTGATGATGTCACGGCAGCAGCTTGGCTGCAGCTCACTGTAATAAATTCAGTTTGAGCGGATAAACGGGCGATTCAGTTAGCATCATCGCACCGTTAGCGCCGTTAATGTTGGTTGATTAAAGCGTGCTCTCACCAGCCTGAGACTCTCCTTACACAGCGGACACTGGGGGCTGTGGTCTAAACTCCTCTGCAGGCAGTTCTTACAGAACGAGTGTCCACAAGGCGTGGTCACCGGCTCATAGAACAGTCTACAACACACACACACACACACACGAGAGAGAGAGGGCTGATGTTTATTGGTGTATACAGGTTATATAGCTGGATTAGCTCTAAAGGCTACATGTCCGCTACCTCATGCACAGCGAGCACTCAAAGTCACTGGGGTCGAGCAGGTGTCTCGGTACCCTGAGGTGGAGCTTATCTTCATCGCCACAGACCGCCGCTGCAGCACTCACTGTAGTGTGAGAGAAAGAGTGAGGAAAGTGTGTTATTTTTACCATCAGTGCAGAAACCTGGGTTCGAACAAGCCAGTCAGATTTTTAACGGCCACTTTTACGACATCATTCAGTAAAGGAAATCATTTGCATAAACCCTCCTCTGTGTGTCAGCTCTGCGCAGGAGAACCCAACAATCTGCTTCTCTGCGATTTCCTCACTGCATATAATAACAGAGACGCACCGGACGATCAGCCAGTGATTGGATTCAGCTGGTTTTCAGTTTGATCAGACACGACCGATTCTGTACCGTGTCACTATCATAAGTCGAGCGTGTTGAGAAGCCTCCGATCGGCCTTTACCTTCGAACTTTACCTTTGTGAATTGTGCGTCTGTGTGTTGAGCGGTGTGAAGCGGTGTGAAGCGGTGTGAGCACGCGCATTAGAACTGCTCAACACACTCTGAAGACTTGGGAAGCATTTGAGACGGTAAAAAGTCGCCGATTCTTTATCAGGTGGCGCTCTAAACTATTCCCACTTTAGCACAGTAGGAGTGAATTTGCCAAGTTTGTTTTGAAATAATAATTATGGCAGATGATGTCACAGAGATACGCGCTGCTCAGTAACAACGTAGCTTTGTGTTCAATTTAATTTGAAAACTCTATAATATTAAACTCTTGTATTTTAAGTTAGTTTGTAGTGGTTAAATTCTGCGCTTAGAGTTTAAGTTTAAGAACTTTTACATTTAACCACTCATGTTCGATTCATTTGCTGAATAAAGCTAAGGTATATATTTTTATTTAATTTTTTTATTTAGATGTCCTAAAATTGTAAAAACAATATGAAACAGGAGACTGTGAGAAACACATGATCTGAGGGGAATTTCAGCTGGAAAATTAACAGATACTTTGGAGACCGCTGAAACCATGTTGATAAAAGTCGTATAATACATGACCTTTAATGTGCTGAATTTCCCTAGCGAGTATCGAGTGTGTATCATCTGTCAGCTTTCTGTCTGGTTTTCAAAGACAAAACAAGCTTTTAAAAATAGATTTAAAAAATAAAACAATCTGGCAAAGTAATATAACAAAATCCCAAACAGCACTGCAGCCTTCTAGCTAGCGATGCGGACACGCTGAAACAAACTAATAAAAATAAACAGCTCATGGTCAGGGGTCTCCTGATCAAAGCGAGCGACACTATAGAAACTATCCAAATAAAAACAGCTCGATTGTGTGACAGAAAATCTTTGCTGAGCATTAACTAGCATTAGCAAAACATTCCCAAAGAAAACTAGCTTCTACATTCTAAACTAGCTACAGATGTATAATGAACTAAATCAGAATTAAAGCTAGCTAATGAATGGAAAATACCAAAACAAAGCTAAAACAAACTACGCTAGATAACGTAACAGGAACTTCCAACACAAATTTCAATTCCAAGAACAAAAGAAAAAAACTAATTTTAAGTGAAAGCTAACACAATCTGAAGTCGATGAGGATTCCTAAACAAAGCTAGCAAAATAACATTCAAAGAAAACACGCTAATAAACCTAGCTAGCTAGCATTACCAATACACACTTAAGTCATTACGATGCATGTGTGTGTGTGTGTGTTGTTGAAATGTAAATAACGAAACCTGAATGAGGCAACTGACCTACGTGTTTCTTATGTTTGGTGTCGCCGCTTTCCATCACTTCAGGCCCCGCCTCCAATCCGGACAGTTTCCTCTTTAGCAGTGCACCCTTTTCTCCCAGCTGAGGGGCGGAGCTTACCCTCTTCAGCCCCTCTCCTTTGGCTCCGCCCGCCACATGAGCCCGTAACGACTGAGCTCGGGTTAGACCTGAGGGCTCCGAACTCTCCTCCAGCGTCTGTTTGACACAAAGAGCGCTGAGCATCAACATGCATGCTAATACACACACCACTCTATGTGTGTGTCTGCTACACTCTCACCTGGACACTCTCACATGTTGGAATCAGGAGCTCACGCAAGATCTGCACAGAGAAGAAAATAAAAACCACCAATGACCAATCAGAATCCAGCATCTCACCATGTGCTGATGTTTTGGTTTGTTTTTTTACATACATTCTGTACTTCCTGTCTGGCATCCTGGAAGTCCTGATCCACACACAGACACTGGAGGAAAAGTTTTACAGACTCGTCCACTCGACCCATTTCCTTTAACAGCTTAGCCTTAGAGAACACCACCTGAGAGAGAGTGTGTGTGAGAGTGTGTGTTATGGGGATTAGCAAGCTGAAGTAATCAGTTATTAAAAGCAGTCGTTTGTTGCTCACCTCAAGAGACGGAGTGATGCTCATACACACGTCAAAGTCTTCCAGAGCGTGACGATAACGCTGCAAATGCTGGTACGCTTCAGCTCGACACACACGCAGTCTGGTATTACTGGGGTCTGGTTGTGGGGGAGAACCAGAAAGAGAGAGAGAGAGAGAAAGAAAGGAAGAAAGAAAGAAGGGAAACAGAGTTATGAAATGACAGCAACAGAAAGAAAAACAATATGGTAAATGAAAAAGAGAAAGAGAGAGAGAAGAGGAAAAAAGGGAAAAGAAAAAGTGGGGAAGCATAACAGAGAGAAACAAAGCAAGAAGGGATACACAGTTATGAATGACAGAGAGAAAGAAAGAAATAGAATGGTAAAGGAGTGAGAGAGGGAGAGGGAGAGAGAGAGAGAGAGATTTAGTTACAGTGAATGTGAAGGTTCCTCTTTGCTAACAATCATTAAGTACCCTGACAGGGTTCTAGTGAAAATGTGTGACACACAGAGTAGAAAAACAGTTCACTGACGTCACCTGGCCTGTGTTTGAGTGACATGAACATGTAGATCTGATCATTCTCACACACTCACTCACTCATACATCGTCTATACCACTTTATCCTGTGTACAAGGTCACAGGGGGTCTGGAGTTTATTCCAGATGCCTTAGGGCACAGGGCAGGGATATATCCTGGATAGGGTGGCAATTCACGCAGGGCTCACTCACACACACACACTCACACAGGGAACGGTAATTAGCATGATCTGCCAAGCACGCGGAGAACATGCAAACTCCACACACACGCACACAGACCCTGAAGTAGGACTCGAACCCTCAACCCTGGAGATTCGAGGCAACAGTGTTGACCACTGGGTCTGACTGGGTTTTCCAAGACCAGGGTGTGACCCTGTATGACCCAGAACTCCATCCATCCATCCATCCATCCATCCAGGCATCACTGACAGCTCCACTTTACAACATCTGATGACTGGCAGTAGTACGCAGCAGCCACTCCAGAGTCAAAATGGTGCTACTTTGTTTACTTTGTGTTGTAGCGCGTTTGTGAGAATATCATCGGGGTCTCTCTCCCCTCTATTGAAGACATCTACACCACACGCTGCATCCACAAAGCCACCAGCATTGTGCCTGATGGGACACACCCCTCTCACTCACTCTTCACACTCCTGCCATCTGGAAAAAGGTAGAGAAGCACTCCGGCACACACACATCCAGACTGTGTAACAGGTTTTTTCTACAAGCTATCCGTCTCCTCAACAAAAAGGGACTGGACTGATAAAACACACACACACACACACACACACACACTATCACTCAGATCAACTACCTCAAAACATTGAGACTGGACTGATTTATCAACACAAACACAAACACACTGATCTACACTACCAGACTATTGTACACACTAAGCTGTAAATGCTCTTTTGCACAATATTCATCACTTGATACATTTTTGCACTAATTATTTTAATCCTTGCTGCTACTTACGGATTGTTTACTGTTTAGTCTCTTATATCGTTCTTTTTTTCCATTTTACACTGAATAAACGCGTGTCTACTTAATCTAGTGAACAAAAAATATTTATGTTTACACACACGACGTGTGTGTGTGTGTGTGTGTGTGTGTTATAAAACTCTCTTCCTCCCGTTCTATCGTATGGAGCTCCTTACGCAACTTTACCATCCGCGCATGCGCTTTTCGCTTTGGTCTTTTGTAACGGAGGGCATCGTGCGCATGCGCAGAGCAAGCCGGGCTTCATTCCACAACATTAAA
Source organism: Clarias fuscus (assembly GCA_030347435.1). Taxonomy (NCBI): domain Eukaryota; kingdom Metazoa; phylum Chordata; class Actinopteri; order Siluriformes; family Clariidae; genus Clarias; species Clarias fuscus. Next base: position 37,251,849 of record CM059213.1, read on the forward strand.
AAAAAAAGTTTAACAAAGAAATGTGTATCTGTGTGATATGATACTGCTCAAGGGGCTGTGGAAGATACGATATTTAAACTCCTGAGTGAGAAATTGAGTCGAGAATCGATGATGATACATAAAAATCATGATTACTGTGAGGGAATGTGAATAAAAACTTGCCCGTTTCCAGTAGCTGTGTTGCTAACGAGAGCGCCTGACTGAAGCGTTTGCCCCTCAGCAGCTCTCTCACTTCTGCTATCCTCTTGGTTTTTTGCATTTCCTCTGGAAACCATTTCTCTAAAAGTCCACACAGGAGCACGTCGGCCCGGAGCAGATGTTTAGAGCCGATCTCCTCCTGGCATTTTCGACACTTGGACAGAAAGCCCAGCTCTACGCAGCTCCTGCAGTACGAGTGTCCGCACGCGACGGTGACCGGCTCCGCTATGAACCGGTTACAGCCGGGACAGTCCAGTTCTCCGTCCTCCTGAGCGCGCGCTGCCCAGGACACGCACGCTTCCTTCTTCCTGAAGTTGCGGACGATGAGCTCCACCAACGCGCTGATGTGCTCGGGTCGCACCGACTCGGTGTCGCACCTCACGGCTCGGAACAACGCGTCCAGCGCTGCCCTGAGGCGGCTCTGCTGCTGAAGCCCGAGCGGCTCTCCGCGCTCCTCCTCAGCCCAGTCCCGCTCGGTGTCGGACGGGATAAAGAAGCCCCCTCTGTCCGCTGAGGAGGAGACACAGTTTTGGTCCGGTTCTTCAATCGACATCCTTTTGTCTAAAAAAAAATAAAATAATTTAACAATCGTGTAGAAGACACATTCTTATTACTATGAAATCCACACAAAGCCAGAGAGACTGGTGTTCACGGATAACCTTAATTGCGCGTGCCAGCGTGTTACATAAAAATATACGATCACGTGACCACAAAGGCGCGCTCCCATTGGCCAGCGGGATGTCGGTTACAAAACCGGAGCTTGTCAAGTTTTGTAACTGATACCGGGAACGCGCGCGCTCTTTCGAAGAACTGTGATCTGATATTAATGCCAAAAATACACACATCTGTAGGGAGAAACAGTCAATTACGTTATATATATATATATAAATAAACTCAAAGCTTGTTCCTTCCCGAAACAGGAACTGGTTTAATTGTAACCTTAAATGAGAAACTCTGCTAGAAATCACTGCCGTATAAATGGTTTAAAGCAAATGAATTATCGCTTTAAATACAAAATCAAAACAGTTATAGTATTTAAAAAAACGTCCTTTGTTTCGCTCACATCCTCAGATTCAGGTCGGAGGCTCCTGCGCATGCGCCGAAACCTCTCCCGTTATGAGAGCATTGGAATGATGAAACTTATTTCATAACGGCTTTCATAACTTATCTATTTTTTTCCTCCCGTCAGTTTTATACACTGTGTCAGCAACAATAATGACAACCATGTGAAACTTTAACTGCCCTCCTTCTGTACTGCACATTCTTTAAGTGTTACAGAATGTTAGCCAAAGATGTGGCAGCATGGCTCATCTGGCCTTTTAAGGGCATGAGGAAGGCTGAAATGTTAGACATGTACACAACATATAAACACACAAATATGCCATGGTCAAATGTGATGCATGTGAACAAAACCTGCACATTGCATATAATTTTATACTGTTTGCATTATACATTTCAATTGCACACCTTATTTAATTGTAACTGTATATTTGCAAATTTTTAATTTTACATTCTTTTTCTAGTGCAATTTGCCTCTTCCTGCCTTCTTATTGTATTTCCTCCCTTTTTTTAAGGCCACAAACAGTTGTATAAGTATTCCACTGCATACTGTACTGTATGTGGTTGTGTACATGAAAAAAAATGATTTGAATTTAAGTGTAAATCATTCCAAATTTATCACTTCATTCCATACCTTGTGTTCTACACACATTGTTATACATACCTGCCATAACATACTAAATTGCACATTCGCCACATCCTATTTAACTTTAAATTTAATTTATACATTTTCTATTTTATTGCAACTTTGGAAATGTAATGCAAAATTAAAATTACTCTCAGTGCAATTTTTCCTTGCAGTAAAATCCTTCTGTCGTTCTGTCTTTCATGATCAATGCCCTGCGCCCTAATACAGGTGGGATTAAATGTAGCACTGCCCCAAGAGCCTGAGAATCCTTTAGTATTTTTGGGAAAAGCTTTTTGTACATTTATTCATAAAACCAACTGATAAAGTAACATTTATCTGTTTAATATTTATGTGGTGGTGAGCCCTGCTGCTAAATCGTCTCTAGTCAGCAGTCTGCCGGTCTTGATCAGATACGGGAAAATATATAAAACATCATACAATCATATTTCCATATAAACATTTAGGATACATATTATACTCAGTGGTGGCATGGAGGCTTAGTGGTTAGCACTGTCGCCTCCAGGACCTGGGTTCGATTCCCTCCTCGGGGTCTGTGTGCTTGGAGTTTGCATGTTCTTCACGTGTTTGGCGGGTTTCCTCCGGCCACTCTGGTTTCCTGCCACAGTCCAAAGACATTTATATTAGGTCACCATTGGTCTCCACGGGCCCAAGTTGGACTACAGAGGTTCCTAGATGGATGGACTAGACTCAGTACCCCACATGGTTCTTGTTTTAATCACCATACAATAAATGGCTTGTTTATTAAAACTGCTTTTACGACACACACACACACACACACACACACACACAGCTGCAGTCAAGGCAATGTGGTAATAAATTGTATGGCGATATTCAGTGACATTGGATGACATAATTGTCAAAACAATATAGGAAGACATATATTTAATAATGAAATAAAAGTAACATAAATAAATAAATACAATAAAATATGCATAGATGAAGTAAATCAAAATGTACGTAGTATTCATCATATAAATGAGTACAGTGACAATAAGGCATCTTGAGTCGTAGTGACGTCATATTACTGCGCCAGAGAGGTCGCTGATTGAATGGAAAGCATGGAGCGCATTAACACCGCTGTGCTGTTCGCAGCTTTACTGTGTGCAGTGTGTACATTAGGTAAGATGTTTCATTTCACTCTGTCAGGTGTGTGTGTGTGTGTGTGTTCGGCGAAGCGCTACAGAATGTTTATTAGTTAACTTTATCACTCAGGTAATGTGTGTGGTAGGTGTTGTGTGTTTCGTACACGACCGGGAGCAGAACTCTAGAGTTAAATCACTCCGCGACACTCTCTCTCTCACTCTCTCTCACTCTCTCAGTCTCAGTATGTCGCACTTTATAGTTTTCGCTTTTTTTTTTAAGTTGGAGGTTAAATATCCTGACATCGCTGTGTGACTTTAACACTGGTCGGAATGTTTCGTTAATTTAACGTGATCAGTCTCCACTGGTGCACCGTTACTTTAACCATAACGTAAATAATAATAATAATAATAATGATAGTAAAGTTTAACCCGAGAGTCTCTGGCAGTGCGCGCGTGCACTGGTGGGCGTGGAGCTAAAGCAGCCAAACAGGACGGGTTGTAGTGTGCGCATGCGCGGTTTGGGTGTCCCGGACTGAGTGACGGACAGGACGAGTTTATACAGCGCCTGCTCGCGCGCGCTCTCACTCACTCACACACACACACAGGTTGTGCAAAGAGAGAAATTTTAGACAAATACTAGTGAAAAAAAAATGAGACGATGATAAACTAATACTGTAGACTCTTCCGCGTCACTCGATCTGGAATAGAAAGAAAATGTGAAGAACAAATAATCAGTGACTAAAACACACAATAAAGAAATGAATAGAGGAGGGAAAAACCTGAGGTACACTAACACCAGAGCTAATGAGAGAAACTGAGGTGATTCATATAAAGCTAAAGATTTTGTGGGCATTTTCCTTCCTCAGATTTGATGTAAGAAGTGAATGTAAAATGTTGCTTTTAATCTTCAATTGAATTTAAGAATAAAAATCTCCAATAAAGGCGGCGCGGTGGTGTAGCGTAGCATTAGCACTGTCGCCTTGCACCTCCAGGGTCCGGGTTCGATTCCCGTCTCTGCGGGTTTCCTCGGGGTACTCCGGTTTTCATCCCACAGTCTAAAGGTTAGGTTAATATGCTTTTCCAAATTGGCCGTAGTGTGTGTGTGTGCGTGTGTGTGTCTGTGCCCTGCGATGGATTGGCACCCTTTCCAGGGTGTACCCCGCCTTGTGCCCGAAGTCTCCTGGGATAGGACCCAGGCCCCCCGTGACCCTGAATACAGGATTAAGCGTATATCATAATGTAATGATTCAAGCAAACGCGAGGCTTCATTTGGACACGCCCCCTTCTGTTCTGTCTCATCACTAATATAAACATTTTACTGTATATCAGTTATGAAGGTGGGCTCATATTTTATATGGGGTCAGCCAGGATACAGCGCCCCCTGGAGCAGATGGGGATAAGTGTACTGCTCAAGGGCTCAACAGTGGCAGCTTAGCGGTGCTGGGGCTTGAACCCACGACCTTCCAATCATTAACCCAGAGCCTTAACCATTTGAGCCACAATTGCTCTAATAAAGGTACAACAACTAAATAAAAAAGTTATTTTTTTAAATAGTTTAAGCATGCATTATTTGTATGCATGAGAAACCCAGTACACATTTAGAGCTCACTGAGCTGAACAACTTAACTTAACAGGAAGTCCGTTATTTTGGGTTGTTTGCAAAATGCACCCAAAGGAATTTGATGTCCTGCTCCTAAGGAATTTATACGATCGCCACCAAACTGGACCGATGTGACCTCAAGACACTGAAGAAGCAAAAATTGTGGAGGGATTTTTGATCTCTCAAATGCGTCAGTCATGACGATGCCTTAAACTTGCGCTGAAAAGTGATTAATAACTTTCTGTGTGACGGTATATTCAGTGACGGGGTGGCGATGGCACAGGGTGCTTGGGCCCGCTCATCGTTGTTCGTGACTATATTTTGATTTGATCTGTTATTTATGATCTAATGTTTAATGTTAAATATAAAATTGTTGAAATATATTTTCTGTAGAGTTTTATGTACAGGTGTGTGAATAAACTTGTAATAGAGTGCACTGGATGGCCGATGGTGTTACAGGTGTGGGGCAGACGGGGGCAGACGAGGGGCAGACGTGCCTCAGCTCTGAGTTCATGTGCTCTAATGGAGAGTGTGTGCTTAAGCAGTGGAGGTGTGATCATTCTGCGGACTGTGAGGACGGCAGCGATGAGGAGAACTGCGGTAAGGAAGCGTTCTGGTACTGGTACTGGCCCAGGTTCAGGTTCAGGATGGGTGAATGAACACAGCGTCACTGTGTGTTTCAGAGCAGGACGAGTGTGAGGGGAATAACGGCGGCTGTTCCCATTACTGTGTCAATCTGCCTCAGGGGTTTATGTGTGATTGTCCGCCTGACATGAGACTGGTGCTCGACACACACTGTGAAGGTATATACATACACACACACACACACACACACACACACACACACACTTTTTGTATTCTTTTGTTTATAATGTTTTAAGAATTTTAAATCCACTAGATGGCGCTCTGCTCCTGTACTCAGGATCAGATGAGACACTTTAATGCTACTAATAATTGCATATAAAATAGAAATACAGTGTTTTTAAAACTCCTTAGACTCATACGACCCGATCTGAAATCTGTAAAGCGTTAAACTCTCACAAACTCTTAACCTCGTCTCTGATCAACACACCAGACTGAGGGAACCATTTCCTTTATATTCTGTATGGAAAATAACACAATTTAAATCCTATTTCTTTCATTTATTGATTCTGATTACTTTTTAGAATAAACATGTTTAATCATAAACACACTCTGTGTAATACAAAACTAAATCACAACATTGAAAACTTGTTTTTAAATTTATTTACCGGCGCATCTCAATAAATTAGAATATCATCGAAAAGTTGATTTATCTCAGTAATTCAATTCAAAAAGTGAAACTCATATTATATATATTCATTACACATAGATATATTTCAAGTATTTATTTTAATTTATTTCTATTTTAATGTTTATGGCTTACAGCTAATGCAAACCCAAGATAAAGTCTCAGAAAGTTCGAATATTGCTCAAGACCAATAAAAAAAAGAATTTTATCACAGAAATGTTGGACATGGAAATGTGCAGCACTCAGTACTTGGTCAGGGCTCCTTTCATGAATTCCTGCAGCAGTGGGCGTGGCATGCATGCGGTCGGTCTTTGTCTCTGCCGAGGTGTTACTGTATGGAGGCCCAGGTTGCTCTGATAGCGGCCTTCAGCTCTTCTGCGTTCTTGTGTCTGGTGTCTCACGTCTTCCTCTTCACAACACTCCAGAGGTTCTCTACAGGGTTCAGGTCGGTGAGTTTGCTGGTCCATCAAGCACATGGTCCTTAAACCAGGTATTAGTACTTTTGGCAGTGTGAGCAGGTGCCAGGTCCTGCTGGAGAAAGAAATCAACATCTCCATAAAGCTGCTCAGCAGAGGGAAGCATGAAGTGATCTAAAACTTCCTGGTAGACGCTGACCTTTGACCTGATAAAACACAGAGGACCGACACCGGCAGATGACGGGGCAGATGACACGGTTCCACAAAGCACCACTGACTGCAACCTTCAACCTGGACCTCATGCAGCGTGGACTCTGTGCTTCTCCTCTCTTCCTCCAGACACAGAGACCATGATTTACAAATGCAATGCAAAATCGACTTTCATCTGTAAAGAGGACTTTGGCCCACTGAGCAACAGTCCGGTCCTTGTTGTCCGTAGCCCAGGTAAGACGCCCGGACGTTGTCTCTGGGTCAGGACTGGCTTGACACAGGGAATGTGACGGTCGTAGCTCGTGTCCTGGACACGTCTGTGTGTGGTGGCTCTTGAAGCACTGACTCCAGCTGAAGTCCACTCCTGTTAAATCTCCAACAAATTCTTCAGTGAGCTTCGTTCCACGATCCTCAAGGCCGAGGTCATTCCTGTCAATGATCGTCTTCTGGGCGACTGTCAGGTCAGCCGTCTTCCCCATGCTTGCGTATCCCACTGAACCAGACTGAGAGACCATTTAAAGACTCAGGAAACCGTTGCAGGTGTTTTGAGTTAATTAGCTGATTAGAGTGTGACATCATGAGTCTCCAACATCGAACTGTTTCACAATATCCAAATTTTCTGAGATACTGAATTTTCGGTTTTCATTAGCTGTAAGCCATAAACATCAAAATTAATAGAAATAAACATTTGAAATACATCAGTCTGTGTTTAGTGAATCTGTATAATACGAGTTATAATATAATACGATACTTTTTGAATTGAATTACTGAAATAAATAGCTTTTTCGATGATATTCTAATTTATTGAGATGACCCTGTACTTATTGTAAATGACCCGTCAAAGCACATGCAGATACTCCCCTGTAATATGATGCTGAACAGTGAATCAGACTGTGTTTCTGTGATTTGGGAAAACGTCCCCCTGGTGTGTAACGCCCGAACCCCCGCCGCGCGGCGCAGTGCCAAACCTGTGCCAAGTTGTGTGAGGATCAGATGGTCCGCTGTGGCGACCCCTCGACCGGGAACAGCCGAAAGACCAACTGTGTGTGTGTGTGTGTGTGTCTGTGTGTGTGTGATTTCAGAGGTGGACCCGTGTCTAGATGCAGATGTGTGTGACCAAATGTGTGTTCATTCCAACGGCTCTTTTACCTGCGAGTGTCGTCATGGTTACGTGAAGGGCTCAGAGAATGGGCGGTGCTTCGCTGCAGGTCAGATCCTTCAGGATTGAGTTGAGGTTTAATTTTCTTCTCATGATTAAGTCGGTTATAATAACAGGATTTTCTCAAACTGAGATCTCTTTATAATCTGGAGAATAAATTAACGCTGTGTGTCATTTACTCTGGGCTCCACTAGAGGGCACTGCAGCCATAGATTTCTTTATAATGACTGTGTGTGTGTGTGTGTGTCTGTGTGTGCGCGCAGGTGATGCAGCAGCAGTGATCTTCAGCAGTAATGAGGGGATCATGTGGATGAAGCCTGATGGCTCTGAGCTGAGAAAGATCACCAACACAACAGGAACATCTGGAGCGCTGACGTCCCTCACTGCTGATAACACACTGTACTGGACTCAACACACACACATCTACAGGTAATACACACACATCTACAGGTAATACACACACACACACACATCTACAGGTAAGGCGCACATGAGTGTGTCTGCAAGTGTGACCACTGAACTGTCTGTCTCTGTGTGTGTGTGTGTGTGTGTGTGTGTGTGTGTGTGTGTGTGTGTGTGTGTGTGTGTGTGTGTGTGTGTGTTCTCAGGCTGGTTCTGGATGCAGGACCTCTGGACCAGACGGTGATGTTCTCAGGCGTCAGTGGGATTGTGGGTTTGGCTGTGGACTGGATTAACCGAGTTCTGTACTGGACCAGTACGAGTACCGGAGCCGTCCACGCCGCGGCACTGAACGGAACCGAACACGACGCTCTGATCTCGGGTCTGCAGTCGCCCGGTGCGGTGGCCGTCCAGTCGTTAGCCGGGTCAGTTCTGTGCAGTTTCTAAATGCGGTTATTAGTGCTGAATAAACTGGGCTCGGGTCTAACTGCTCTCTCTCTCTCTCAGCTTCTTGTTCTGGACCGACACTGGAGATTCTCCCAGAATCGAGCGCTCGGATCTGAACGGACAGAACAGGAGAACCCTCGTGTCCACCGCCATCCACAACCCCGTCTCCATCACTCTCGGTCAGTAACACTCAGCGATGGAGGGACGGATGGATAAAAATGTGTAACAGTACAGATGTCTCTCCATCCATCTCTCTATCTTTCATTAATCCACACACACACACACACACACACACACACACACACACACACTTGCATTTCTTCCATAGTTAGATTAAATTTTTGTAAGAAATAATCATAATTTATAAATATTTATAATGATCTCATACAGGTCGTCCCCAGTTTATGAATGAGTTCCGGGATCGCGGTCACAAGTCCGATTGGTTCTCAGGTCTTTGACACGAGTAAAGCGTTTACGACGTAAAGCGTACCAATCTCAATTAAATCTTCGTCCCCTTTCCTCACACTGCCATCATGTGGTCAAAAACCGTAACTGCGCCTAAGGAAATGAATCTGACAGTGAAATGTAACGGTGTTGTCTCTGCGCCTTTAAACCGCGCGGGGACTCCCAGGCGTCATTTTGTCTCAGAACCGTTTTCCACTGTATTGGACTGTGAAGTCTGAAATTAGGATAATTCACCATCAGCACGGACAGCTTTACAGGACGGGCATTTTCTATCATCGTCTGATTCATTGAAACCAGTAAGGCCGACTCATTTCTAAAGCACCCCCAGACACACACACACACACACACACACACATACACACACACACACACACACACACACACACACACACACACATACAATATACAGCCTTTAGATCTTTAGACATTTTATACGTTCACTTACACAGAAAATATTGTTTATAATTGTAAATATTTGGTATCTGCTGCACTGCACTGTCTGTGTCGTGTACTATACACGTGAGCTACTTCTGTGGTTTGTTCACATCTACGAATGTTCATAGAACCGCGGTCCGTCTGTATGTGCGGAAATTCATAAGTCAGATGTTCATAAGTCGGGGACGACCTCTGTATTTGTGTATCGTTTACTGAGGAAGTTCTAATTATAATAATTAACGAGTGCGCCTTAAGGTGTTTATCAGTAAACGAGCGGCTGTGAGTGGTGTGTGTTGTGAACACTGAGAGGCGGTGTGTCATCGAGCAGACGTGCCCCGCGGCCTGCTGTACTGGGCCGACTCCAGCCTGAGGACCGTCTCCAGGGTGACGTACGACGGCCGGCACAGGAAGACGGTTATGGAGTCAAACAGCCATCTGGACCAGCCGTTTGGTCTGGCGGTGTTTGAGGTGAGCGTGTTCAGGGCGTGTGCTTCTGTGTGGGGAAACCACACACACACACACACACACACACACACATGCACATGCACACACTTCCTGTTAGAACTGACATCAGGTTCAGGGAGCAACAAGAAATCAACTGGTGACATCTGCAGCTTTCAAGTTGTATTATTGTTCAAGTACACTATGTGAATTATTATAATAATAATAATAATAATATTTTTTGCATCATCTTGAAAAGCATTCCCAGTATTAATATGTGACCTATATATACACACACACACACACACACACACACACACACACACACAGCCTGCCTAGTCCAAAAAATTCTCATCTGAGTCCTGGAATACGGCGTGTACCATCAGCGAATGAAACCCTCCACAGACGTGATGTGCTGGTGATTCAGTACATTCAGGTGGTCATGTGACTTCATGTTATTGAGTCTCGACCTGAGCGACTGAAGCGACCCCAGATCATAACACTGTCTCCAGAGGCTTGTACAGTGGACACTATGCATGATGGGAGCGTCGGCTTCATGCGCTTCCCTTCTCACCCCGACACGCCCATCACTCTGGACTCGTCAGGTCACATGACCTTTCTCCACTAGCATTCCACTAATATTTATGTAAATAATAAATTGTAGCTGTTTTGTATATCCTGAGTTTTTACGCCTTCATTTTAGTTTCCCAAAACTAAACAGTTGTGACAGTTGTACACTGTGTGTGTGTGTGTGTGTGTGTGTGTGTGTGTGTGTGTGTAGGATGCCGTGTACTGGAGTGACCGGGCTACAGGAGCGATCTGCAGTGCTGATAAACACAATGGAAACCTGCTGAAGGTCTCCCATCTCTCTGAAGCGAGTTCCCCGGCAGGGTTACTCCTGCACCACCCGCTCCTGCAGCCCACAGGTGAGCGCCACGCCCCGCCGCGGTACCTCAAACAGACAGATACTTGTGAACGCCACATTTGGAGACGCCAGGCTTTATGCCACGCCTCCTTTTGTCTGGATATAGATACTATAAAAACTTTAGAATTAATTACCAGACACAACAAGCTTTTTTAAATACAAATTTAACCATAAACCTTTCTTATATATAAAATTTTTATATTTCTAGTGGGAACTGTTTTTAGACTATTATTATTATTATTATTATTATTAGGGCCCAAGCACTATAAGGTGCGCAGGACCCTCTTGTTTTCCTAAAGATTATTATTTATTTTTTTCACCCTTTTGGACTTTTCGACTTTTGTCTTAACATCCTAAATATTTGTTGTGTGTGTGTGTGTGTGTGTGTGTGTGTGTGTGTGTGTGTGTGTGTGAGACACGTGACTTTTTAGTCTGTGTGGGTGTTTCTGCGTGCGAGCGTGTGAGACAGAGATGTGAGTGTTGAGATGTGTGCTATACAGTAGAGGTGTGTGTGTGTGTGTGTGTGTGTGTGTGTGTGTGTGTGTGTGTGTATGTCAGCTGCTTTGTGACAAATGTTAAAGGCGCCATACAAATAAAATTGAATTGAAATATGCGTGTGCGTCTGTGTGAGTGTGAGACTGTTAACATTGTGATACAAGTGTGTGAAGCTTGTGTGTGCGTGCGCGCGCATGTGTGTGATGTATTTTTTCCACCCTTCTGGACTTTTCCGGGGTCTTAACATGCTCAAACACTCGACACTTGGCAGACAGGTTGGCATCTGCTGCCATTCGGATGGCTGGGGGCTACGCCTGGGGCCCTCAGGGGCCCTCACGAGAGATTTTGCTGCCTGGCTCATACACACTTTCACGTAGGCACGCGAAACTCCACCAGAGACTGATCACCAGCTTAGAGGGAGAGAGAGATGTGTATGTGTGTATGTGCGAATTATTACACACCTGGACAATTTGTGCGATAGTTATTTCCCAACGCTCCTGGGCCATACCAGGTCCAGCTGACCCGTAGAACCTGTGCAGTGCCTCTTCCTTCCCCCTCACATGTGCCATGTCTGTATACTGAATTATGTTTAGTGTGCAACTAAGGATTTACTGACCGATTGATTGATTGATTTATTTATTTATTTATCTATCCTCCTTCTTGTCTACTTTGTTACTCTTTTCCTTTCCTCATGGAAATCGACTGTAAACAATCGACCAAGAAAACGCAGCGTCCCTCTGGGATTAATAAAGTTCTCTGAATCTTACACTGTAACCGTAAACCTTTATGCTGTTAACATTTTGACTGTAACAAGGGGAAGTGCCGGAGTGTTTGTTAAACAGCCTTGGTTTCAAGCCGCTAACCTCTCTTGCCTCAGCATTTTCTCAGTCTGGAGAGCGTTCTGCACCGCTCATGAAACCTGACGGTAGAGTTCTCTGTTCATGAGGACGCCACAAGACAAAAAGACATGTGGTGCATAAAAGTTTAATATCCACTTGAGACCCGAATGTCCTCGTATGACATTTTCTCCCAACTTCATTGTCTATCGGACGAAACACAGTACTGGTGCTGAGTTTATTATTTTTATGTCATTCATATAATACAGGAAATGTGTGCGTGCCAGAGAAGCTCCTTGTGAAGTTCATTCTACATGGAAGTGGCCGATCTCACTTCCCTAAAAATGACAAGTTGCTGACTTCAGTCGTTTTGGAGAGATGAGTTTGTAGGAGCCCCGGAAACGTCATACTGTCCCACTTCCAACAATAATCATTTAAAATGCTAATTATTGATATTTCTGTGAGGATTGATGGTAAAGTTGGTTTAGGCTTCTAGAAGCACATGAGCTTCTAGGAAATTGTGTCGTGCACGACAGCAGGGTCGGATCTCAGGAGGAGATGCGATCGGTTCCCTCTGACGCCTTGGTGAATAATTCTGGTGCTGGAGGCTGAACTGTACAGCGTCACCGAGCTGCTCTTTGCAAACCCCAAGATGGAGAGAAACTGAGAAGTTCGTAGAGAAACGGAGGAGCGGGATCTGTTGTGGGTTCAGTGCTCTGTGAGTTCTGAGAAGCGGCTGGTGTGGTCAAAGTTCTCAGAAACCCCTGACAGATGCTGCCACAGCGGACGAAGGTGTTTTTGCAGCAGACTGATTGTGGTGTGTTTGTTTTGTTCTCTGTATGACGCAGAGCAATGAAGTACGTGTGAAGTCACTGCCGCGTTTTGTTCCAATTGCATTTTCACTCGCTCAAAGGTTTGGTCTTGTTCTGTCGGCATCTTAGACGAGCTCGCACGCAATGACCAGACCAGACCAGGCCGGGGAGGGAGGGGAGGGGGGGGGGAGAGGGGAAGTGGGGCAAAGAGAGAGAGAGAGAGGGCGGAAGTGGGGCAAAGAGAGAGAGAGAGAGAGAGAGGGAGGGCGGGGGAGAGTGAGAGAGTGAGAGAGAGAGTGAGAGGGGGGGGGGGTTAATACAGTTAGATGATCAGAACATCATTCTTCACTCAGGAATGAGGCAGACGTTTAACTCCACACGTGTCCGAGTCTGTGTAACACATCCTGTGTTTAGGACAGAGCTGAATTAGACGAGTCGCGACGCCGGATCTCCTCCGTGTTTTTGCCAAAATCTTCAGACTTTAGCTTCAGGTCAGATTCACAGATCGCGATGTGAATGAGCGTCGTCATCAAATCACTGGTGCTTTACTTTTCATTCGTTTATATAACACAATTTTCTACATTTCTATTTAACTATTATAATTATTGAAATGTGATATTTCAGATATGACGGCGTCTCAGACTAGGCCCTCCCCCATGGACCCTGACTCCGCCTTCAGCTTCTCCAGAGTCCTCTTCCTGATTGGTCAGTGTTTAGTTTTTGTCTGTCCGTGTTCGGTCACGAATGTGTCGACTGTTGATGTTTCATTGATTTTGATGAACCCGGTCATTTCAGCTACTGATCTGTCACCGTTTATTTGATCCGTTTTCATTGATTACTGAATCAGAATTCGCGATACATTAACTGTGCAGCTGAAGAAGTGAATCGGATGCTGAATCAATGTAGATCCTTTTATTGACTCTTTATCTTCGAGTGATGTTCATGATAATTCAGCAGGAGCACACAAACAGGACAATGATTATTAATACTATTATTATTATTATTATTATTATTAGTCCATCTTTTAATTCTCTGTTCCTTTTTTTGTGTAAAAACACAATCATCTGATTTGTAGCGGGTCTCAGTATTCGGCAAATAACAACAACATAAGATTTTTCACTGGGCCATTAATATTTAACAAAAATGAAACCCTGTGCAATACTAAGTACCCCCATGATTCTTTTAGCAGCAATAACTTTAAGTAAAGCTTTCCTGCATGACTTTATCGGTGTCTTCCCTCATTTTGGTCAGTTCTTCTCTACAGCGTTGCTTCAGTCGATTGAGCTTTTTGTCGCACCACAGCATCTCAGTTGGGTTGAGGTCTGCACTTTGACTGGGTATTTCCGAAACCTTGATTGTTTAATTTTTTTTTAACCATCCTCATGTGGATTTAATGGTGTGCTTTAGCTCATTGTCCTGGTGCGTGACCCAGTTTCACCCAGGCTTTAGTTGTTGGACAGACGGCCTCACAGTTGCCTCTAGAATACTCTGATGTCCGGGTCCTGTGGCCAAGCGCCATCTCTCAGACCTTTGCTGATGTTTCTCCCTCCTGGCGTTGTGTTAACACACACACACACACAGACCAGCAAAGTGCCGAAACTTCTGCTTTTATAGAGTTCTGCACACCTGCTGATGATTAATGAATCAAGGGCTGATGATTAGCAGAACCTGGCTGCAACTTACCTTCTTTAAATCCTGTGGGAGAAGTAGGGGGGTACTTAGTATCGCCCATGTTTTTGTAAATGTACATGTTGTTGGTCTGAGGTTGTGTTTGCTTTATACTGAGACTTGATACGATCAGATGATATTTGTTCTACGTTTACAAACAAAAAACAGAATTAAAGGAGGGGGGGCACTAATTTTTGCTCACGGCTGTACTTTAAATGACCTTCGCCTCCTCTTTTCTTAGTTTTCCCCTCTTCGGTCCTCTCCTGTGTTGTTTTCGCTGCTCTGTTGGCGTGCTGGAGGAAGGGGACGTTCTCCTCGTCTCGCTCTCGGTTCCCTGAAGAACCCGTCCTGAAGGAGTCACAGGATCCGCTCATCACAAACGAAGACAGCCGGACACACACCAACAAGGTATGACGCTTAAAACGCTACGTTCAGGCTGTTTATGCTGCGAATCGTTTTACAGTAAATTAGTTTTTCCCTGAGATGCAGATATTGGAATTATTTACTTGTTTGTTTATTTATTTATTTATAAAGGCGTGATGAAAAATAAAGTGGTGTAAGATGGATTGATAGACAGATGCATAGTTTTAGGGGATCTGACTATAAAAAAAAAAAACTTTTATTGTAGAGAAAAAATGAATAATCTAAACCATTTAATTGAAGTCGCATTCTTAATAGGTTTTATTGTTCTTTTATAGGAAACCACACGTCGTGTATCTGTGTGAACCAGGAAGAGACTTCGAAACACAAGACAAGAGACCAAGCTGGCTGTGTGTGTGTGTGTGTGTGTGTGTGTGTGTGTATACATACATACATACATACATACATACGAGAGAGTTTATTCCCATTTCTGAATCCACTTCTGTAATCAGTCCTCAAATCTCGAATCGGCGCTTCTTTAGATTTATTAGTTTTTAATCTGTTTCATAATCGTATTAAAATCTGAATATTTCACAAATGTAAACTTCAGTCTTTAGGACATTTGGAGGTGGATATGCCGTTTATAAGCTGTTTAACGCACACTTTTATCAGATGATTGTACTCTGTAACAGATTCTTATGAATCCTTTGGAAATGATTCTTTGCCGAATCTGAATCAAGGGAACCACGTGATGGAACGATCCAGGGTTGACTTTGGACAGATTTGAACAGTCTGACTGATCTTGATGTTGTTGTTCTTGTTGTTGTTCTTGTTCCTCTCAGCTTCTCTATAATCTCTTCTGATCGGAGGCCGAGTGATTTTCATGAATGAATGAATCATTTTCGAGAGACTGAATAATTCTCTTCATATGGGATGAGATTATCTTTGAGAATCAAAGGGTTTTGTTTTACAGCAGTAGCACATTTCCTAACTCTCCTGAGAATGATTGATGTGAATTTCTCTGTAAATGAATATTTAATAATTTATTCTGGAGTGTGTAACGTAAACATGAATCAGATTTGTCGACTTCTCACTGAATTACACTCCTGCTTAACTACTGATTCATCAGGACTGATTTGACTCTGGAGTCAGTGATTCTTTCATGATGTTTGAGTTCTGTCACTGCTACTGGGCGAGTTAAACACGCATCAGTTCCTCGGCTCTGTAAGGGCTCCCTGGTTCTGACCGTACCATCGGATTTGGTTTATTTTACGTGTTTGTGCTTTGATTGTAGTGTTGGTTTAAACGGCTGGTGTTCGTGTCCTTGATTACTGATTAAGCCCGACTTCAAAAGCTAAAAAAAAGAAAAGTGTGTGTTTGTTTGTTTAGAGTTTAATATGTGACGATAATGTTGGCTTTCGATGTTACAGAGGCCTCTTGGGTGGGAGGGCAAAGCTGTAGGTCTATTTATTAGTTCAAAGCTTCATATTAATTTATTTTTGTCCCTGCAGCTGAAATAAAAATCATTTGGCCAGAAAATTTGAATAAACTGTGCTTATTGTGTGTGTGTGTGTGTGTGTGTGTGTGTGTGTGTGTGTGTGTGTGTGTGTGCTGAGAATGATTGATTGATTAATCACGTCCTGTAATCCAGTCATACTGTAGGCCGATGCACTCGATTGCTGCTCACGCTTCATGTTTAAGCAGCCGAATGTTCTGGTGAACTGATCGTCTGATAAGAACAGGGGAAGAGAAAAGCGTCTTTCTATGTCAGACTGAAGCACAATGATGTAACCGGAAGCCGAGGGTGTAGAACAGCACCACCTGTGGTGCTGCGGGATCATGTAACAGTGCAAATACTCACAGTTTACATAAGCGTAATGTAAATGACAGTAAAAGCCTTTAACACTTAGTAAATATTATCATTATACTTCAGTAGACCAGAGTAACATCTGCCACGAAGGGCTAAACACACTGACGCAGCAGAACTGTAGTATTAAAGTTAGTATTCGTGTTGTTCGCTCAACTTTTGACCATGACTCTATACCGTACTATACTGTACTATACTGTACTAACGGACACGGCTGAATGCTCCTCCTCCTCCTCCTCCTCCTCCTCTTGCTCCTTTGTGCTCTTCTCCTCCTTCACCAAGTCTACACCTTGTTAGTTTTAACCTGTTCATGTGAAACTGATGAAGAAAAAATGATTTCAGACAATCAACCTTGCTGTGACCTTGACCCTGTTTGGTTACAGAGCTTACTTACATGCAAACATTCAGTCACTTGCAGCTTAGGTATCACATTAACCAGACAGACCTGAAAACACACCACAACCTAGTGTGTGTGTGTGTGTGTGTGTGTGTGTGTGTGTGTGTGTGTGTGCGCATGGGTGGATGTGTTTTAGCATTTCTTTCTACAACACCACTATCTCCTCCCCCCTCTCTTTCTCTCTTGGGAGGGCTGATTCATCAGCATGGTTAATATTGTCAACATGAAAGTGACAGAGATCTGTTTTCAGTGCACACACACACACACACACACACACACACACACACACACATGATGACGGTCTCTTCTTCATTAACCTGCTTGCTGTTTTAAACACCTATTAGAGGTAAATATATTTTATTTGGTGGTTATTTGTGTGTGTGTGTGTGTGTGAGAGAGAGAGAGCGCGTTTTCTCTTGTTTTCTCTTGTTTTGCCTTGTGATTAGATTTATTTGAGATCTAAACTATAAAACTCAGTCCCTCAGTAGATTTGGCTCTTCATGTGGAGTAAAAAATGACCAGAAACTCCAAAGACTGAACTTTCTGTCAGAGTCGGTGGGAAATCCAAAGATACGTACGTTTACTGTCAACACGTTTCTCTCGTCCTCTTCTCGTCCTCTTCACTCTTTCCGCTCTACATTCTTCCATGGCCTCTGCAGCCGTGTAGGAGGGAAGCAAACTTCAAAACTTTGAAAAAAACTTAGTTTTGAAGCTCGTTTCAACCGTTGCTCTAAAGTAAGACAGAATGACGCAATGACGCACAGGGCTGAAGATAAGCATGTATCCTACAGGGTGTGTGTGTGTGTGTGTGTGTGTGTGTGTGTGTGTGTGTGAGATAGAGAAGGACATTGCTATAAATTGATTAGGAAAAATAAATAGAAAACTTTCCAGTGGCTCGGTGACGTAGTGGTTAGCACTGTTGCCTCACAGCTCCATGGTCTGAGTTCTGTGTGTGTGTGTGTGTGTGTGTGTGTGTGTGTGTGTGTGTGTGTGTGTGTGTGTGTGTGTGTGTGTGGAGTTCGCATGTTGTCTCCGTGCTTGGCTTGTCTGGTCAGCGGGGGCCAAAAGTATTGAGACAAAAGTGAAGTTCAATGTTTTAATGACCTTCTCAAATTTGTAACATAACGACAATGAAGATAATATGAAGAATTAGTTTTTTGCTCCAGCGAAATCGCCGATCAATATTGTTCATGAGCTCCTTTATTCTCCAGAAGCAGCTGGACATGAAGGCCGAGACGTCTGCAGCGCTCTGGTGTCACTCCTTCTGTCCTTGTCCTGCTTAATTGCTCCTTGAAGATGATGTACAATAGGTTCCACGGTTTCAGTGCGTTTTCGTGCAGACGTGGACATTCGGGCTTCAAAAAGTAAAAGTCCTGCCACGTCCATTACCCAAAGCAGCACCGCTCTTGTAGACTAGGACTAATCAGTGACATCACCTGTTTTGTTCACAGGGAGAACTACAGTATACTACATGGCACATGTTGTCTTAATACTTTTGGCCACTGGTGCATTATCGTGTGTCCCGGCTTAGACCGCCGCGCGTGCAGGTCGTCAGCGGCAGTACGAGCGTGGCCGATCCGTTACTGTTACTTCTGTTTTTGTTCCCATACTCTCGAAATTAGCTGACAAGCTTTCTGTCCTTTATTATTTCATGATTTGAGCTGAACTGAACTGAGGGAGCAACAGAACCCTGACTAGACTAGCCAGTCGGTTCCCCTCGATTTTTAAGTGTAAACGTCATGTTGTATTGGCTGGTAATTGTGCTACTTTGAAACATTTGTTTCTAGAATTGAGCAAAATGATCAGTCAGTCGAACACAGAATTTAAGCTTAGAAATTAGTCAGATGTTTAGAAATACAGTGGAACCTTGGATTACGAGCATAATTCGTTCCGGAAGTGGGCTCGTATTCCAAAACACTCTTAAACCAAATCATCATTTCCCATAAGAAATAATGAAAACTCAAATTATTCGTTCCACAGCCCCCAAAAATAAATACATAAAAATAATTAATACAATCTATAAAATGAAAATAAAACAAATTAATCTGCACTTTACCTTTAAAAAAAGTACAAATAAATCCTGACAGATGAGTGTTTCCATTGGTGCGCGCACGCGCCATGCGTGTGTGTGTGTAATTAGGCCCTTCCCTCGCCTCGTTTTACACAGTAACATTCCTCCTCCCTCTCCCCACCTCGCTTTTTCACAACAGTTTCACAACAAACACACGCACGCACACACACACACGCAGCGGAAACACAGTTTTAACAGGAAAAAAAGAAATCTCTCTGAGACTGACATGAGCGTATATTAACAGACACACTTTTTAAGTTTTACAACAAGCGCATAAACACAGCGGAAACACCGGTTTAACGGAAAAAAGCGAGACTGGCACGAGCGCATACTAAAGGAATCACTTAAGTTTCACAACAAACGGACACAAAAACACGGAAACACCGTTTTAACAGGAAAAAAAATCAAATCTCTCTGACCAGGCGTGAGCGCATACTAAGGGAATCACTGCTGTAAAGTAAAAAAAAAAACAAAAAAAAAACAAATGAACCAGCACCTTACCTTTAAAAAGAATCGCGACAGAGCAGAGTTTCTGTGTCTTTGTGAAGCCGGGAGGGGTGAAAAGGGGAGAGAGCGTCTGTGCGTGTGTGTGTGTGTGTGTTTCAGTGTCAAATTGCACACGCAGGAGCAGAGTTTCTGTGTTTGCGAAGCCGTGGGGGGAGGGTGGGAGGGGGAAGGGGGAGAGAGTGACGCTCGGTGTCAAAATAAGAGTCGCATGTGTGAAGCATGATACTCGGCGCTCGTAAACTAATACTTGCGCGGTTTCCGAATAAAAAATTATTTAAAATCTTTGCTCGGTTTGCGGAACACTCGTAAACCACGTTACTCGCAATCCGAGGTTCCACTGTACTCAGTTTATTAAATATTTCTTATATAAGTCTGCCTAAATCAAAGATATATTTCGAATGGTTGTCAGTATATGATAAAACTGCACAGTTTAGACTACGATTATACAGGATCTGTGTTCTTACGCTCAGGGATGTTGCCTGACTGAGAGATCACGCTGATGTTAAGGAAACCTCTGTATCATCCCAACATCTGGACATAACACAACCAACGCTTACGTTACATCACGGCATGTATTTTAAAAGCTGTTCTGGTAGAAATTGAGGAACTATTAAGGAGCATCTGGACTAAAACAGGAAGAACTTTAAGGCGAGGAAAAGACGTCGTTATGTCGGTTAATGCACGTCACTATTTCCAGTTATTGTCGGCATTTTGTCAATAATTTACTTCACTCCCTCGTACAGCAGCAGTTCTGCATGACCCGAATAGAAATATGTAAATTAGTTAGATTCTTCTGGTGTCCTGTGTGACTTATTAACGGAGTTTAAAATTGATTATTATCTCTGATTATGATTAATCATGCCTCAGAGTCACAATCCTGAAGACCTTCAACATTCTTCTACATGTTGCTAATTTCATCAAGAAAAATAAAGAGACAGCAGTGTTACACGGGCCGAAGAGAAGAGACGAGGTCTGGGCCCGTTTTCTTCATATCTTCAGATCCGGAGAGAAAAAGCCGATGTGTCGTAATGTGCGAGGGGGAACAGTGGGGGAACACTTTTTCGCTGGGAAAAATACCACGGACCTGAAGAGACGCATCGAGACATCCCATAATAGTCACCCAGTTTACAGCCTCTAAACTGCACGGATTATGTCACACGTGTTGATATAATGATGTTGTGATGTATTCTATTTCATTTTATTTTTTCATTTTAAAGTGAAAAACATGTTGCAAAACATGTTAATCTACCAGGTTAGTGAATGATTGTGACCCAGAGGAGCTACAGGGTCACTACAACAGTCCAAGTGTGTACATTTCATATCAAAGAGGATAAAGGTTTCAGAACACTGGACTGTCCGAACTGCCCTTGCTGTTCTGTAGTTATAAAATGGACATACAGCAGCTGTTGGGATGTTAAAAGTAAATACAATTAGCTGAAAACATCAAAGGAAAAGATGCATTTTAAATGTTGAGAATTATTTTAAATGGCTTTGGCTCGACTGGTCTGACCGCAGGGTTAATCAATAATAATCTTATTGCTAAAACGTCACATTTTCATTAACTAAAACGGGACTAAAATATTTAAAAGGTTCCTCTGACTAAAACTAGACCAAAATATCCAGACTTTTAGTCGAAAACTTGACTAAACAAAATTAGGGTGAGATTGACGAAATATGATGAAAACTGACAGGGACATTTCTCCCGCCCGGATCTACGACTAAAACTGAAAACAGCTGACAAAATGACCACTACTTCTACACCTTGTGTAATTGTATCTAGTTGTGTAATTGTATCTGGCTGCTGTAACGTTACAAGTCAAGTCAAGTCAATTGACCTTAGGGATTAATAAAGTACTCTGTCTGTCTATCAACTGAAAAATAACAAACAAATGATTAATAAAGCATTTTGTATTTTCTTTTTATTTACATCCACATTTTAACTTGGAAAAAAAAAACTCAAACATTTATCCCATATTATAAGGAATTATAAGTCTTATTGTGCAGGTGCGTGCATGATGGTGTGGAATGTTCTACCTTCATTATTTGATTATGCTCATATTACTGTTTGATGGTGGTGACTCTGTGACTTTTCGTGTTACCGCATTACTGTTTAGCTCTTCTCCAGAAAAACCTTCGCTGACGTGAGGATGTGACAGTGTGTTCACTTCTACCTGAACAGAACAGAAACCATCAGACCGTTATTACATCACTTCCCTTCTTAGTTGCACTTTTTACACACGGTCATAGTGTCAATTTCATCAACGAACATAGTAATGACAAATATTGGTTATAAGATGAGACGGTGGCGACACGCCACAGAGTGTAATGAACAGTGATGAAGTCAGGATGCAATATTGTTAACGGAAAAAAAAGACAAGACTTAAATGTGTAAGTAAAAAAAAAACATTACTTTCATTTATTTTATAGTTAAACCATTTCCAAACACATTAAGCTAATGGATTAGCAAATCGTGACCCACAGGAGTTACAGTATCCCTACCGTAGTGTGTAAATTCATTGTCCCTACTGATCCTACTGTATGGACATACGAGTAAAATAGCTGAGCCAATGAACACTATTCCACACACACATTAATACATTTCCTGTACTTCTACACCCTGGCTCTCGTCTGGTCCCCTATTTACACCAGTTTCAGTACACAGCCACTCAGAGTTACACATTGTGTTTTGTTTTGTTTTAGCTTTAACAATACAGTCTCTTTATTAATGTAATGTTTTGCTTTGTTTCAGATGAACATGGAGGGTCTAAAGAGGATTTACGGTAAGTTTTATACACCTTGTTGAATGGAGCCTCTCACAATTTATAATCCTTACCACTGGGACAAGAGGACACCTTCGATGTGAAGCACAAATGGGAGAAATGTCTAAACACAACAATATGTCAGCACTGTGCAAACTTCATATCTATAAACTCTGAAATAATATAGTATTATCTAATATTGTCTAATATCTTTTTTCATATCCAGCAGTTAAAGTAAATGGGTGCATATGCCAACCCTTACCAATGAAGTGTGTGTTGCACCTTAGTAGTCACTGATGATTGCAGCCACTGGCGTTAGTGCATACAGGTCCCTAGTGTCTCTATAGTTCCTGCAGGAGGCATCTGCATGGACAAATTCTAGGAGAAGAGATGGTCTAACAGAAACCGTTGTGAGATCTAGTTCAGTCTAAAAGAATTTGTTCAATCAGATGGACCACCGAGGTTTTTGGCAAACTGCTTCTGCACAGCTCTCCTTAGGTCCCGCCACAGAATTTCAGTTGGGTTGAGGTCTGGACGAGGCCATTCCAAACCTTGATTCTGCTGATTTTTCAGCCATTCCGGTGTAGAGTTACTGGTGTGCTTTAGATCATTGTCCTGTTGAATGACCCGATTTCAACCGAGCCTCACACTTGCCTCCAGAATACTCTTGTATACAGAGAAGTTCATGGACGACTCAATGACTACAAGTTGCCCAGGTCATCACCACTCCACTGCCGTGCTGTTTGGTTTTATCCATATATGGTGCTGGGCATTAAGGCCAAACAGCTGCATTTTGGTGTTATCTGTCTATATCTAATTGTTCCACTGGCCTTGTTGTTTGTTCAGATGCAGTTTTGCAAACCACAGTCATCCTTCCATGTTATTTTTAGACAGAAGAGGTTTCTCCTGGCAACCCTTCCAAACAAACTGTACTTGTTCAGTCTTCTTCTACTTGGTCTAGCATGTGCACAATTGTGAACATTTAACATGCTCAGTGAGGCACAAAAACACATAGAATTAAAAGAGGGGCGTACTAACTTTTACAATGACTGTATATACACACAGTATGGCCCAGAACTCTGGAGCCATGAGAAAATTTTTGTATAAATTAAAGAAAGCTTTGTGTACAACTGACATGAGATACACACACTGTTTCAGGAATCTGGTGTGTCCACTTTGTCTTATGTCTGGGACGTTAGATGACACCATAAACAGATGTACTATGATAAGGGACTGTGGTTAACTACTGAGGTTAAACAGTAAGTGGTAGATGAGGAGGCTGATGCTGCATTGTTAACTTTTTCTTAAGTTTGTAAAACCTCTTGCTCCTTAAAAAAGCAACTTCTCAATACGGCCACTTCTGCACAAAGTGGAGATGAAGTGGAGATTCATTCAAACTGTTCATATATTGTACAACATATAAATTAGCAGTCCCTGGAAAGCATCAGGCCAGAGAAGTGTATTAAACAAGTATAAATACCATGCGGAGTTCCTCACGGCTCAGTTCTGGGCCCTTCACTATTTAGCATGGCACATGGATGCTTTTTCTCATCATAATGAATTATTAAACATAATATCCATTTTCATCAGTCAGAGAGTACTGCTGCCAAAAGTGAAGAAAAAAATATTTTCTGGTAGATTTAGAATTTATGTTTAGATTTTGATAATTCAGTGTCTGTTGATGATCTCAGTTCAGACCACACACTACACTCACCTGCTACTCTCACACTCTTGACATGTCTGAGAGAAACTCATAGATGATGTGTTTGATGTTTTGGTTTTACTTTTGAATAAAAGCCTGATTTAGAATCTAATGTCTCTCTCTCTGTCAGGACCAAGGAGAAGGGGAAGGAAGCTGGAGACCACTGTGCTGCTCATCACGACTGCTCTCTGTTTGCTAGTTGTTATGTGGACAGGCTCAGAGAACAAGAAACGACAAAAGACTTCTGGCAAACCAGGTGTCAAATCTGAACCTCAGGCACTACCAGAGCAGTTCAGGAATTTGTCCCGCAAATGTCAGAGAAACGTCTCTGTGTCTAACATCAAGGGATTTTCCACTTTGCCCGAAAACATTAAAGACTTCCTGTTTTACCGACACTGTCGGCATTTCCCCATGCTACTCGATGTTCCCGGTAAGTGCGGCGGTCCTCAGAACTCCGCAGATGTTTTCCTGCTGCTGGTCATTAAAAGTTCTCCACCCAACTATGATCGACGGGAGGTTCTGAGAAAAACGTGGGCTTCAGAACGACTTCAGAGTGGCGTGTGGATCCGCACTGTGTTTATATCAGGAACCGCAGGAAACGGTTTAGAGAAGGAAAGACTCAATAAACTCCTGGAACTGGAGAACCGTGAGTACCAGGACATCATTCAGTGGGACTTTCATGATTCCTTTTACAACCTCACCCTGAAGCAGATCTTATTCCTGGAGTGGATGGAGAGGTTTTGCCCTCATGTGCGCTTCCTCCTCAATGGAGATGATGACATTTTCGCCAACACAGACAACATGGTGCAGTATCTCAAAGGGTTACATGATAACGATGGAAGCAAACACCTGTTCACCGGCCACTTGATCCAATATGTGGGGCCGATCAGGGCACCAGCCAGCAAATACTACATCCCAGTCCAGGTCCATGAATCGGACCACTACCCTCCGTACTGTGGCGGGGGAGGCTTCCTGTTGTCACAATTCACTTCCAGAGTCATCTACAACATGTCTCAATCCATCACCCTGCTCCCCATCGATGATGTTTACATGGGAATATGTCTGGAAAAAGCGGGACTTAAACCTGTGTCACATATGGGAGTGAAGACAGCGGGCCTGCACATTCCCTCAAAAAAGCTGGACATGTACGATCCATGCTACTACCGTGAGGTTCTCCTGGTCCACAGGTTCCTCCCTTACCAGATATTTTTAACGTGGCATGAAATCCATCGGGTCGATTTAGTTTGTGGAAGGAGAGGATTTACTGCCCAGCCTGAGGATTAAGTGTCCTAATGATGTTCTGAGAGACGTTAAGAAGCAGGAAGGAGACGTGTATTTTCAGACATTAAGCACACATATGTCATACGTTTACTTTAGACTAAAAAAAAAATGTAAGTCTATTGTTAAATGTGTTTATTGCAACTTCACAAGTGGTGGACAGTGCGTGTGGTATAATACTAAATTCTGTATTGTGTCATACATTAACTAATGTGTTAAATCACTTTGCCCTGCTGTGATGAGAAACAGACTAGAATTCAGCTAGCATGATGAGCTCTGAGCAGAATTTAATTTAATTAGCGCCTTATTTTAACTAATTGTCTAAATCAACACCACAATACATACAATGCTGTTACAGGAAACAAATCCACGCTGGCGTCCTAGGATACGATCTCACACAAAGTTCAACATGTTCATTACTCTCATACACATCTGACTGATGATTTATTAAAGAATGACATGTACTCACTCATTCACTCATCCCCCCTCCCCCGCCAGACCAGGATGAGTGAATGAGTGAGTACATGTCATTCTTTGATAAATGATATTAAAGAGACTTTGCCGAGGCCGGGGTACACGGGGTACAAGTGCCAATACATCGCAGGGTGCACACACACACACACACACACACACACACACGGCAAAAATTTGCGAACGTCAGTTAGCCTAATCTGCATGTCTTATGTCGGGAGGAAACCGGAGTACCTGGCGGAAACCCGCACAGACCTGAGGAGAGAATCAAACCTGGACCCTGGAGGTTCAAGGAAACAGTGTTAACCACTATGCCACTATGCTGCTTATAACATATACTTTTAAATTTGAATTATAATTCCAGTTAAGAACACCACAATCAAGCTAGTTTTCTGTTGTAACTTTATTTTTTTTATGTAACAGCCTCTGTTTTTTTCTCTTGAAATTACCTCCGTAAAATATTATTTTCCTAACAAAATAAATACAATGTTTTCAAATAATCCATCATTGTGAACGAGCTCTTACTTTAGGAAGAACTACTGTCAGAGTCACTGGATGGGAGAATGAATTATAACACCTCCTGACCAATCAGAACCCAGAACAATCAGGAGTGTTTTCCTCACTCGCTCGTCCTTTCCGGTCATGTAGATAGTTTTGGAATCTACAAAAAAACAACTCAGGAAATTTAACAAGAACCTATTCAGGGTTTTGTTTCCAGGGAGGAGTCTGATGGAGGAGTGATGGGCTGACAAATACAGTATGAGGACAGAATATCCGCCTCATTTTGTGGAAGGTAAACACATCCGGCATACGCCATGTATGTCATGAAAACGTTCTCATGTACTGTCAAATCGTGACGCACACCTGCAGATCCTCTGGTGACACTCAAAAAAGAATTTTTGAGAGAGACTTCACTATTAAACACAGCCCTGATTTCTGCCGTCTATTTTTTTATCATGCAACTTTGATCATCCCAAGCGTTTAAGTCATCTCCCATCATGCTCATCCAGGAGGTTTTAGCCACCACTTTCCTCTGTGACGTTGAGGGTTCAGCACCATCCTTCCAGGGTTTAATGATGTCTTGGATATTTCTCAACCCAATCCCAGTCGTTCCGACTCAATCTCCTCAGCTGCCTTTGCTTGATGCAGGTCAATAATGTGACCCATTAAAGAGGCACCTTTTTGTTTTGTTTTTTGTCCGTGCAGTGGGTAAAGAATAGATGGCAGGAATAAGGGTGGACTGTATGTGGAATAAAGTGCGGTTGTATGTAGGAATGGGGGCCAAACTGCAGCATTTTTATTGCGTAGACCAAATTCTTTGAATCTTGATACCTAAGGAGTGAATTTCCACCAACACCATGAAACACCACATGAAGGCGTGTGGAATAGATTTAAGGGCAGAAAGCCGAGACGTGAGTGACAGCATCTTCCTCTCATCTTTCAAGCCCGTCTAGAGTTATAAAAAACAAATCCATTAAAATCTCCCCCAGCAGATCTCGGATTACTGAGAACCACAAACATGTTGAAACAGAAGAAAAAACTGAAACCTATGGTGACGCAAAACTCTTACACGTGCTGGAAAGTTCCTTATTTAGTTTCAGCTTTGACTTTGAATTCCCTGTGACAACGAATTCTGCACATTCTGGTACAGTCATGTGACAATCTGTGATTCTGTGCACCCATGACATCGTTTACAATATGGTGGTGTGCCTGGATGTGCACATGTGACCGAACTAGCATCTTTTTAAAAGCTTGTTTGTTTTTGTTATTGAAGGAAAACTTCATCCTATTTAACAGTTCGAATAATTTAATGCCATCTCAATCTAATTTTACATTTAACCTGTTTTACTTAACCTGACTGCATTTCTTAAGCAAATTAAGAAAATATTGCTGTGACACGTGTCACCTAGGCCTTTCAACCCTAAAATCCTCAGGGAAAATGCCGTGTGATGTGACTTCTGGTCGGTGTTACAGTACTGTATATCCCACATAATGTTCCCTTTAAAGAGAAATTGTTCTGGGCTAGTATGAGTTAAATTGGTTTACGTTTAACTGTATATGTTATGTTAGGGTATGGTATGGTATGATATGTGTTCTTTTATGATATATGTTATATTGGTTTATGCTTTATGTTATGTTATCGTATGGTATGTGTTATTATGTTATGTTATAATATGTTGTTTTATGTTATGCTATGTTGTTATGGTACCGTATGATATGGTATGTTATGTGTTATTTTAGGGTATTATGTACGTTATATATTGTTGTATGTTGTTTTATGCTATGTTATGGTATGCTAGTTTATTTTATGCTATGCTATGTTTTATGTTCTTATGGTATTGTATGTTGTTATGATATGTTGTGGTATGGTATGTAGCGAATTGCTTTTGAGTGTATAAATATTCCAAAGAGCTGAAAAATAAAACTAAGGATATATAATGTATTGAGGTAATCATTTATCTATATAAGTAAATAAAAAAAGTTGTTTGTACATCTGTCCGAACTTGTTCTTTCAATGATATCTGTATGTTTCATACACTGGCACAGCGTTACACAAATCTG
This sequence comes from Clarias fuscus, assembly GCA_030347435.1. Taxonomy (NCBI): domain Eukaryota; kingdom Metazoa; phylum Chordata; class Actinopteri; order Siluriformes; family Clariidae; genus Clarias; species Clarias fuscus. Next base: position 37,280,389 of record CM059213.1, read on the forward strand.
GCTGGACAGAGTTTAATGAAACCTTTGCAATATTTAGATATTTGCCTGAAGTTAAGAATGCATCATACATTTTATCATAATGTTAAGTGGATGTGAAGTTATGAGCAGATTCCAGGCCGGATGTTTTAATATTTTTGCCACTGAAATAACAGCGTTGAAGTGGCATAAATACATTTTAACATACTAGAGTCATTGTAAGACAAAATTACTTAATCTTTATCTGATATTCTTTTTCAAGACAGGCAGACATGTATGTGCGCGTAAGCCTAAAATGATAATATATCATATATTGATCCTGTATATTAGATCCTGTACCGACACATTTTCTCAAACAGATAGTACCAGCAATAATAGAACCCCTGTTGAAAGTAATTAACTGTTCACTCAGTAGTGGGTATGTCCCCAAATCCTTTAAATTAGCCGTTATTAAACCGCTAATCAAGAAACCTGACCTTGACCCCTGTCTGCTTTTCAATTACAGGCCGATATCAAACCTTCCCTTTATCTCCAAGATTTTGGAAAAGGTAGTATCACAGCAGCTATGTTCACATCTACACAGAAATAGCATAAATGAACTGTATCAGTCAGGATTTAGGCCTCATCACAGCACAGAGACAGCACTTGTTAAAGTAGTAAACGACCTCCTATGGGCCTCTGATCAGGGTTGCGTCACTATACTTGTGTTACTGGACCTCAGTGCAGCTTTTGACACCATTGATCATAGTATTCTCCTTCACAGATTAGAAAAGCTAGTAGGAATTAAGGGAACTGCCCTCTTGTGGCTCAGATCCTATTTGACTGATCGTTATCAGTTTGTAGATTTAGATGGTGACCATTCCTCATGTTCTCAAGTGGAGTTTGGTGTTCCACAGGGCTCAGTTTTAGGCCCACTGCTTTTTTCCCTTTACATGCTTCCTCTGGGCAACATTATTCGTAAACAAAATTATATGTCTCAGCAAAACCAGATGAGAAAAACCAGTTTGCTAAAATCGAGCAGTGTGTGCAGGACAAAAGAGATTGGATGTTAAATAATTTTCTTCTGCTTAATCCTGATAAGACAGAAGTTCTGGTCATAGGACCACAAGTAGCTAGAAGTAAGCTTTCTGATCACACTGTAACTTTAGATGGCCTTTCTGTTCCATCAAGTGCAACAGTAAAAGACCTCGGTGTGATTATAGATTCCAGCCTTTCGTTTGAAGCTCATGTAGATAATATCACCAGGATAGCTTTCTTTCACCTTAGAAATATTGCCAAGATTAGAAACATATTGTCACTAAATGATGCAGAAAAACTAGTTCATGCTTTTATCACCTCTAGGTTGGACTATTGTAACGCCTTACTGTCTGGTTGTTCAACTAGGTGTATAAACAAGCTTCAGTTAGTACAGAATGCAGCAGCGAGAGTCCTCACTAAAACCAGAAGATACGAACACATCACCCCTATCTTATCTACACTGCATTGGCTCCCTGTGAAATTTCGCATCGATTTTAAGATACTACTATTGCCATATAAAGCATTAAATAGGCTAAAAACCTATTTATTTAGCGCAGCATGTTTGTAAATAGATGAACCTTAGGTAAAGGAGCAGATCTGGGGGACTCATGGACGTAGAGTATTCTGGTGAACTGGTATGTTTAGATGCTGTCCTCCCCACTCTCATTGTTCACTCAGGTTTGTTGACGGTGAGGTGATTGGTTGCTTTACATCTCAGTTCCCCCTCATGTCTGTGTTTCCTTCTGGCTCCTCCCTTTTAGTTATGCTGTTATAGTTAGTCCTGCCGGAGTCTCTGCTTGCACTTTGCACCGAATACATTCACCTTATACATGTTGACTGTGACCAGACCTAACTGCCATCTCTCCTTATTTTCTGCTCTCTCCTCTCTCTCTCTCTCCCCCTCTTCTTTCCCTCTCTCTGTCTCTCTGTCGAGCTATACATGTTTCGCTCCTGAGTTGCCAGTGATCCAGACCCCTCTGCCCTCTGGAGCCGTCTAACCCGTCCTGGAGTCCTGCTTCTGGTTGGAGATCTCGTCGCATGGATGCCCCGTGTGGTCTGCCTGGATTCGTGTGGTGGCTGGGGATGGTTTCCATGAAGACTGTCCTGTCATCGATTGATGCTCTGGGGACCTGTGACTTCAGTTGTTCGATAACTCAGGACCGGAATCCCCTACAGTCTACCTGAGCCTCCGGGAACAAACTGGACTCCTTTTAATTTTAAAACATCTCCTGTTATACTGAACTTCCAGTACACATTATTATGCTGATCAATCCCTGCTCTCCGTTATCACCCAGATGAGGATGGGTTCCCTGTTGAGTCTGGTTCCTCTCAAGGTTTCTTCCTATTACCATCTCAGGGAGTTTTTCCTTGCCACCGTCGCCCTCGGCTTGCTCATCAGGGACAATCTGATCATTTTGATTCATACACATTGCATAAAAACTTACGTCTTTTTATTGTGTAAAGCCGCTTTGCGACAATGTCAAATGTTAAAAGCGCTATATAAATAAAATTGACTTGACTTGACTTAATATCATTGATTATGTCAAAGCTGATCAGCTCATTACAAACTCTTTTGTAATCTCTTTTGACACCGCAGTATAAAGCTGTTCTTCGAATGTGTTACCAGGGATGCATCATATTTTTTGGGATGCATAAAAATGTACAGTACAACTCGTGTGTTGGTGATTAATTATGTACTGAAATATATTTATATATTTATAGACTGCTAAAGTAACATTATATGTACAATTAAAGTTAACATATAATCACACAAACATGAAAAAAAAAGCATTTTATACTCACCACAAGATCCCACTAGTAGCAGCGAGGACTTGGGCGTCCCGCAAAATTAGAGAAAGATGCGGAGAATTCTTTGCGCATGCACAGTGAGCGTGTGTAGGATGGATTCACAGGTGGGATGAATTTATGGAACACCGGCTGAAGATTTTTTCTGCACAAATCTCCTCAAGTAAAAGTAAAAAGTGTGCTGCAGTTACTACACACCTCTGCATAGAAATAGCATAAACGAACTGTATCGTTTTGGGAGATCACGTAAACACGTTTAAAACAGTGAGAGAATTTCCACATGCAGAATGCAAAGAAAACTCGGGGAGTCGGCCTAAACAACTGTGTAGCCTTAAGAAAACCACTTATCAGTGAGACATAATAAATCCAGGCTTCACTGGAGAACAAGATTGGAAATAGGTCATGGGGTCTGATTAGTTCAAATCAACAGAAGAGAATTGGTTAGTTCTAGGTTCAGCAACATTGTCTGCCCACTCAATGAGGTCAGATAACCAGCTGAATATACTCTGAAGACCAGGGCCCGTGTTTTTAGAATTCTCTCAGAGAGCTCCTATCTTAGCTTAAAAAGTCCTAGCTGGGAGTCCTAGACTAAAAGTGATTTAGGAAACTTTTTAGAGCAACTCTGAGTAAGGAAAGTAGAAAAATCTTTTATCTTAGTGAGGGGGCGTGGTCGACACCGTTGCTAGGGATGATGCAGCAATTCAAGGACTGTGATTGGTTAATAAAAAATAACCTCTGACCCTCTGCAAAGGTTTTGAAATGAGCTCTTTGTGAAAACAGAATAGATGATAATAGAACCAACAGTGAAATCATAATGTTTGTATATGAAGAAATTGTATCATCATGACTACAGGCTACTTTATGCAGAGTTTCTGTTATAGGCGAAATGTCTTAAACATAATTAAACACCCAAATGTTGAAAATGTGTCGACTTTTGAAGCAACCAATTTCCACACAGTAGTTACTATATTAAAGTTCTTACATTTATTTACTAAACTGATTTTATTACTTGTGATCCATTTCAGATTGATGGAAGCAAAACGTCTCAGCTTTCACCAGTTTACATGATCACAGGACAGTTTATTTAAGCTGCACTTTTGGATGGTCTGTAGCCAACAATCCAAGAGAGACGGAAGGAAGTAAAACAACAAGAAAACCAGACTGGACAGAAGAGCAGCGTTTACTTTTAGCTTTACGTTCAGTGTTTGGAGAATATTTCTTCTTTACGCCATTTTGTCCTCTGCTAGAGAAACTCTTAAGCCTCTTAAAAGTCCTCCTCTCTACTCTTAACAAGTTTTACCTTAGGAGCTGTTTTTAGGGCTAAGATGTTTTGTGAATCATTTTTATCTTTACTAAGATTTAATCCTAAATTTAAGGAGAAATTCTAAGAAGATGCCCTAATTCTAAGATTTTTCTTAGAATTTCGTCACTAGGAGCAACTTTTAGGCTTAAGAAGCTTTGTGAATACGGGCCCTGGTTTTTCCATCAACGGATTTTTTTAATGGCAAAGGCCTATTCCAAGATGGCGATGCAATGATTCATCAGGCTTAAATTGTGTAAGAGTATTCAGGGACCATGCGACATCATTTTCACACCAGACCTTAACTCCATTTTATATACATGCTATGAGTTTGGATGTCCTGTCACCAGAGGTGTAGTGTTATTTGGACTAGTAGGGGTGTAGGGAGGACTGGGACAGTTGCAACACTTTTTTTTTTTTTTTTTTTTTTTTTACATTTCTCGCAGTAACTTAGAGACTACAGTTGCAAGAAAAAGTATGTGAGCCCTTTGGGATTACGTGTTCCAAGCCAGAAAAGTCACCCAGCTAGCGGACGTCGAGAGGGACTCCCACCTGAGGCTGGGGGAATAAGAGTGCCTATGGGGCATGCAGGAGCCACTACCCATAATTGCCAGCCTGTGCCCACATGTCAACTGGGCAGTGCCACCTACACATGCACACATCTCCTTCACCACTCCCCTTTCACTCCATCCTCCCTTAGTAAACCCTTGTCCTACCCCATTTCTAAATAAAATTGCCCTTTTTCCTAGGACCTTGCCTCATATCAGTGTTTGTGGTGCCGCACGTCCGTCAAACCTGTTACAGTTACGTTTGTGTTGTCAAGTCAGCAAATGAATTAGGGGAATATATGACTTAACATGAAACGCTGCGTGGACTTCAAGCAACTTGGAGTCTGTTTCTCTCCTCTCTTCCTCCAGGCGCTGCAATCCTGATCACAAAATGAAATGCAAAATTTACTTTCATCTGAAAAGAGGACTTTAGACCACTGAGCAACAGTCCAGTTAATTCTCTCCTTATCCCAGGTAAGACGCTTCTGATGTTGTCTCTGGTTCAGGAGAGACTTGATGAACATGGAATGCATCAGTTGTAGTGTATTTCCTGAAGACGTGTGTCCACTGACACTGGAAGCTCGGGGGGTGTTGGGGGGTTAATGGTCGACTCAGTGACTGCAGGTCAGGGTGCTCAGGTCCTGTGGAGACAAAACAAGCCCAAATCATCACTCTCCACTGCAGTTCTTGACACTGGAGGTGCATAAATTGCTGTTTGGTTTTCCCCAAACATGGCAGTGGGCATTAAGGTTGTGCTTTTGTGTTGTTTTTAGACAGAAGTGGCTTCTCCTGGCAGCCGTACTTGTTCAATCATCTTCTAAGGCGCTGTGGTGCACATTTAGTGCACATGCTCAGTGAGGCCTGTAGGGTGTAAGATGTAGCTTCTTTTTGTATTTACCTAAGCATGGCACAGTCTGATCTTGGGTGGAATGTGCTGGGACGTCCACTCCTGGGAAGATTGGCATCTGTCTTGAATGCTTTCCATTAGTGAATAATTTTTCTCCCTCCAAATTGTTTGGAAATGGTTTTATAACCTTTTCCAAATAGAGCTTTAGCACCATTCTCATGTCTCTCCCTCTTGGCAGTGTGTCAACACACACCCGAACGCTCCAGACCAGCAAACTGCCGAAAGAACTGCTTTTATCGAGCTTTGCACACCTGCTGATAATCAATTAATTAATCAAGGGCTTAAGATTAGCAGCTCCTGGCTGCAACTTACCCACTTTAAATCCAGTGGAAGCGACGAGGAGGTACTTAGTATTGCAGTATGTTTTTTCTTGACGGCTTAATGTTAAATAAATGATTCTTGAGATACAATGCCAGTCAAATGTTTGAACACCCCTTCTAATCTAATCTAATCTTCTAAATCTCCTTTGAACAGTTGATATTGAGATGTGTCTGACTGCACGGAACCCGATCAGGCACCAGAATGTTTAGAGTCAACGTTTCATTACACTTCAGGTATCGTAGCTCCAGTTAGTAACAAAGAAAAGAAAAGAAGAAAAAACGTGCTCCTTTGTACAGCAATCACAGACTAAAAAACAGCAAAAATAGACTAAAACGGCTTGAAAATGAGAACACAAATGGCATCACACTTAATTGGTCAAATTAATAAGAAATGATTCTTAAGAAGTTACTAATTTTTACTAATCCCTTCTGTAAAATCATCAAATAGTGTACTAGATCTGGAACCTCCTCATTTTCTCAAAAGAATATCACCAGAAATAACTGAAGCCTTTTAGAAATAGTAAACCTCTCCTGGTGCTGGTCTTATTTGAGTTATTCTTCAGTTTGCCAATGTAAATCGAAAAGTAAAGTTTGTTGTTCCAGGGTTTGGTTCATCGTGTGCGTTCTCTGGGCATCTTAATTCATAAACACGTGATGACACACAGTTTTGTTTCTCTCCACACAGGCGACTCATGTGACTACTGTCACTCCTGGCAGGTCTGCCTCTGTCCACCATTCGTCCTCCGCAGCTGATCCAGAATGCAGCTGTATGCCTTGTTGTCAACCTTCCAAAGTTCTCCAACATCACCCCATTTCTCCGCATCAGATTCAAAACGTTGATGGGTGCCTACGAAGCTAAAGATGGCCCGGCACCCACTTACCACTTATTCCTGCAACGCGTCATTGTTTCCCCCGATTCTCCAGCGCTGCTCGACTGGTCCCACCATCTCTCAGAGATCAAAGAAGACATGCAGACGGACTGTTTTCTGTTCTGCGTCCTTGGTGGAGGAATGAACTTCCCCTAGATGTCTCTGGCCTAATGGTCTAATGAGATTAAGTTCTCCTCTAATTTATGCTTAGTAAGAATATAAACTGACCGGCCAAATTGTTGAACACTTGAAATGTTTTGCGGGACCACCTTCTGTTTTGACTATATAGCGTACGTTCGCTGTGGCATCGTTTTTGATAAAACTTATGCAACGTCACGACATGTGCAGTATTTCTGTTCAGAGTTGCATTGATTTCTCTCTACGAGGTCTTGTATTGATGGTGGCAGAAATGGGCCACTGCATTAAGTGTTCTCCAGCACATCCCAAAGATTCTCAGTAGGGTTAAGGTCCATGGACTCCATGTGTAAAAACGATGTCTCATCTTCTCTGACCCACTGTTTAACAATTTAAATCCGATGATTCCTGGCATCGTTATCCTGGAATACGGTCGTGAATGGAAAACCTGGTCATTCAGTATAAACTGAGCAGCGCTCCTGCACGCTCCCTAAACGGTTCTTCTCCCACTGTTGATGGCCGGCCTGGCAAATTTTCCTCTTCTGCGGGGGAATTCCAGTCTCCTTCTTTAAAGTCTGTAGGGCGCATCATGCCACTCTCTCATGCTCCACACGTCTCTTTACATTCAAGCCCGAGATCTTATTAACGTTCATTTTCGCCAGCTGGCCCAAATAGGCAGCCACACCCCTTCGCGTACCTGCAGAAAAGCGTGCCACCGACCTGGGGAGCCAACGGAGTGATAATAGATTTGGTTCAACTAAACATAGATGTTTTCATTGCTTGGTGCAGGACAATAACTTGAAATATTTTTTTATTTGCTACGCACACAGGATGCATCTTCTGGTGGTTGTTTAAGAAATGAGAAGCTCCTCACCGCATCAGTTAGGATTTAATAACTTGGGTGCAGCTGAAACGTATTGATTATTAATTATCCAATGACAGGTTCTTTATTATGTGCTTAGTTAAAACCATGTGGTGACTTATTTGTTTGGCCGAGCAGTGTACTTTGAGGGTTGTGCCAGGCTTAGCTGATATTTTGCAGCTATTGAGTGTTTACTGTAGAGTGTGAGAGTAAAGATTCACAAAAATATAAATATGCAGGTTTTCCTGGAATGAGACAAATGGTGTCAGAGTTTGGCTTTCCTGTTTAAAAAAGTATTTAATATGCCTGTAAAACTTTCTTTTTTGTGCAAAAAAATACCCCAATTTTTTTTATTTTTTTTTATTAAAGGTAACTGACTAAGTCCAACTGAGTCCAAATATATAACGTCATTCATGACTGTTTGATCATGAACGTGTTCTCTCTCTTTATAAACAGACTTTAATTATCGGGCTCGGTGAAACACCCTTTGCACTCCCCCGCTATTTGTGTCTCTCTATCTGAGCAACGAGCCGGGGGCCGGGCGGGGCCGGGCGTGGCCGGGCGGGGCTCGTCTTATCTGAGGTCCCATTAGAGGGAAAACTAATTGGATTGTTTAATCACATGGAACAGTACGTATTTGTCTCAGGTTTTGTGTTTGTATTCACACACTGGAGACTCGTCGGAACGTCTGCACGTGACGAAAACATAAATTTTGCTTAAAAGATGCTCGTTACATTGAAAGTGTGTCGTGTTCCCATTTTAACCAGATTTAAAGTAATACATTAGTAAAGTTAAGAAGGATATTTTGCTTTGTAACATGTAAAGTCCAAGGAAAATTGACGCCTTTAATAACGTGTGATGCGTTAAAACAAAGATTTTTACTGAGTTATCTTCCTTAGACACAAGACGACTGAACAGTCATTAAACTTTGGCACTCTGCTTATGTAAGCTACAGGGGTGTCTTGAGACTTTGGGGATTTAATTCACGGTTTCTGAATGCTTGATTAGAAATGTTGTAAAAGCAGGACATTTGGACTTCACTAAAGAAAAGGCCTGCATGGCTCTCAGGTCGTGTGGAGGATTTTATTGAATTCAGAGACCTGAGCGTGTTTCTCACATCCCCTGTAGGAAGCATTTAAAATAACGTTAGCTTTCTGGCATTGAGACAGAGAGGTCCCTGATGTTCTTGACGTGAATGAGTGAATAGCTGTAAAACACACAGTCTTTGTGTGAAGTCAAACTGTGTCTTGATGAATCATCTGTTGGTTTTTGGAGCGTTAACAGATCCGTGTGAGTTTATTATTCAACCTTCTAGTAACATGTCAATGTGTTTATGATCACGTATAATTTGACTTGTTTCATAAGTTAATCAGCAACCTTACAGGGTAAAATAGAAAAAAGAATTGTTGTAACTCTCATCAGGACGCTCCACAACATTAAATGTAACTCTAAACAGATAACAAAAAAAACAAAAAAAAAAACCTAGGATGCAGTAAAAGCTGTTAGCATCATCATTTCAGTGTTAGGGTGTGAAAACGTTTGCATGCAACAACAGTATACTACTTGCTGGTCACCACACCCGTCACATCCTTTCTAATTCATAGCTCGCAGCATGATATTCCTCATCTCTTCTTACAACACCACAGAACAGGGTGCAGATTAACCCCAGACATGCAGCTTCCCAAGGTCGGGTTACAAAACAAAAAACCACCCTAATGTGCCTTCCTGCCCCAGTCACATGACCACTTTGATTTCAGGTACAGCCCTGAAATGGTGTACATTTTTTTAACATGCTAATGGAGAGACATTGAGTTTTACACCACAGTGACAGGGCTTTAAATAAACTACAATGCAAAGAATTAGTTCAATAATTAGTGACTCCACCCTTAATTTACGTTATGAATCACATGATTGTTGCTTTAAACTCATGCACTGTATCGCCAGAAGTGTCACTCGTCTGCCTTCACATGCATATGAACTTGAGTGACGTCCCGTTCTTATTCCGTGGCGTTTAATATGATGTTTATGCAAACTCCATCGTCCACGTCTCGATGGACCTTGCTTTGTGCCCTGGTGCCAGTCATGTTGGAACAGGAAGTGGGGTTGTTTTTCAGGAGTTGGGTTCGGCCCCTTTCTTCCAGCGAAAGGACGTCTTAATGGTTCAGCGTACAAAGACAGCTTGGACAATTTCAATTTTCAAAACTTTGTGGGAACAGTGTTGTTCTCCAATGTCCTTGAGATCATCACAGCTCCTTATTCAGTGAACCATCAGATGCCATCTGTGTTAAACTGTACACTAGGCAGGATATTGTGCTCTGCTGGTATTGTCCAGTGCACTGTACCGATGTCCGGTATGACTCCAGAATAGCATGGTTTCTTTAAAAACACAGGGTACCCCACAGAGCTCTGAAGTAACCCACACCTTGTGGTATTTATGTTCGGTCATCTCCTCTTACAGACAGGTTTTTTATATTACATGATTTTTTGTTGTTGTTGTTGTTGTTTGTAATCAATTTATCACAAATAAAATGAATAAATACATTTCTGCAGATAGAAATGTGTTTTCTTAGTATTGGCGATGATGAAAAGAGTCTAATTTAATTTAGAATTGTGCCAACGCTGTGTCAGCATCTGCTTAATAATTGGTTAGCAGGTGCTATTGAGCATCAAATTCATATGTAGGGTGAAATACAGTCCTTAACTGAAATGGAAACAGCTGTGTAGAAAACTTAAAAGCTGAGCGAGGAACAGCCAACAAAGTTGACGTAGAAGACAGTTTCATGTCATACACCACGGCTAGACTCACAGCACAGCAACAAGACGCAAGGTAGTTATGCTGCATCGGCAAGGCTACAAGCATGAAGCGTTTCAAGCAGACTGGGTTTTTAAGATGTGCTGTTCAAGCTATTTAGAAAAAGAACAAACAAAAAACATTCAGTGTCGAGCACTGTAGATGGAGTAGATGGAGAAGATGGAGTAGATGGAGTAGATGGAGAAGATGGAGTAGATGGAGAAGATGGAGAAGATGGAGTAGATGGAGAAGATGGAGTAGATGGAGTAGATGCAGTAGATGGAGAAGATGGAGTAGATGGAGTAGATGGAGAAGATGGAGTAGATGGAGAAGATGGAGAAGATGGAGTAGATGGAGAAGATGGAGTAGATGGAGAAGATGGAGTAGATGGAGAAGATGGAGTAGATGGAGAAGATGGAGTAGATGGAGTAGATGGAGAAGATGGAGTAGATGGAGAAGATGGAGTAGATGGAGTAGATGCAGTAGATGGAGAAGATGGAGTAGATGGAGTAGATGGAGAAGATGGAGTAGATGGAGAAGATGGAGAAGATGGAGTAGATGGAGAAGATGGAGTAGATGGAGTAGATGCAGTAGATGGAGAAGATGGAGTAGATGGAGTAGATGGAGAAGATGGAGTAGATGGAGTAGATGGAGAAGATGGAGTAGATGCAGTAGATGCAGTAGATGGAGAAGATGGAGTAGATGGAGTAGATGCAGTAGATGGAGTAGATGGAGTAGATGGAGAAGATGGAGTAGATGGAGAAGATGGAGTAGATGCAGTAGATGCAGTAGATGGAGAAGATGGAGTAGATGGAGTAGATGCAGTAGATGGAGAAGATGGAGTAGATGGAGAAGATGCAGTAGATGGAGAAGATGGAGTAGATGGAGAAGATGGAGAAGATGGAGAAGATGGAGTAGATGCAGTAGATGCAGTAGATGGAGTAGATGGAGTAGATGCAGTAGATGGAGAAGATGCAGTAGATGGAGTAGATGGAGAAGATGGAGTAGATGGAGTAGATGGAGAAGATGGAGTAGATGGAGTGGTCGGCCAAGGAAACAGAACGGAGCAGATTAAAGGCACATCACGCTTACTTTCCTCCGACATCAGAAGATGTCCAGCAGTGACATCAGCAAAAAACTGTCTGAAAGGAGTGGGACCCAGGTACACCCATCTACTCATCAGGCGTTCAAAACCGGTTCTGAAGCAGGTGAACACCTGGCCAGCGGGAGCCATCTCTGCTCTTCAGGACTGTTCTGAGACACTGACTGGAACATGTTTAGGGAGGCTTGAGGGATTTAATTGTAATTTTCCTTAATATTTGATATGAATATGGCACAATCATTAAGAATGGATTTATGTCAGCGTGATCTTTATAAGTAAATAAATCCAGACAGTTAAGTGTTTCTGTTTGTGCGCGCAGGCGCTGTGTATTTATGTGTGTGTGTGTGTGTGTGTGTGTGTGTGGAATTAGCCCCTCCCCTCGCCTTAAATAGTAAGACTCCTCCTCCCTCCCACACCTCGCTTTTTAAGTTTCACAACTAACATACACAATGCAAACACTGTTTTAACGGGGAAAAAAAAGAAATCTCTCTAATGATACTCGCGTGAGCAGACTAACGGAATCACTGCTGTAAAGTAAAAAATAAAAAACAACAAATGAACCAGCACCTTTGAAAAGAATCGCGACAGAGCTGAGTTTTCTGTGTAAATAAAGCGCCGGGGCGATCTGTGTGTGTGTGTGTGTGTGTGTGTGTGTGTGTGTGTGTGTGTGTGTGTGTGTGTGTGTGTGTCGGTGTCAAATTACGTGCGTAATGGTACATTCCGACTGACGAAAGTGGAGAGTTATTCACTGCAGTTTGATTGAGCAGCGCCAGACTTCCATCTACAGCCATGAAACGAAGTTACCCAAGTGGTGCAGAAATAACGGAAATAACGCGAGGAGAACAGGCACGTAATAGGGTCATTGGCACAAGTAACACAATTTTTCATGCCTGTGCAGCAGATAGTCACAGGTCACCTCAGGTCAACGATGTCACAGGAGAGGCTTCTGCACGAGCTGTTCTCTCCACTGAGCACAAAGTCAGAAAACCAGCGGATATGGAGTCAGGAATAACAAAGTCAGTGGAAGCCAAAGCTTGTGAGGCCAGATTTTAGTGTCTTTGCCGACATTGTTCATCCCAGCCATGCGCACAATTCAATTCAATTCAATACAATTTTATTTCTCAAAGCAGCTTCACAGAAACGAAAAGAAAAGAAGACTTATGGAAATGTGTATGTGTGAGAAAAATGTGTCTAGATAATAATGAGATGAATGAGTGAATGATGAATGAAATGTCTCTGATGAGCAAGCCGAGGGTGACGGCGACAGTGGCAAGGAAAAACTCCCTGAGATGGCAATAGGAAGAAACCTTGAGAGGAACCAGACTCAACAGGGAACCCATCCTCATCTGGGTGATGACAGATAACAGAAATTGTAGAACATCATGTGTGTTATGCAGCTGAAAGTTTGATATAACAGAAGTTATTTAAATTAACACAAAGTCCAGTTCAGCACAGGGATGAGTCAGTAGGTAAGACTAATCATTTCAAATATTTTTAAATAAACATTATTTTCATATTATTCTTAATCCAACGCCCCAATATTTATATGAAGGAAGACTAAGCTATTTAAAAAAAAGTAAATAATAAAAAACCAGGGAAAGAATAAAAGCTAAAAAAATACAGAGCCAAAAGGGGAGAAGAGAAGGAAAGACATGAAAATATCATTTGAGGAAGAGAAAGCAAAAAGAAGAAAGAGAGAGAGAGAGACACACACACACACACACACACACACATGCATTCATACACACATACAGTACACATGTACATACGCGCAATGTATGTACGCATTTCTTTTTTCACCATTAGTAACAGTTCTTTTTCTCAGTTTTTGTTTTGGTTCATTTACAGTCTTCTTTATAGTTTTTGCTTTGTTAAGCCTTTGTCCATTTTCTCTTCCTGAGTGTCGGTGGGTTTTTTTTAAATAGCTTTTTTCTGCTGCTTTTGCCTTTTTTAGTAGCGTCTTCACTAAATGTTTCTTGTTTATATGCGGTATGTGTGGGTTTGCTCGTTCCTGGATGTCTCTGGTCGTGTCTGGGTCGGACTCTGCTGTACTGGACGCTGCCGCTTCACTCAGGGTCTGACCGCGCGCGGGTTGTGCGTTTACTGCTGTGTTCTGTGTTGGACGACTCCTCTCTCTTCCTCCTGGTTTTTACTGTATTGCTCTTTTTAGGTGCCAGTGGTGGCGTGCTGGTCTGTGGCTGCTGTACTTCTTCTGGGCAGATTTTAGGGGCGGAGTCGGTGTTAGGGGCGGGGTCACTGTCAGCGCTGGTTACTGTACTGACCTGGGGTTTTACACTCGCGGCGGCGTTCATGACGGCTCCGAGGGCAGCGTGTGTCCCCGTGGCGCCGGTGTGTTCGGTTGATGAGCTGAGACTCGGGTGTGTCGCTGCTCTGGGTGTCGGCTCGGACTCCTCTGTCTTCTCCAGCCGACTGTCCCCGCGCTGCTGCTGCTGATGCTGTTTCCCGGCCGAGTCTCCCCACCGGCCTCGGACGCCATGGTGCCCCGCCCCCGCTCTCTCACTATAAAGTTTATCTTTCTATTTAAAGATTTACTAAAGAAAAATAAATAAATAAACAGTTTCCAGAAAACTTGGCAGGATGCCAAACAACCTTCTGCACCTCATTCACACCCAGCGCATGTGCAGAGAGAGAGAGAGAGAGAGAGAGAGAGAGAGAGAGAGAGAGAGAGAATCAAATAAAATCAATAAAGGAGAATGAGACAGACGCAAAGACAAAATACAAAAAAAAAGAGAAAAGTAAATATAGTGATGATGAAAAGAAACAGTGAAATGCATTAAAAGGATTGGAATGAGAAAAAGAAAGCAGTCAAGTTGCAGGAGAAATAGATCAAATTAAAAGTATTAAAGGGACAGAAGAAGAAGACAGACAGACAGACAGACAGAGTGAAGAAGAGTAAAACAAAGACGGGAGACGGCCAATCATAAAGATAAGAGGTCATCATTTTAATAAGTATTCTTTGGTATTATTTGTGTCACTCCATTAAGCCGTCATGGGTTTTCTTACTTTAGTGAAACAGCACAGGAGACAGAGGCCGATCGTCAACTATTAGTCTGCTGATCATGATGAAATACAAAGGTATCTGTATCAGGTATGGAAACTGACAATGAGATACATTCTAATTGTAGAACATTGTTTGTGCATTAGTTAACCTGTTAATGTGTGGTTGTTGTTGTTGTTGTTGTTGTTGTTGTTGTTTTTCTACAGGGCTGTTCTAGACTTCTGGATAAGATTGCTGTGGCATGACGAGTGAAGGAAAGTGTAAGGTAAGACTTTAAAAAAAGCATTGAATGCAGAGGGCCCCATATCCATGTTCACCTTGAGCCCCCAGATTGCTAAATCCACCGCTGAATTAAGTGGAATCCATTCTTCCCTCCACCCTGTGCAAATGTTTTTTTCCGTTTCTTTTCGTTTAAAAAAAATCACCAAAATCTCTTATGCAAAAGTTTAGGCACCCCCTGATAAATAAGTAATTAACCATTACTTTAAAATGTCCCAGAAAAAAGTGGAAATAAGATCACACAGATGTTATAAAGGAATCGCATTTACTGAAATTATCATGAAAAAAAAGATCAAATTTGGGAGAAAAAACAAACAAATATTGTGCATGACTGGGTTAAAATCACTTCTGCGTATTATGAGAGACATTCCAGAATTAGAGGACAATTTCGGCCCCAGAACATCAGAAGTTAAATTAAAAAAAATTTTTTAAAATCATTTTCTGTTATATATTAAAGAAAAACAAGTAATAAACTGTCAAATAATTTGATTCGTCCAGGTCAAAAATCAAAGGTACACTTTTTACGAGCTATTTTTTGTTGTTGTTGTGTGCTCGTCTTGGCCCAACCCTGATACAAATGTTCAGGAACCTGAATATTGCTTAATAAATCTTTTACCCCGAAGTAAAGAAAGAAAAGTCTTATTCACATTGAATTCTCATTTAATTTTAAATAAGACTTGCCTTCTATTAATTTACGCAACTTTTGAAATCTATATTTCTCAACTTTTTTTCAAATATTTGCTCAAAAACATTATGCATATATAATTGAAACAGTTCAAATGAACTGATCAATATTTTAGGAGGCGTATGTTATAATGTTCATATTTAATTTTCATGGCTTGCCAGAATGGGGGGGGAGGGGGAATAGGGTCAGCACATCCTCGAAGGGATAACCAAGAAGATCATCCCTTAACGGCTAGGGGAAAAAAAACTGTTTACCTCCACTCTATGCATACATTTCACCTGACAGTGCGTTTCATTCACCATTTGGATGATCCTTGGGTATAGTGTTTGGTCATACACCAGGGCATACCATTTCCCCACAACCTCTGGACTATGCCACTGAACTTCAGGTGTGCTGTACATTGGGCCTTGTGTGTGATCATCTGTCAGATTAAAACTGTAGCAGTTTTTTTTTTTTTTTTTTTTTTGCCAGTCACACTCCAGATTCCCAGTTGCAGAACGCATGCAGCTGATGTAATGGTGGGTTATTTTCCCAGTTGAAAGAGTGACTTCCTGGTGGAGCCTCATTGTGGATGGGGCAGCTGGAAGGTCAGCTGGCATTTCTTTCACTGCATCCTCCACAGCTTGCTCCTGAATGTAAAACAATCTCACCTTCAATTGTCTCTCACTCAGAGATTGGTACCTTGACAGTGGCGTGTGGATATTACACCTGGATTGGCTGCAGGAGCAGGAGGCCCCCAAGCACCCAAATTTAGATGACAAGTTTCTGTCTGGTGGCAAAAAAAAAGAAAGACAGCACAAGGCTGGAGATCATTATGTCAGGCTGATTGGGTTAGAATGGCAGACTTGACATGTTAAAAGGAGGATGATGTTTGAAATCATTGTTCTTTCATTGTTAACCATGGTGACCTGCAAAGAAACGCGTGCAGCCATCATTGCGTTGCATAAAAATGGCTTCACAGGCAAGGATATTGTGGCGTTTTCACAATGGTAACGATCTGTTCCGTTCTGTACCCGAGCTCGGTTTCTCCCCCTCCCCAACCCCCCCGCAGGTCTGCGTTCACACTGTAATAGCGATTGTGATCCCGGGGACACTTGCGTATTTACACAACCGGAAACAGTAGGTGGCGGTAGAGAGGTAGTTGGTTTGTTTTTCGCCGGAAAAAAACTAAGAAAGAAGAAGAAACGCCGCTCGGGTCATGAACTGTGAGACACCTGTTAATGCTCCGTGTGGATGTTTTTATTTTTATGACAAAAACAACAGCACTGTAAACAACATGCCTACTGACACATCTGTCGCGCGACTCAGAGGGTGAAATGAGCGCGCGCTGCACGGACACAGCACGAGGCACTGAGGAATGACTTTACATCTCTACTCTGTAAGGTGAGGAATCAGGTGTGTCTACATTCTCTACTGATTTACAGTCAAATAGAAATAAAGTGATCATTAAACATTACTTTCTTTAGTCATAGCACATTTAAAATGTTTACTTTTTTATCATAAAAATAAAGTGTTTATGTACACTGTAAATTAATCAGATGTAAACAATTAATAAATGCTACAAATAAATATAATGCCTGCTAGAATAAAGTTCAACAAATAACATAGATACATATAATAAATGATAAATATCTAATCATGCATTTTTCTGTTCTCCTCAGCATCATCTGGGTTTAGAGAGGGGTGGTGTGTGATGGCAGGATGTCCCTGTGACCAGGAGAGACCAGGAATGGACACTAAATCCTCCTATTAAGAAGACAACAGTCCTACAAGAGAGACGCTTGTGCTCTTTTTTCCTTACCTTGCTATGTGTAGATTTTCAAATTTAGCCGAGATGCTGAAACTATTGAATTTAAAACCTCACCACTGCATCAATGTTTAGTGTTTAACATGTTTTGTGTGCCGTGTGTTTATATTGTATTTTTGTAAATGTAAAAATAAATGTATACTGTAAAATCCAAGATGAGTGTAGGGGATTTGGAATAGAGACAAAGTACTGGATAGAGTGCAAAATGTTTTATTAAACATTATTAAATACAAATATAATAAAAGTAAATTTTGCAACAAAATTAGCTGTCAAATAGGACAAAAAATATAAACATTAAAATGTAGCATATTTTATATTTACTTGTACTTGCATAGCAAGAGGGTGTGTGTTAATGAAATGAAGACAACAGTTGGTCCATCGTCTGCATCAACGTCCTATTCGATCTCTTGCTGTTCCTTCCTCTGTATCTGTAGTCGGCGCTTCTCCATCTAAATCTGAGATTTCATGCAGCATTATGAGTCTCCTGCTCTGCACGTCAGGTTTTGTCTCTTTCTTCTGTTGTTATCTGGTCTTGTGCTGCTGTCAGAGGTCTCAGTCTGTGTTTCCTCCAGTGCCTGTCTGCAAGAAAGTATCAACACAAAAAATCAGCTGAAAGTTGCAACCATAACAGCTTGAACAAATTAAATTTTTCCAACATTTACATTTTGTCACCCCAATCACAGATAACCTGAAACTGTGTGTGGAGCTCATGTGGCTCATCAGCATCAGTGTTTATAAGTGTCTCTGAGATGTGTTGGAGAATATACATGAAGTTTATATATAACATATGAGTAAAGAGTAAAGTGTCTGTAACTCTAATAGCTACATAAGCACAACACTGGAGTTGATCACATTCTGCTCTTCTGAACAGTGAAATGATCTGAGGCCTTAAAGTGAGCAGACATGAGGAGCCTTCAGAGTGAACTTTACTGTGAGCTAATGTGAAAGGATCAGCCTGTAGATCTTATTATATGCATTTAAATGTCACCACGAGATCCACAGACAGTTACCTGGAGATGTGGTGGTGATATGAGACTCTCTTTAACAGTGTTAATAACAGGAGTTAACAGTATTTAATATGAACTCACCGCTCACGCGCAGGCTCTCTGCTGGACCAGGCTCCACGCTGTCCGGTTCCGATGATGAAGGTAGATGTTGTCGTGGGTCAGAGGGGTTCCGACTCGATCACACCGGATGGTTTTTATCCTGTTGTTTATCTTTTCCTCACTTCAGTATCGCAGCGCGCGCTGTGTGCTGCACGAGCCGCAGTGTGTTTAACTCCGCGCGGCATCGCTCAGTGCTGCTGTACGCGCGCGCGTCTAAATACTCACGGATACTTCGGTAAATATCGGAGTTTTTATGTGTAGTGTCCGATTATCTCCGGATATTTTCGTCTGTCTAAATTTCTAGCAAATGCTATACTTCGGCATCACTTCACAGAGATTCTTCAGTAGCCGTTTGTTTGTGTACGGAGTCGAACTGGAATTACGTCACTTCCTCTTTTGAGCACGAGCGTGTACTTATGTCCCGCCTTCCGTGCGCGGGAAGGTGTGAATCGTTCCCGAAACCACCTCTGCAATCGGTCCAGGGATCCGTTCCCGAGCGCGGAACGATTCGGAACGATTACATTCTCACAGACAAAAATCAACTGGTCCCGGGGCCAAGTGTACTCGGAAACGGATCCGGGACCCCAGTGTGAAAAAAAAAAAGAAAGACAGCACAAGGCTGGAGATCATTATGTCAGGCTGATTGGGTTAGAATGGCAGACTTGACATGTTAAAAGGAGGGTGATGCTTGAAATCATTGTTCTTTCATTGGTAACCATGGTGACCTGCAAAGAAACGCGTGCAGCCATCATTGCGTTGCATAAAAATGGCTTCACAGGCAAGGATATTGTGGCTACTAAGATTGCACCTAAATCAACAATTTATAGGATCATCAAGAACTTCAAGGAGAGAGGTTCAATTTTTGTTAAGAAGGCTTCAGGGCGTCCAAGAAAGTCCAGCGAGCGCCAGGATCGTCTCCTAAAGAGGATTCAGCTGCGGGATCGGAGTGCCACCAGTGCAGAGCTGCTCAGGAATGGCAGCAGGCAGGTGTGAGCGCATCTGCACACACAGTGAGGCCAAGACTTTTGGAAGATGGCCTGGTGTCAAGAAGGGCAGCAAAGAAGCCACTTCTCTCCAAAAAAAACAAACATCAGGGACAGATTGATCTTCTGCAAAAAGTATGGCGAATGGACTGCTGAGGACTGGGGCAAAGTCATATTCTCGGATGAATGCGAGAAACTGACCATCTTGAAGTGTCCGCCTAACTTTGATACACTACAATTTACCAACAATCAAAGCATGCTCATGAAATCATTACATTTGTGCACATATTATAAAAACTGCAGTAACAAAAAATAATTATTGAGAATTAACCAACTATTGGCACAAGTTGGATACCAAATTCTGCAGTGTTGAGCTCAGACATGACAGATCGACATGCACTCCTGACACAGACAAAGAACTGACTGACTGGCTTCTACTAATCAAACTAACACACCTAACATGACAAACATCTGTACAGATTGTGACAAAGATTCATGTCTTCTATGTTGTATGTGACTGTCCTCCTGTTTGCACATAACTACATTGCTTTTCCAGGCAAAACAGCAGCAGCAAGATTTAATCCTAATTTCATCAACAGGAAAAAGCACACTGGAAGGAAGCAGGCCATAAACAACCCATGACAAAGTGTGATGCCATTAAACAACCTTCTCTTGATTTCAGATGCAGAAATTCCATTGCAGCAGCTGATGGTTGACTCTACTGTGTCTTTGAAATTTATAAATGCTGTTTATATCTAATCAAAGGCTTTCTCATAGCAGCAACAGACAAGGAGGAATTCTGGCACAATTCATCAGAGATATCCCTAAATCAATCATTATGTAACTCTAATCTGAGATCTTACTGATTCATTACATATGCACACATATAGTAAACACTACAGTATTAGTATGTAAACACACATGGCAGAATCGTACACACAGTATTGATTATATTAAGTTATGATTGGCACATTGACATGTTATATATCTGATGTACTGGTAGATTAGTCAGACTTGAAGTCTTTTACTCTTTCCTAGTCAATTGTGGAGAGAGATGTTTGGCTTGATGGTCTGGGGAACTGGTTTTGAATGGAATCTATTGATAAAAGACCAGAAGGACTGGAGAGGAGATGGCCTGCTGAATTCTTAAACGGAGGTTTGGAGTTCAGGGCTCGGTCTCTAAAGTTAAATATTACACTCACAGAGAGGAAGTTCATTATCAGTTCCTGTAGCTTAATAAAACCACAGGCGTCATGAGGACACCACAAAAGGGGGCATACCGTACATCTTCTCATTTTGTGCACAGGGTTTTTGATTAGTTACATTTGAATTTGATTGTGTAAATCTCTTCTATGCCAACGCCTGACTGTTCATTTAATGTCATTTTTATGGACCAATTGTAGTAAATTCTGTTAGAATTTAAGGGGTCACTGTAAGGTTTTATAATATTGTAAGACATTGTAATCTAATCAGTTCAGATTCCTGTGCGCTGAGAACAGACCCCTCACTGTGGAAACACCTTCTATATCCTGTACCGGACGAGTTTACATCCAAATGGCTCTCGTCTGCTAGAACCCTTTAGTTTAATCAGGAGAATGTGACTGTATTTCCTCTCTCCCGTCTGTCTCCGGGTCTCTCTATCACTGACATGTGAATGACGGGTTCTTTTGATGTTCAGGACGTAGCACCGTTTAAATGTGCTCTCCTTGCTGAGAATAAACTAGAGATCTTCAGACATCATGCTGACGTGTGTGTGTGTGTGTGTGTGTGTGTGTGTGAGTGAGATTGTCTCTCCCGGTCGATCGGCCCCGGACCGGTAAGTGTATCAAGGTGCAGCGGACACAACAGGCTAAAACTCTTCTACTCTTAGCTTAAAACTTGGACTCACTACTTCTTCATTTAAAACAAACGGTGTTTCCATTGTGTGTGTGTGTGTGTGTGTGTCTGTGTGTCTGTGTGTGTGTGTGTGTGTGTGTGTGTGTGTGTGTGTGTGTGTGTGTGTGTGTGTGTGTGTGTGTGTGTGTTTGTTGTGAAGCTTAAAAAGCAAGGTGGGGAGAGGGAGGAGGAGTGTTACTGTGTAAAACGAGGCAAGGGAAGAGGCTAATTCCACACACACACACACACACACACACACACACACACACACACACACGGCGCCTGCACACACCAACGGAAGCACTTATCTGTCGGGATTTATTTGTACTTTTTTACAGGTAAAGTGCAGATTAATTTGTTTTATTTTCATTTTATAGATTGAATAAATTTTTTTGGGGGGGGCTGTGGAACGAATAATTTTGGTTTTCATTATTTCTTATGGGAAATTGATGATTTGGTTTACAAGTGTTTTGGAACACGAGCCCACTAGCCTCACAAGCTCACTCAAGTTTGCTTCATTTCTTGCTGTTCGCATTTTTGCAAAGGCCAAGAGAACAGTTCAAGCACAGCTTTTGATGTACAGTGGAACCTTGGATTACGAGCATAATTCGTTCCGGGAGTGGGCTCGTGTTCCAAAACACTTGTAAACCAAATCATCAAAAAAATTAAATTTTAAAATTTCAAAATTATTCGTTCCACAGCCCCCCAAAAAAATTAATTCAATCTATAAAATGAAAATAAAACAAATTAATCTGCACTTTACCTGTAAAAAAAGTACAAATAAATCCCGACAGATAAGTGCTTCCGTTGATGTGTGCAGGCGCCGTGTGTGTGTGTGTGTGTGTGTGTGTGTGTGTGTGTGTGTGTGTGTGTGTGTGTGTGTGAGAGAGAGAGAGATTTCACTATCCTTGCTTAGACCAAGATGGCACAGTTTATCACTGCAGTATGAGCGAGGGTAACATCTGAATCTGTTCTTTCTCCTTTTCTGTCCCTACATGGATGTTTTCTTCTTTTCTGTCTGTCTTTCTTTCTTTTCCCGGTTGTGTTAAATGTAATCATACTGCTATTTTTGTGCCTATTTCAGCTTAACTGTGGGAGCAACAGGACCCTTACTTGGCCTCCCAGTCAGAGCTTTTCCTGAAGTTTGGGCGGTGCCACTTCCAGCACTTCCCCCCCTCCCCCCCCCCCCCCCCCTCCCATTCCTCTGGGAAAACTAAAGCTTAGAAACTGGACACACTCACTGAGTCAGCGACAGGTACTAACGCTAGTATTAGATAAATGTGACTAAATGTATGATATTTTAAATGGCTGTTATTTTTTTAGTGCATGATGAAACTACAACGTTTAGACTGTTGAGTTTCTCTTTAGTTATAAGCTCAGGAATGTTTCCTCTGTGGTTTAAATACCATAAACTGTTCTTGGCTGACTGACCGAGAGATCATGTTGTTACAACACCTTGACAACACAACCAATGCTTGCACTCAAAACAAATGTTTGAAAAACCATTCTACAGTATTAGAGAACTATTACGGAGCATCTGGACTAAAACAAGAAGACTTTTATTACAGAAGATGGTACGAGTTAAAGCATAGAAAAGGACACTTCAGAGCAAACACGACAGTGTTCACATGACACGTGAGTCCTTTTATTATTTCTACTTTTGCATACACATTAATACATTTCCTATACCCTACCTCTACGTATATTCTCGCTTTTGACTGGTCCCGTGGCTCCTAAATCTGAGTTCTGAAACATTTACACGAGTTTCAGTGCACAGCCGCTGTAAGCATATTTTTGTAAAATATACTTGTGTATGCAGCAATGTAACAATATGATAATATTAATCAACATAATATTAATCTTAGTGCAAACAATATTAATCTTAAGTGACAGAAGATAAAAGTAAGCAGAGAGAAGATCAGTGTGCAGAAGTAAGCAGAAGTAAAAAAGGACCTATGCATATCATAAAAATTAGACGTTAGTGGCAGAAGAAAACATAATGGGTTCACTCAGAGGTGAGCCAAGAAAAGAAGACGACTATAAGACAGGTACATGGGAAAACCCTAGAGTGACCCAGACATAAACTGTCCTTTTCTTTTTAGCTGTCATGTGTATGAGGAATAGACGAGATAAGGCGCTGGGTGCTGGACTCGACAGAGACACGAGCATGAGATAAGGCGCCAAGTGCCGGACTTATCTCATGCCCAGACGAGCAAACTTAATGAAGGATTGAAACAGGTGCTGGTTACACGTGCTGCATGTGCACCTGCAGTCGCGCACAACATGTCTAAGTAAGAATATAGACAAATAACCAAAAGACACACGATCAGTTTTAAGAATACTGAGTAGACACAAAAAATAAGTACTGCCTTGTTATTTTTTATAAACTAAACACAAGAAGTGTAAAGATAATGGAAATTAATTTGCAAGAAAAATTAATTATAACTGGGAAAATCTACTAACTTGATATAGATGATGTAGGGAGTCAGATGACGAGGTATATGACATAATAAAATAAGATATAAAAACTATTATTAGAATAAGAGAATTTATAAGAAAAAGTTGGATTATAATGGGGACATCTTCCAGGAATTAGGTTGGACATCTTCCAGGAATGAGGAGAACTAATGAAGGAGGGGGTGATAAGGATGGGCACCTGCTCTTGATAAGACTGTATAAAAAGGCATGATTATTTCTATAGAATTCAGTCCGCTCTTGATCATGCTTAGATTTATGACCTAAGCATTCAAGCGCGGCTCACTTGGGTTTCATTGCTGCAATAAATCCTGTCTTACTTCATCCAGATCTGCATAGAGTCCTGAGTTGTTCTTTGGTCCTTTTTTACTAAAGTTACAGTGTTTGTGTAATATTTGTAATTATGGCAACAATAACTAGTGTAGGAGAAAAATCTCCCACATTTATTGGTGACCCGCCGATGTGATTGCCTTCGTGGAGGTCTCCTCCGGTGACCGGGACCAGCGCGACCTGACAGACCATCGACTGGCGCCATTATAGACAAAGGTAAGCAGAAACCTGTTTAATCGAATTCTGCATTAGATGTTCATGGTCTGTTAGGAGTGCGTGTTCTCCCAGCAGGAGGAGGTAATCCTGAGGTATATTGAACAAAAGTAATATTTAATGTTGCCAATATTGATCAATTAATTACTATATTTAAATTAATTGATATGTTTATTTTAACATAAAAGACTGGATGAAGTAACAAAGTATTAGGAGATCTCCATAAGTTTTATTTTTGTTCTAAGACTTTTGTTGTGTATTCTCTTTATTATTTTTATATGTCGTGTGATAAGTGAGGTAACGCCACTGTGTTGGGTCAAGACCTGACGAGGAAACTTGCCAACCAGTGGGGCTGGACCCACGAACAATTCCTGCAATACACTAAGTAGGAGCTGCGGCTCCAGACGTGGCAGGTGTAAAATTCCTGAGTCCGCCGTTAGGCACAGAACAAAAGAAGAAAAATTCCTGCAATTTCACTAGGTAGGGAACGTAAGCAAATTCCCAGACGTGGCAGGTGGTAAAAAAGTCCTGTAACAAGCCGCTAAGTATAGAACTCACAATGCTGTGAGGTGTTTCTAAGACGCGGAGCTGGGCAGGTGTGTATAGTTATTGTGAAAAAGTCCTGTAGGTGGTTGTGCTGTAATCTCGAGTCCTAGGGATAGAACCCACTGGTGTGAGGTATCGCTAGGAGCAGTACTGCAATCACGGTCCCTAGGGCTAGAAAACCATGTAAATGAGGTATCGCTAGGGATGGAAAGTGATCGCTTATAAAATTCCTACAGGTGGCATTGAAGTTTTCTGGGCCCAGGTGTTGTGATTAAGTGTTTTATTGAAGAAATTGTTTTTGAGTACTCAATTTTTGAAACTGTTGTAAAAAGCAAAAAAGCGCTTGTGCCGTTTGTCCTTTGTATTTGTGTGCATTATGTCTCTAAATGTATGTGTGCATGGTATTTATGTGCAAAGTCCTTTGGAATTTATGTGTCTGTGAAAAAATATAATGCATAAATAATAAATATCAGTGACATGAGATAGCCTAAGTATAATAATAATAATAATAATAATAATAATAATAATAATAAGGTGTTTTTGGATTCTCTGACTTATAATAATATATATAATATAATTTTATAAAATATAATTATATAAAATTTATAATAATTATAAATAATAGCACATAAGTGATACATATAACATATAATATTTATAGTATATAAAATGATACGTACAGTAGTTGTAATTAACTGATACGTGTAGTTATAGTGCACGCATAATAAATAGAAATGAGATATAACAGATAGATGAGATCAGATGATAAGTGGATTTAGAGAGATTAAATGGGATGAGCAGATAAGAGAAGGAGGAGTCTTAACTAAGTGCGAACAGGAGATTAGAATTTCGGAGTCAGATCAGAGTATGACATTATTGAATAATCCAGGAAAGGATTTAATTTTAGAAAGAGTGTGACAAGGGAGAGTGGATGCTTAGGCTTTCACTAATGCCTGATGTGTTAGATCTTAATTGCCACACACACACTTTAATACTTACATCATATTTCAGAATGAAGAGATGAGTTTTTCATTGGGTTTAGTCCCTAGAGAGATTGATTTGAAAGTAATAAGTAGCACAATAGAATTAGGAGGAATAGGTGGTTCCCCTGGTTTTGCTCCGCTGATTTCACTGCAGAAGCGAAGGAAGGTCCGGTAGTGCTGTGTTGTGTGTGGATGATTGATAACAATAGTGAATTCACTTTAATATCTGTGAGCCCAGACGGAAGATTAATTTTCCAGACCCTTGACAAAATAGTTACGCCTCTGATTATGACACCAAGAGAAAATTAATGCTTAGGAAAAAAATAATAATAAAGAAAATAAATAAAAAGAAAATAGCTGTTAAAAGTTGGCAGCAGCCATAAAGCGCACAGCAAGCGAGCTGTAGGAAAGAAGCGTGAGAAGAGGAGCAGAGCAGGAAGTCACACCATAAGAGGAGATCTGAACAGGAGTGTGTGATGGGGAAGATATTCTGCTGTGGAAAGAAAAAAAATGGAAAAAAATGGCCAAAGCCAGCGACACCTGCAGACATAATTATAGCTAAACATAAAGAGGATGAAAAATATATTAGAAAGTGCATGATAAAATGGCATGACAGGACATCAGGAGAGTTACAATGGCCTAAAGAGGGAACCTTTAAAGAAGAATGTTGTAAAGAAGTAAAAGAAATGTTCAAACACAACATTAAGGAAAAGAGTAGATTAAATTTAATTAAAACAGAAGGATAGAAGTTGCAGAATAGTTCGAAAATGAAGGAAAGGAACAGGAAAGAGAGAGACAAACTGAAGAAGAAAAACAAGAAACAAAGTCAGGAAAGAAGGATCAGAAGTTATAAGGGAGTGAAGACAGGAAAGAAAAACCCAGAAGGGACGAAAAAAGAAAATCAATTTAGAATTAGAGAGACCACCACCATACACTGAGGAACACATGCAACAGAAGGGTGGGGGAATGTACCCACTACAAGAGCTGCATGAACAAAATAAAGGGACATGGGGATTTGAAAAACATGTATCGGGAAAGATTAAAGTAACGTCATGTGACACTGAGTGCATGAATAGACAAATAGAAGAAACATCAGAATTAGCAACTTCCGGGTGTGGTAATGAAAATGGAAGGGAATGGAGTGAAGAAAGAACCACAGAGTTATACGGGTTTGGAGAAACTGAAGAACTACAGACAAGAAGAAGAGATACGGAAAGACTGAAAGAACAGAATGTGCAATTTCTGTCTGAAGTACAGGGGTTTGAA
Source organism: Clarias fuscus (assembly GCA_030347435.1). NCBI lineage: Eukaryota > Metazoa > Chordata > Actinopteri > Siluriformes > Clariidae > Clarias > Clarias fuscus. The sequence continues at coordinate 37,307,589 of CM059213.1, forward strand.
ATTAAACACCAAGCCATAACTGAAAAACGGATAATTGAACGCAATAAAGAACAGCAGTCCACAGAAAGGTGGAAAAGAGAGAACCAAGAAAGAACGTATCACATGCTGAAGGAGCACTCATATCATCGCTTTATGAAGCTGATGAAGATACAACAGGAATAGAAGAAAATGAAGCGATCAAGAGAAATCAGCAAAAACCGGTAAAGAGAAAAGTAAAAGGGTACATGATTATTGAACCAGAAAAATAAGCAAGAAAAAGAATAGAAGAGAAACAGACAAGCACATCAAAACACAATAGCCAACCACACCCAAAGAGCAGCAAACAAATGTATAGAAATGAATATCAACATGACATTTCCGATATTGCAGAAGAAGATGGTTACAGCGATGTTTCCCTCGACATATCGTTCAGGTGCCTGGGAGACTACCTCGACAGACATCTCAATGACTCTCTGAAGGGAAAGGAAGAAAAAAAAAGGCTGTATCTGAAATGAGACCATCTATGAAAAGAAAATCTACATGTTCAAAGAAACCCTCAAGCTGGTATGTCACCTCATCCTGGCCTGACGAAGGGGATATTTGAAGAATAACCTTTAATGACGAACAAAATATGTCAGACCCGGAAGAATACACTGAGGTTGGACAATACCCACTTGTGTCAAAAAGAAATCAGTATCCGTATCCATGTGTATCCATGTGCCATGGTCATTTATGGATATGACAGGTCTGGCTAACCAATTACCAGATTTATGCAATGGAGCGCAAAGATGGACAAGAGCTGGAAGAGAAAACCACTGGACACCTCCTGGTATTAGGAGATGTAAAAGCTATACTGGCACAGACAATCGGGGAAGTGAAAACCACAGAAATTCTGAAAGAGGCTGGCCTGCAAGCGGTAACCGGACAAAATGCAGGAAATAGCCTCGCATTTGGAACATTCAGAAACAAGATTTGGAACGGTCTGCAAAAAGCCTATCCCACTAAAATGGACCCAGGAAAGCTGGAATCAGTAACACTGGGAGAAAATGAAAATGCCGTAAAATTCATCAATGATTTCCAGACCAAGTGGAGAGAAGAAACTGGAGGCTCCTGGGATCAAACAGATACAAGTAAGAGCTTGTTCCGAATGATGCTAAAAAAAGAAAAGTGCATGCCTCAGGAAGTCCAGACCGCCCTAGAAGGAGTGGTTGGGCTAAATATATTACCGTGGGACACGTTCCAAGCGCACATTGTGCATTACGTGAACCAATACCAAAAAAAAAAAAAAAAAGGAGGAAAAAAGAAGAAAGAGGCGAAAGAAGCTGCTGAGTCAATAGCAACCCAGCTACATAAAATACAACTGGGAGAAATCACAGCTCAAAGAAAAATGAAAAGGAGAAAGGGAAAGGTCAAGTCCAAGCAGCAATGATGGTGCCTGAAAACCAAACAACACCAACTCCTGCTGGACCATTACAGCAAATACAGCAACCAACCACAGCTAAATCCCCTCCATTCTATGTGCACCTTGGAAACCCACAAAGAGAAAATCATCCTGTAAGATGCCAAGGACAAGGTCTAAGGCCAAATAAGGCCAGTGGATAAAGGGGACCTAATCAACACCAACCAAGAAGACCTCGGTTCAGAACAAATGCCCCTGGAGAAATGGGCCCGAATGCACAAGACATGCCGTGCTGGCAATGTGGAGGAGCAGGAGATGTTAGAAGAAATTGCCCACATGTGACATGGGGAATTCAAAACCTCAACCTCAAGGATCATTTGGAACAGGACAGGCACCTCGGAGAAATATGGAACCTCCCGGCCCAAGACAACCTACTGGAGCATGGACACAAGGACAACCTCAGAATCAATGGACAGGTCTCTGGATGGGACCCCAGAACTGGAATTGATGAGGCCCAGAGAAGCCAGAGGGGGAGCAGATGCAGTACGTCTCAACACTGCATCCACAAAAAGAACTAACCGTAATGGTGTCTATAATTCACAACCAATTCCATTCATGATTGACACTGGTGCTACATATTCATGTATAGGACGTGAAGGCTCACAGCTCCCTCTCTCAAGCAATACGATAAAAACCACAGGCTTCTTGGGATTATCACAAGTATTGCACTGTACAGAGCCCCAAATAATAACATTAGAAGACACCACCATAACAGCACCTTTACTATTCTCACCTACTACTTCAGTAAATTTGCTGGGGAGAGATTTGTTATGTAAACTTAAAGCAAGAATTCAATGTAATACTAAAGGACTGTACATAAAACTAGGACAGTTCCTACAGATTACTGAAAAACACAACAACTTGGACACATTGTACTGGCTATTGTCCACAGGCAGAGGAGCTCAACATGCACAGAGTTTATGGGAAGAATGGATTGAGCAACAACGACCAGATTGCAAAAGAGTAACCTTGCCATCGCACTGTACCATGTACTACGATCAAGGAAGTCAGGATGAAGAATATGCACAATTGTGGTCAGATGTAACGGAGAACACAGTCACTGATGTGTTACTGATGTGTTACTGGCATCAAGTACCTAACACAGCACCTCATGTTTCTCTATTAGTGAAAAGACACAATCCAAAGAATTAGGACTGATGGTCAAACAAGCAGCTAAAGTGACTAGGTGGGAACCAACCCTTAATCCTTCTGTACATATATCACAAGATTGAAGATTTTGGAAAATAATATTTTCAGGAATAGATAAAGTGAGGGCTACACACACAGAAATAGATGGGAACATGCCGTTGTCAACACACCCTCAGAGGGGGATGTGTAACACTCTGTTGTCATCGCACACACAAATGACAGGAAAGATGGAAGAGCAGTCAGATGAAAACGAATTAGCATTAGAGGAGGAATTGCTGAGAACAATCCCAGAAAAACTATGGACAAGACCTTCTACAGATGTAGGATTAGTTAAGTTAATCAACATTAGTTAATGCAAAATTACATTACGAAAGGCAATATCCACTAACACCTCAAGCCATAGCAGGGATAAAACTATAGAAGGATTATTAAATGCTGGAGAATTGAAACCCACTAAGAGTCCTTGTAGCACTCCCATGTTTCCGGTCAAGAAGCCCAACTCAGATAAATGGAGACTCGTGCGTGACTTACGAGCTATAAATGAAATTGTAGAAGCAGAATTGCCTGTAGTGCCTGATCCTCACACACTACTGTCTAATATACCAGAAGAAACTCAGTGGTACACTGTCATAGATTTACGTTCAGCGTTTTTTAGTAAAGCACTTCACGTCACCAATAGGACATATCCCAGAGCCAGATGGGCCATTTAGCCATATAATGTTCGACTATGTGGACGTGGTGAACCTAGGATTCAAGGAAAACGATATATCTTAGTGGTTGTGGATAGGTTTAGTAGATGGGTAGAAGCTGTAGCAACAGCTAAGGAAGATGCAAGGAGCAAAATTTCTGTGCAGGGAAGTAATACCAAGATTTAGAATTCCAGACACAATTAGTTCCGACAATAGGAAACACTTCACAAGTAAGATGATACAGAGGATAACGCAATGGCTAAATATCAAGCACAGATTTGGATGTGTGTACCACCCCCAATCTCTGGAGATGGTAGAAAGAGTGAATGAAATTCTAAAAATGAAATTGGCTAAAATATGTGCAGATACAGATATCAATTGGTTTCAAGTTTTGCCACTAGGCTTAATGTGCATAAGATCGCAAACTAACCGCAACACGCATCTAACCCCGCATCAAGTGCTGACTGGCAGACCAATGCTCACATCATTTATTTGCTGGCCCTATAAAGGCCCTACACTTGAACAGAGTTTTACAGAGTGAACTTGATCACTATGTAAAACACTAATCTGAAATACACAAAGTTATTTTTAACAGGTTAAGGGAGCCACAATACATGACAGACACCAGACAGAGGGTAGCTGATCAAGCTGATGACGCTGAGGCAGAAGAAGCAGACGAGAGAACGGTACGGCCTGGTGATTGGGTATTCCTCCGAGTGTTCAGAAGAAGGTGGAATCAAGCCAGAAGAGAAGGACCATACAAGGTGGTATTGGCAACTATAACTGCAGTGAAAGTTACAGGTAAAGACGTATGGTACCACCTAAATCATTGCTGCAAGGCACCAAAACTGGACCAGGTAAGAGACAGGGCGCCCCAGGAAGACGCTGAAGAGTCACCAAGAGCAGGACCTTTGGGTTTGCAATCAGATTCCCAGGAGAACGACGAAAGGCCCAGACAACAAGCACCAGATCCACATGAACACACTGAAGGATTGCCGTGGATAGACAAACAGGAAGAAGAACAAGGCTTCTGGCCGGAGTGGCCCCAAGAAGATATACAAGATTGGGAAGCAGAACTCAAAGAAGAGGAAACAGAAGCAGAACTAGGAGGGCCATCACACAGAACAAGTGCCCAAGTTAAACAACGAGAGCACAGACGTAGCATAATTGAAACGCGGAGGCCGTTAGAAGCTGATACTGGCTCAGATAGTGATTATTAAATTAGTAAATTATTCAAACCAACTGTAGTTGAAAGAACATTCCCAAAAAATAAATAAAATGAATATATGAATAAATAAATAAATGAATAAAAAACACCCCAAGAAACATATTGTGAAGGTTATTTGGCCATAGTCCCACGTGTCACCATTGTGATCCAGATGGAGAAACCATCCTTTTACTGCCCCATAAATCACCGAAGGAAATCTATGCTTATAATACTATTCCTAATGATTGCTCAATCCTGCAAATTGGTATGGATTACTTGTGAAAATACATACAGTTAGTCTGATATTATCCCTCTGGCGAGAGCAAGCATTCAAAAAATAGTAGAACAATATATGATGATTGTGGAATATCAAGAGCAGACGACACCATATTAGGACTGTGAGGAAGAGTCCATTTACGGGCAAATGAAGTGAACAAATGATCAACCATGCTGCATGATGGACAAATGACTGTATACTTATTAAATCACATGTATACTGAAAATTATATAGCGTAACAGCATATTTTAATCTAATACATTTAATCCATGTTTTAAAGTAACTATATCAGAGAAAAAGTAGTATCAGTAGAAGAAGTATGTTTTGTGGGTTGTTTCTGTATTTCTGTTTTGTCTCTGCTATGCATGTATGCATTGCAGAATGGAACCGGTGCCTGACCCATGGTGGACGGTTTCCTGTTCTGTCTGCTGTAATGTATGGAAAGAAGTTGTGGAGAAGACCCCAAAGGAAAGATGGGAAGCCTTGAGAAGTGATCTGGCTGATTGGCATCCACAACAACCCTGAGGAACTAGGCCTTTGTAGTGTTATTGGCCTCAGTGACGATTGGGCTGCATATGATATTTGTGGGACAGTTGAGTTTGACAACATCTACATGGAAGCATCTAAGGCCATAACTAACGTGATGTTGGGGGATGACATTGTATGGACAGATACACCGACACCCCTGCAACGTGCGCTGGATGTTCGTCCTGAAGCCGAACTATGGCTAGATTTTTCATGTCTTGATATGGGCAGGCCAAACCGAATTCCACTATCAATGTTGCTGAACTGTGAGGATGTGTATGTACTCGAATTCACCATTGAGGATCAAAAGACATTGACTGAAGAAAGGACTGAAGGACATGATACGTTATCCCCATTTTACAGGGATCCTAACGCATTGTTTAAATGGCATTGATGTCTAATATCTTTACCATATATGTATTGTGTAGAGAATCCTGGTGGTGAATGCACTGTCGAGCACAAAAAAGCTGGCAAGATGGGAATTTTTCCTTCTGAATTGGCCATACTGAAGGTTTTTTCGCCCATCTCTGGACTCATCATATTATACCCATTATATACTTGTTATATTCACATATACTCATATTCATGATCTTACTATACATATCTTTCTTAGGCTCACTTTGGATATGATATATTTTTTGTATTTACTTTTCTGTATTATCCTCTTGTGTTATACGTCTAAACTTACGTATGTCCCATGTTGGTAGTTTCATATAGGTAGGGGGAAATATGTAAGGAAGTAAGAGGTACATAGGAAGTAAGAGGTAGATAATAGAAAATGTTCTTTTTTACGCAACATTTTTCTGTTTTATGCGACTTAAAAGTCGCAGAGGGGGAAATATGTAAGCATATTTTTGTAAAATATACTTGTGTATGCAGCAATGTAACAATATGATAATATTAATCAACATAATATTAATCTTAGTGCAAACAATATTAATCTTAAGTGACAGAAGATAAAAGTAAGCAGAGAGAAGATCAGTGTGCAGAAGTAAGCAGAAGTAAAAAAGGACCTATGCATATCATAAAAATTAGAAGTTAGTGGCAGAAGAAAACATAATGGGTTCACTCAGAGGTGAGCCAAGAAAAGAAGACGACTATAAGACAGGTACATGGGAAAAGCCCAGAGTGACCCAGACATAAACTGTCCTTTTCTTTTTAGCTGTCATGTGTATGAGGAATAGACAAGATAAGGCGCTAGGTGCTGGACTCGACAGAGATACAAGCATGAGATAAGGCGCCAAGTGCCGGACTTATCTCATGCCAAGACGAGCAAACTTAATGAAGGATTGAAACAGGTGCTGGTTACACATGCTGCATGTGCACCTGCAGTCGCGCACAACATGTCTAAGTAAGAATATAGACAAATAACCAAAAGACACACGATCAGTTTTAAGAATGCTGAGTAGACACAAAAAATAAGTACTGCCTTGTTATTTTTTATAAACTAAACACAAGAAGTGTAAAGATAATGGAAATTAATTTGCAAGAAAAATTAATTATAACTGGGAAAATCTACTAACTTGATATAGATGACGTAGGGAGTCAGATGACGAGGTACATGACATAATAAAATAAGATATAAAAACTATTATTAGAATAAGAGAATTTATAAGAAAAAGTTGGATTATAATGGGGACATCTTCCAGGAATTAGGTTGGACATCTTCCAGGAATGAGGAGAACTAATGAAGGAGGGGGTGATAAGGATGGGCACCTGCTCTTGATAAGACTGTATAAAAAGGCATGATTATTTCTATAGAATTCAGTCCACTCTTGATCATGCTTAGATTTATGACCTAAGCATTCAAGCGCGGCTCACTTGGGTTTCATTGCTGCAATAAATCCTGTCTTACTTCATCCAGATCTGCATAGAGTCCTGAGTTGTTCTTTGGTCCTTTTTTACTAAAGTTACAGTGTTTGTGTAATATTTGTAATTATGGCAACAATAACTAGTGTAGGAGAAAAATCTCCCACACCGCTCAGAGTTACACTTTTTTTTTTTGTTGTTCTTTGTTTGTTTCTTTGCTTTAAACAGACACTGCAGGTGCTATTACAGATGCCCGTCTCATTATTAATGTTATATATATATTTTTTTATCTGTTTCAGATTAACATGGAGGTTCTAAAGTGGATTTATGGTAAGTTATTTTTCAACCTTACGGAACCATGGATGGAAAGGAGGTCAGATGATACCATAAACAGATGTTATACTGCGCCTGTACTACTGTATGTATGATGAGGCACTGTGGTTAACTACTGATGCATGTTAAAAACAAGTATATATTCAATTCAACTCAATTTTATTTGTTTAGCACTTTTAACAATTGCCATTGTCGCAAAGCAGCTTCACACAATCAAAAGAATTATTTAAGTTTGTATGAAATGTGAACGTGTATGAATCAAAATGATAAGACTGTCCCAGATGAGCAAGCCGAGGACGATGGCGACAGTGGCAAGGAAAAACTCCCTGAGATGCAGTGGCAGCTGGTGCAAAAAATTTGGGGGCGGGCACAAACCAAATTAAAATTAAACTTTTAATGCTCGCCTGTAAATAGCCTTTTATCGGGTGATTAAGCATCACTACTACTGTACTAGGATAAAATAAAGGCATTACTCACATGACTCACGTCATCCAGCTCCGCTTGCCATAAAAAGTGCTGGAAAAGACTGGTTGAGAATGGTCCAATCACATGAGCCCAAATATTTAAAAACAATATTGATTCGCTAAGAACAAAAGTGGGAGGGTTCAGGGCGCACAGAGCTGCGCCTGAAGGATGATTTGACAAAATCCAATCAGAGCACAGCCTCATGTCACATGCTTTTCAAAAACGTACGTGCCTACATACACTTGTTTGTCCGGCGGCCCAAGTACACCAACACAAATGAACGTAATATAGTTTAGATTTTTTTTTTAAATTGCAAATAAATTATATTAAGAAATACAGTGGAATATTGTGACTAAATGATTTTATTTCATTTTTAAAATAAATAATTATTATGTTAAATAATTACATTTTAATGGAGCATTCTTCTCTGCCTAACTTTAAGGGGGGTGGCGCCCCTGCGCCCCGTATTGACCGGCTAAGTGAAGAATAAAACGAGCGGCCATCATTACTTTAAGAAATGAAGGTCAGTCAGTCCGAAAAATTGGGAAAACTTTGAAAGTGTCCCCAAGTGCAGTCAGAAAAACCATCAAGCGCTACAAAGAAACCGGCTGACATGCGGACCGTCCCAGGAAAAGAAGACCGAGAGTCGCCTCTGCCGCGGAGGATAAGTTCATCCGAGTCACCAGCCTCAGAAATCGCAGGTTAACAGCAGCTCAGATCAGAGAGCAGGTCAATGCCACGCAAAGTTCTAGCAGCAGACACATCTCTAGAACAACTGTTAAGAGGAGACTGTGTGAATCAGGCCTTCATGCTAGAATATCTGCTAGGAAACCACTGCTAAGGACAGACAACAAGCAGAAGAGACGCGTTTGGGCTAAAGAACACAAGAAAGAACACAAGAAAGAAAACTCGCTGAATGAGAAGGGGTGTCCAAACTTTTGCTGTATATATATATATATATATATATATATATATATATATATATACACCATGCATAGTTCCTCAAGGCTCAGTTTTGGGCCCTTTACTTTTTAGCACATCATATGGATGCTTTTTCTTATCAGAAAGAATTAATAAACATAACATTACTTTTAGTCAGAGAGTATTGCTACTGAAAGGGAATAGAAAATATTCTCTGGTAGATTTAGAATTGACATTTTGGTTTTGACTATTTGATATCTATCTGTGATCAGTTCACCACAGACCACACACTCGCCTGCTGCTCTCACATTCTCGAGACCACTGAGAGAAACTCACAGATGATGTCTTTGACGTACAGTGGAACCTTGGATTACGAGCATAATTCATTCGGGAAGTGGGCTCGTATTTCAGAACACTCGTAAACCAAATCGAATTTCCCATAAGAAATAATGACAACTCTAATTATTCGTTCCACGGCCCCAAAAAAAATTAATACAAAATATAAAGTAAAAATAAAAAAATGAACCTGCTCTTTACCTTTAAAAAAGTAAAAAATAAATCCAGACAGATAAGTGTTTCTGTTTATGCGCGCAGGCGCTGTGTGGGGGTGTGTGTGTAATGTCCATGCACACACACATTAACAGAAAGACTGTTTCATCGGAAAAAATAGCAAGGAACAACACTAATGACACTCGCGTGAGCGCATACTAACAGAATCACTGCTGTAAAGTAAAAAAAAAAATTTACCTGCACTTTACCTTTTGAAAAGAATCGCGACAGAGCTGAGTTTGTGTGTAGAGCAGAGAGTGTGTGTCTGTATGTGTGTATGAAGCGAGGGGGGTGTAAAGATGAGAGAGAGTGTGTGTGTGTCCGTGTGGGTGAGGCATGGTGTCAAATTACACGCGCACACACACATAGGACTAATGACAGGCTGAAACAGAGAGGGAGATGATTATATCAGTAAGAGACGAGTAAGAGCACTAAGAACCAGCAGGGGAGACGATTACCCACAATTTCGCAGCGCAAGAGAGATCATGTTGGCTCAGTTGTGATCATGTGACGCCCAGCGTCAAAACAAGAAGCGCATGTGTGATACATGATACTCGAAGACTTGCTAATTTTTCAAGTCAAAATTTATTAATCTTTGCTCGTCCTGCGGAACACTCGCAAACCGTGTTACTCGCAATCCGAGGTTCCACTGTATCGGTTTTATTTCTGAATAAAAACCTGATTTGGTATTTTGGCAGGACCAAGGAGAAGGAGCTGGAAGCTGGAGATGACTGTGCTGCTCACCATGGTTGCTCTTTGTTTGTTAGTCGTACTGAGGATAGGCTTAGAAAACAAGAAACGACAGAAGACAACTGGCAAACCAAGAGTCAAATCTGAACCACTGGCGTTACCAGACCTTTTCTGGAATTTACCCCACAAATGTCAGAGAAACGTCTCTGTGTCTAACATCACCGGATTTTCCACTTTGCCTGAAAATATTAAAGACTTCCTGTTTTACCGACACTGTCGGCATTTCCCCATGCTACTTGATGTTCCCGGTAAGTGCGGCGGTCCTCAGAACTCCGCAGATGTTTTCCTGCTGCTGGTCATTAAAAGTTCTCCACCCAACTATGATCGACGGGAGGTTCTGAGAAAAACGTGGGCTTCAGAACGACTTCAGAGTGGCGTGTGGATCCGCACTGTGTTTATATCAGGAACCGCAGGAAACGGTTTAGAGAAGGAAAGACTCAATAAACTCCTGGAACTGGAGAACCGTGAGTACCAGGACATCATTCAGTGGGACTTTCATGATTCCTTTTACAACCTCACCCTGAAGCAGATCTTATTCCTGGAGTGGATGGAGAGGTTTTGCCCTCATGTGCGCTTCCTCCTCAATGGAGATGATGACATTTTCGCCAACACAGACAACATGGTGCAGTATCTCAAAGGGTTACATGATAACGATGGAAGCAAACACCTGTTCACCGGCCACTTGATCCAATATGTGGGGCCGATCAGGGAACCAGCCAGCAAATACTACATCCCAGTCCAGGTCCATGAATCGGACCACTACCCTCCGTACTGTGGCGGGGGAGGCTTCCTGTTGTCACAATTCACTTCCAGAGTCATCTACAACATGTCTCAATCCATCACCCTGCTCCCCATCGATGATGTTTACATGGGAATATGTCTGGAAAAAGCGGGACTTAAACCTGTGTCTCATATGGGAGTGAAGACAGCGGGCCTGCACATTCCCTCAAAAAAGCTGGACATGTACGATCCATGCTACTACCGTGAGGTTCTCCTGGTCCACAGGTTCCTCCCTCACCAGATATTTTCTCTGTGGCATGAAATCCATCGGGTCGATTTAGTTTGTGGAAGGAGAGGATTTACTGCCCAGCCTGAGGATTAAGTGTCCTAGTGATGCTCTGAGAGACGTTAAGAAGCAGGAAGGAGACGTGTATTTTCAGATCACATCTGTGGTATGTTCAGGTTAGACACCAATGCAATTTTTTTATTCTAATTTTTTTTATTAATTTAACAACAGTCACAGTGAAAAAGATCCAAGGTGTCTGCATTAGTGTAAGAAACCACAAGAGGAACTGCAGCTCAAGAACAGAACTGGAACTTTTATGATCTGACATGATCTGATAGTATTGATGTCAGTATAAAAAGTAACTGATTACACATGATCATTATAAAATAGTATTCATGCAACCAAGTGCAATAGTATGCAATATAATTTTGTATTAATCGTCTTATACATAAATTAACACATGTTCAATTTTGTTTCGGAAGAGAAATTGACTGAATTCAGATAGCACACTGCACTCTGAGTTCAGCGGAATGTACATTAATTAGCAGCTTCTTTTAATAAAATGGCAAAAGGAATAGTACACTACAGATGAAGCTGTTATAGGAAACAAATCAGCGCTGTCATGCAGGGATCATTCTGATGCAAAGCTCAATATGTGTCTCCTAGGGCTTTTACTAATACAACTGTCAGGTAAAATGACATGTACTGTCTTTTGGGTGTGTGTTATATCCCATACTATACTGTATAGTGGGTCTGAAGTCTTTTTATATGTATTATTTTGTTATGAACCCCTTTGAGTGTGACTATATACTGTATTGTATAATTGGATTTTTTATTTTAATTAGAATTTTTTTTTAATAATGATGAAAACTGATTACATAATTTTTAAATAATATAAAAAATGAAAAGTTGATGATAAATAAAAGTACGTTTCAGGAACGGGTATCAGAATTAAGGTATCGGTATTGATATTGAAAACTCTAGCGTGATCCTCAACTCTAAGTATACGTGCAGTACAGTGCTGTTGGGATAGTTGCAATAAAATAACTACTATATATATATATATATATATATATATATTAGAGGCTGGTAGCTCCTCTCCTGCTTCACTATCAACTTTGTCATCCTCATGTGCAGGAGGAGGGAGGTCTCCTGACACCAGAGCCCGTATGTACGACGGGTCTCAGAGGAGGAAATCGCTTCTAATTTTGGGCCTATTTTTAAAGCAATTCATCAACATTCAAAAAATAGAGAATCACTACTGTACTTCCTCCACCAAAATGTAGGAGAGCTCCAGAGGTGTCCTAACTGCTAAGGAGTAGTGAGGAAATGGTGTCCAGGCAGGGACATTTTGCTAACATTGAGTTTGCCAACAGAGCTCATAAAAGATAAGTTTGGATGAAGGATTAAAAAAAATAAATAGTGAAAGTGTGCAGTATGCAACCGGTCCATTGACAAACGCTTTGTGTGCTGTCTCCGCAGGTGAGTTCTCCTTTACATTTTTTTATAGCAGCAACAATTCAGACTTGAAACAGTGATGATTTGGGTTTGTCACAACACTGTCACAGTGTTGGAAATAATATATCAAATTTTGCTCTTACAACAGAACGATCACACGCAGATTCATAAATGTTCATACACAGTGTGAAAAAACAAAACAAAAAAACAAGCTTCATTCATGCACACGCTGGTTTCCCTGAAGGTGTGGGCTTCATTCATGTCACACACATTAAAATTATCTGTGTGAACCAAAAACATTATCACAGCATCAACACTCAAGTGGTTATAGATGCAACACGTTCATACATTTTATAGTTACATATATTATTATTTTTTTTTTTTAAAAGAAGAAAAAAAAAAGCACTTCATTAATACGGCATAACCCTGGTTTTTCACACTCCTCTGGGTTACATGGAGCAAACTGACAGGTTGCACTGATAGTTTCACAAATTGCCATCCACTAAGCTCTTTATCTTTGGATGTAAGAGTAGAATTTTCCTTCAATTCTTTCCATATGTTTCTCTACCTCCTCTGCAAGTAAATGCTCTCATTTCTCCCCAGTTTTCCACCATTTAAAACTACGATATCCTGTCAAGACTGTAACACTTGCTATAATTTCCATTTACTTTGTGGCTATCTCAAGTCAAGTCAAGTCAAGTCGGCTTTTATTGTCATTCCAACCATATACAGTCAGTACACAGTGAAACGAAACAACGTTCCTCCAGGACCAGGGTGCTACATACATGCAACGACATAAATTTACAACACACATTTTTACATTTTTAAGTTACTCTAAAAGAAGAACTATCAAATATCTATACAAAAATACACAATAGACAAAGTGCACGTGCAAATGTGCAAACAAAGAGGTACATGACAGACACGACGATGTAACACATAACAGTCCTTTTTTTGATGAAGTATGAATTGAGGTAGTGGGAAGAGCAGCAGTAAACAGTTTACATTTTGACAAGAGTATTGTGTGTGCAAATAGCAGTCAAATAAATATTGTGCAAAAAATTGCGAGGAGCAGCACAGGTAGGTAGGCATGAGCAGATTGAGATGGATGTACATCAGTGTGATTGTGCATGTGTGTGTTTATCAGTTCAGTCCAGATGTTATTTAGTTCGTCTGAGTGATTTGTGTGTGTGTGTGTGTGTGTGTGTGTGTGTGTGTGTGTGTGTGTGTGTGTGTGTGTGTGTGTGTGTGTGTGTGTGTGTGTGTGTGTTTATCAGTCCAGTCCCTTTGTGTTAAGGAGACGGATGGCTTGCGGATAAAAACTGTTTCTCTCTAACATGGTACAATTCCCGAACCAGACAGTGATGCAGCTGCTCAGGATGCTCTCAATAGTTCCTCTATAGAAGGAGGTGAGGATCTGTGTCCAAAACAGTGGCTCACGTTTTCCTAAGAGCTTAAAATGCCTAATTCTTGCTGAAAGTAAGAGTAGGAAGCTTCCTAAATAAATTTTATTTTATTTTCTGAACTCTGAATATTTGAAGTCCTAAATTAACCTCCTAGAAGTTAATTAAATTAAAAGAGTGATTCTAATACACTAAATAGAGGCCTTGGTCACCAGGCTTTTTTTTTTTTAATCAATAATTAAACCCACCACTACTGTTTAAACACACCATGATTATTTAAAATAATTACACACTATTCAGTCATCATTAAGCCTCTACATGGTTAGGAGTGTGTAATGTGTGTGACATTAAAGCTGTTATACTCGTTTTGTGAGCGTTCCTGGTGCATCAGGAAATTCATTGCAAAAGCTATTTTCGATTAAAGCAGCAGCTCCACCGGATCCTGGTGACATTAAACACTGAAACATAGCTGAGACTTGTGCAGGAAGTGTTTTAGGGTCATTTTTAAGGAATCCATGTTGAACAATTTACAGAAGCAGAATTGTTTTAGACTTGACTAGACTTTACTTTTCTACATTAAAGATAAAGGTGCGTGTGAGATTTAGTAAATGTTTATTTAGTCTTTATCTGAAAGATGCCAACGGTTTAAAATACATAAATATAAAACAGCATGATTGGTTGAGAGGCATGCTGTGGAATTCAGCAATGAAGCACAATTACTGACATGTTCTGATGTAAAGGAAACCACACAAACTAGACAGCATGGCCTCTCTGTGCTGACTGGTTCATGAGGGAATTTATTGTTACATCCAGATTTGGGGGATTAACCCTGGGTGGGCTCTTGGAATAGTTATGTTCACAATGCCTTTTAACAAGAAAACATGACTGTGACAGAGAAGAGAAAATGAAATACAGTGGAACCTTGGATTACAAGCGTAATTTGTTGCAGAAGATTAGATTAGATTAGATTCAACTTTATTGTCATTGCACATAGTCACAAGGCAACGAAATGCAGTTAGCATCTAACCAGAAGTGCAAGTTAGCAGTGCAATATAAACATATATACAGATCTATAGAAACTTGTATGATAGAAGTAAGGTCTATGTATAAATTGTATTACAGAAATATATATATATATATATATATATATATATATATATATATATATATATATATATATATATTTATATATATATATATTTATATATATATATATATATATGTGTGTGTACATGAATATACAGTGTACAGTGAGCATAGATGGATAAATTAATATACAGAATAGTTGTAAATCTATAGATATGTCTGATTATAAATATGTGGAATAAAGATATACAGAAACTATATATAGGTGAATTGACATTATGTGCAATAGTATGAATATACATATGAATAAATATGAGTAATTTAGCCGCTGGATGGAAATGCAGAGTATACCTATACACACATATCTACATATATGAATATACACATATTAGTATACAGTCCATGTGCAGACTGTACAAATGAATGAACGGGAAGTATTTACAGAGGTATTAAACAGGAATGTTGGTTATCAGTGATGGTGGTACCGTCTATGTAAGGGGGACAGTGAATTTGTGTTCAGTAAGGTAACCACTGTGGGGTAAAAACTGTTCCTCAGGCTGCTACTCTTGGTTTTTAGGCATCTGAACCTTTTTCCAGAAGGAAGGAGAGAAAACAGTTCATGTGCAGGGTGTCTTTCACGATGCTTTGTGCTCTACGCAGACACCTCCTCTTGTAGACTTCCTCAATGACAGGAAGTGGGGTACCAGTGATACGCTGAGCGGTTTTTACCACCCTTTGGATGGATTAACGGTCCGAGACAGAGCAGTTACCATACCAGACTGTAATACAGCTGGTTAGTATGCTCTCTATTGCACAACGGTAGAAATTGTTCATTATGTCTTTAGAAAGGTGATTCTTCCTTAGTAGTCTCAGAAAGAAGAGGCGCTGGGAAGCTTTCTTGAGGAGACTGGTGGTGTTAGTGGACCAAGTCAAATCCTCAGAAATGTGTATCCCCAGGAACTTGAAGTTTGAAGCGGCTCGTATATGAAAACACTCGTAAACCAAATTGTATTTTCTCACAAGAAATAATGGAAACTTAAATTATTCATTTCACAGGTCAAAAAAATAAATACATAAAAATAATGAATACAAAATATAAAACATATGTATAAAATATAAAAAAAATGTAACAATAAATCCCGACAGATAAGCATTTCCGTTTGTGCGTGCAATGCGCTGTGTGTTTGTGTGTGTGTGTTAGCCCCTCCCCTATCCTCATCTTACACAGTAAACACCGCCCCCTGTCTGTATCAGCCTGCAGTGCGCACGTATCATTTGACACCGTGCACTTACACACACACACACACACACAACAGAAACATAGTTTTTACAGGAAAAAAAGGAAATCTCTCTAATCATACTCGACTGAGAGCAGACTAACGGAATCACTGCTGTAAAGTAAAAATTAAAAGTAAAAAACAAATTAACCTGCACTTTACCTTTGAAAAAAATTGCAACAGAGCAGTGTTTCTGTGTAGAGCAGTGTGTGTGTGTGTGTGTGTGTGTCTGTGTGTGAAGGCAGGGGAGTTCACGTGTGTGTGTGTGTGTAAGTGCATGGTGTCAAATGACGCGCGCAAACTGCAGGCTGATACAGAAAAAGAAAATGGATCTTTAATCTCTCTAATGAGACTTTCTTTTGCTCTACATGTGCGCACACACGAACATACAAACACAAAATAAAAGATGTTTTACGCGCACGTGTGTGGTCACAGTGTCATAGTAAACAGTACACACGCGCACGGATGTTGATTATACCAGTAAGGGACGGAGCACTAAGAGACGATTACCCACAATTCCACAGCGCAAGAGAGAGAAAAACCGTTGGGTCAGTTGTGATCATTTGACGCTCTGCGTCAAAACAAGAAGCGCATGCATGATACATGATACTCGGCACTCGTAAACCAAGACTTGTTCGTTTTTCAAGTCAAAATTAATGTCAAATCTTTGTTCGTCTTGCGGAAGGCTCACAAACCGCGTTGTGATTATACTACAAAAACTGGTGAATGAAAGAAGGAGGAATATTCAGAAGAAGGAATCATTTAATCAGCTAAAGGCTTGAGAATAATATAAGCCATTAACACAGAAATAAAAGAACCTTTGGGAAAAAACAAAAAGTAGGGTAACAAATTAAGGGAATGTAATTTACATATGCAAATTCAGTCATTTAATATTGAAAATAGAGTGCAGTGATTTTTTTTGCATATTTGTCACACTTCAGCCCTGTTTTAGTTGTGGATAATAGCTCTCACTATAGTTCACTGGAGTCCCAAAACCATAGAAATGGCTTATATAGTCAATATATATATATATATATAATTATATACATCTATAATTAGGGGTCTACATGTCATTTCCATGGGCTGTATTTATAAATTTTATCTCTACTTACCTGAAACAATGATGAGTTTTATATTGGACCATTGTTAGATTTTAAATGAAGAAGTAGTGTGTCCGAGCGAAGAGACAAACACACGCACACACGCAGGCATGATGTCTGAAGATCTCTAGTTTATTCTTAGCAAGGAGAGCACATTTAAACGGTGCTACGTCCTGAACATCAAAAGAACCCGTCATTCACATGTCAGTGATAGAGAGAGCCGGAGACAGACAGGAGAGAGGAAATACAGTCACATTCTCCTGATTAAACTAAAGGGTTCTAGCAGACGAGAGCCATTTGGATGTATATTCGTCTGGGTACAGGATATAGAAGGTGATACCACAGAAGGCATAAGGAAGCACAGTGAGGGGTCTGTTCTCAGGGCACAGGAATCTGACCTGATTAGATTACAATGTCTTACAATATTATAAAACCTTACAACCATATTTCTCCTTCATTTAAGACAAAGTCAGTGGATCACATTATTTATTTTGCAAAAGAAATGCATATTATGTCCTAGAATTTGCTAGTTTTGTGCCATGACCTCTAACAGACATGTTTTCCTATACAGTTTATACTTTCTTACGATTTATATTTTCTATATAATCTCTGTAACTGTGTTACCTGTTGGAAAATTCCCTATAAATCAGCAATGGTTTGCTCCAAAGCCCAATGTCCACCACCATTCCTATTTATTTAGGAGGGGGATTTGAAGACTGTGTGGTCAGTTTCTAATCCTCTTTGTTAATATTTTATCAATGTTATTGTGTGTAGATAGAGAGGATTATTTAATAGTCAACTATTAGTGTTATCAACATGTTCTTGTTAACTTGCTTTAGATGTTATAGTTTTTATCAACTCATTTGAATTCATTACCACTATACATGTAAAATGCATAAAAACATGAGGTTATAAAGGTTATGTGGTGAATGGGCCGAGGTCTGCAGTTGGCATTGCACCCTAAAATGGCCGAAATGTCAACTGTGTTACATGTCACCTGTGTCACCCATCAACTGTAACACATTTAAGAGAGAGTAACACAGTTGACAATGTTGGCAGTTGGCCTAAACAACAGCTTTGCATTAGAATGGATAAAGTTAGCTGATTTACATTATATAGCATTATATGATTTCATGGAATATTGATAGTGTTTTGTGCCTGAAATTAAAAGCTAGAAGAGCAAAAGAAACCCAAAATAAAAAGTGAGTACATGTAGGATCATTTAAAAAGAACTGTTTTGTGAATGAAAAGAAGAAAAACAAAAGAACAAGGAATGAAAATGAAATAAAATCAGCCGGATGAGTTGGGCAGTACTACGATAGAGAGACACCACAGAGACTCTGGACTGGAGACACAGCAGGGTAGGCTAGCTGTGACGTAATTATTCCTACAGTACACCACGTGCACACACGCAGTGAGGTGAGCGATCACAAACAATGCACACTTTAGCACTATTGGGACGGGACTAGTTTTACTGGGGGACGCTGGAGAAATTTCTGTTTCACAGAGGTACTTTGTGATTTTAATCCCGTCCGAATCTGCCATGTCGTTCTTTTTCTCACGTGACCTCTGTAAAAAAAAAAAAAAAAAAAGCAAACCCGGCGGTCCTCCGAGAAATCTAATCCCATCCGAATGCGAATGTCTGTGTTTGCCGAAAATGTTTTTTCCGAAAAGCGTTTTCTTGTGTCTTTTGGTCAACGTGAACTACCGTACAATCTCTAGCACGCCGGTATTTCTGCTTTCTACGCTCCAGTAATGGATGCAGATGTGTTTGCTACCCTGCAAAGAAATAAAAAAGTTAAATCAACAAGAAGAGCCAAATTACGTAAATTGTTAAGACTGGCTACTATAATATCAGTCTCAGGTAAGAGTACTTTCATTTCTGCAGTCAATTACATAACGTGAAAATTATAATATATATAATATATATAAATATACGCATCCTCAACACGTGGTCTTGTGCAAAGCCCACATGTAAAACACAGACACGTCTACCTCCGTAATAAACACGGAGATGTTAGTCCGTCCGAATAATGCTTATGTGCTCCTGACCCCACCACCACGGTACTAGAACAGCTAGACAAAATAAATACACAAAAACAAAATTACAATAGGCCTGAAAAAGATAATAATAATAATAATAATAATAATATGCAATACTTAACGTCACTAACAAGGAACAATTGACACTATACACAAAAAGAAAGATAAAGCAAAAAGGTTATAAACAAAACTCAATCAGACTAAACAAGCAACAAAAACAATAATCAAAGAAACCATACAAAAACAAAAGCTAACAAAACCTAAATATACAAACATCAAGACAGCGTAGCAACAAAACATCAGTGCCGCCATAATCCCGTTCTGTACAAAGAGGCTCTCCCAGCGAAATGATTTGTCCTGCAGATATTGGTCACCGGGCCGCACAAGTCATACAGTTGCTCACAGCCCAAATCTCTGCAGTTTACTCGAGGATGACGGACTCAAACCAGCAGGAGATAATTATTAACAATATCACCAGGACAGCGTACTACCACGTCCGAAACATTAACCGCCTTCGCCCGGCCCTCTCAATGAGGAGCGCTGCTATTTTGGTACACGCTCTCGTCACGCATAGATTATTGCAACTCTCTTTTTTTTGGTCTTCCCCTCAAACTCCTACACAAGCTACAGTTGGTACAGAACTCAGCCGCCAGAATACTAACTAGAACTCCTACAATGGACCACATAACTCCTGTTCTTCAACAGCTACACTGGCTTCCCGTCCGACAGCGCATACATTATAGATTTCTGCTTTTCTATAGATTTCTTGTTCATAAGGCATTACATAACCTGGCTCCGTCATATTTAACAGATCTTCTCTTAACCTATACTCCTTCTAGAAATCTGAGATCATTATCATCATCAAACCTGGTTCTTCCTCGTATGCGTTTGGCAACTATGGGATCTCGAGCTTTTAGCTACGCTGCCCCCTACCTGTGGAACCTACTACCTTTCATTATCCGTAACAGTAACTCTATCAATGTTTTCAAATCCCGTTTAAAAACACATCTTTAATACACTGTATTGTATGTATGTTGTTTTTTTATGGTATGTAAGGTGTCCTTGAGTGTCATGAAAGGCGCCTACAAATAAAATTTATTATTATTATTATTATTATTATTATTATAATGACAGCCTTCCCACCACCACAAAGCCGGGAACAGGATGCTATTCCAGCTACTAAACAGAGACCCACACACTCCAGTGGCAGAGCTGGCAAATGCACATCCCTGGTATCCTGAACACCACTGTGAAGCTGCGAACAAGATGCTATTCCAGCTGCTAACCAGAGAACCACATGCACCATGGGGGCGGATCTGGCAATGGCGCATCCAAGGTAGCTGAATTGCAGTTTTTATAAAACATACAGTAGGTAGGAGACCAGAATGTGCTTTACCGTCACACTCACCACCACGACAGCATGACAGCGACAGATTTAAATATTTTCCCTTTTAAAGTCATCCCTGAAATGACCGCCAGGATATATTCACTTTTCATATGAATTACATCGTTACATCATTAGTTTTACATTAGTTTATGTAAAAGCAAACATTTCACGTTCTATACGTATATATTTTTCACGTCTGTGAGGCAAATATACACAGGGTTTCAGTTCTTTTTTTTTTTTACATGGTTCACAGAAACCCGTACAGAATAGCGAACCCTGTTTGCTTTCATTATTTTTCATTATTTTACAAAATCATAACATTTTGTCTTCACTCTTATAATGCAGTGAGTGTGCACTACTATTCAGCTTTGACACTTGGCAAGCATAGAGCAAGTGGCCATGTAAAGTTGCATGTTTCAGATGATTATCCATATTTAAGGGATTTAATGATAGGCGAGCGTTTAGATATGCCTGGTCTGTCTGTAACGGGAACACGTACTGGACTACGTCATTATTTTGTTGTAATAAATAATATTTATGTCGTCTAATTTTCTGGGTCAGTGGTGGCTCAGTGTGTTAAGGCTCTGAGTTACGGATCGGAAGATCGGCTGTTCGAGCCCCAGCTCCGCCAGGTTGCTGCTGTTGGGCCCTTGAGCGAGGCCCTTAACCCTGTCTGCTCCAGGGGCGCCGTAAAAATGGCTGACCCTGCGCTCTGACCCCTGCATACTAACAAGAAGCTGGGATATGCGAAGAATAAAGAATTTCACTGTGCAGTAATGTATGTGTGACCAATAAAGGCTGACTTATAATCAGGGCTTCTTAATTCGTTATTCGTTCACATGTTCACTGGCACTACACCAAAATAAATTGTCTTACATCTGATAATAATAATAATCATCATAATAATAATTTAATTGGTTTACTCCAAGCAGAATCAATAAGTTTCTCAGTTTCTCGGCTGTTGTTGTTTTGACACCGTGTGCTCTCACAATGTCAGACCACATTCAAATGCAAATACAAATCCCCCTTCTCTTCAAACAGAGATTTATCCTCTACCTGCAAGCAGTGGGCCTTGATGAAGCCTCAGCTGCACGTAAGATTGCACTGATTCTTACTGTCGCACACTCGTGTTTGAACGGGCTGAAGATAAAGGCAAATACGACGTGGTAATTGAGAAGTTTGATTCACGCTGTTCGGCGAAAAAGAATGAGACTTTTGAAAGGTATGTTTTCTGTTCTCGTCATGTGAAGATCTAGGTCTGGTGAAAAGAGTATACATCATAACACAAAGGACAAAGGACAGTGTGAAAAATATAGTGGCACAGTTGCCAGACATCTTCGAAGGATTTGGAGTATTGCACTTCACCTACAAAATTTTTTTTTTTAAGTCGCACAGCCAGTAGTCCATGCCCCAAGACGGGTTCCAGCACCTCTTCGTGAGAACCTGAGACAAGAGTTGGAGAGAATGACATCAATGGGAGTCATTGAAAAAGTGGAAGAGCCTACTGAGTGGGTCAATTCGATGGTGTGTGTGAAAAAGGCAGAGGACACTTTACGATGCGTCAAAGCTGAGTCACGTGGAAGGTGGGATGAATGCGTTGCATAGAAGAGGGAAGTAGGAGTCGGACAGCGCACGGGTTGACTATTCTGGTTATAGTGAAGGGGCTGATGAAGTGAGGTGAGAGTTTACGTGAGAGTGTTCTTAAAGGGATGTCCTTAGTAGCGAGCATGACCTTCTCCCCCACGCGGTACCTGGGCGCCTTGGTATGGTGGCGGTCCGTCTGTCGCTTGTACAACCTGGATGCTTGCAGCAGGCTTCGTCTAGCTCGAAGCCATGTCCGTTTGCATCGGCGGACGAAATGTCCTCTACCTCCTCCTCTTGAGTTGGAAATAGTGGTGGCTGGTAGCCTAGACAGCACTGGAATGGGGAGAGCCCCGTGGAGGCAGACGGCAGGGAGTTGTGAGCACATTCGACAGTGCATCCGATGAGTTTGCAAAAAGCCTTCCAAAAGTGTGACGTGAATTGAGGACCTCGATTTGAGACTACAGGCGTGGCCAAAAGTTTTGAGAATTACATAAATATTGGAAATTGGAAAAGTTGCTGCTTAAGTTTTTATAATAGCAATTTGCATATACTCCAGAATGTCATGAAGAGTGATCAGATGAATTGCATAGTCCTTCTTTGCCATGAAAATGAACTTAATCCCAAAAAAAAACTTTCCACTGCATTTCATTGCTGTCATTAAAGGACCTGCTGAGATCATTTCAGTAATCGTCTTGTTAACTCAGGTGAGAATGTTGACGAGCACAAGGCTGGAGATCATTATGTCTGGCTGATTGGGTTAGAATGGCAGACTTGACATGTTAAAAGGAGGGTGATGTTTGAAATCATTGTTCTTTCATTGTTAACCATGGTGACCTGCAAAGAAACGCGTGCAGTCATCATTGCGTTGCATAAAAATGGCTTCACAGGCAAGGATATTGTGGCTACTAAGATTGCACCTAAATCAACAATTTATAGGATCATCAAGAACTTCAAGGAAAGAGGTTTAATTATTGTTAAGAAGGCTTCAGGGCGTCCAAGAAAGTCCAGCGAGCGCCAGGATCGTCTCCTAAAGAGGATTCAGCTGCGGGATCGGAGTGCCACCAGTGCAGAGCTTGCTCAGGAATGGCAGCAGGCAGGTGTGAGCACATCTGCACGCCACAGGGAGGCGAAGACTTTTGGAAGATGGCCTGATGTCAAGAAGGGCAGCAAAGAAGCCACTTCTCTCCAAAAAAAACATCAGGGACAGATTGATCTTCTGCAAAAAGTATGGCGAATGGACTGCTGAGGACTGGGGCAAAGTCATATTCTCGGATGAAGCCTCTTTCCGATTGTTTGGGGCATCTGGAAAAAGGCTTGTCCGGAGAAGAAAAGGTGAGCGCTACTATTGATAGGCATTGCGTAAATCTAACTTAGTGAAGATGGTGGCTCCTTGGAGAAGTTTGATGGCCGTAGACATGAGCAGTAAGGGGTAGCGGTTCCTGACTGTTATAGCGCTGAGCACTCTGTAATCTATGCATGGACCAAGGGACGCATCTTTTTTTTTTGACAAAGAAAAACCCCGCTCCAGCAGGTGTGGAGGAGAGATGGCTTCTTGCTCTTGGCAAGTCAGAGAGTAGCGACGACCTTTTGGAGGAGCGGTGCCAGGAAGGAGGTCAATGGGACAATCATAAGGCCGATGAGGAGGAAGCAACATGGCTCGCGTCTTGTAGAAGACCAGCTTAAGATTGTAGTACTCGACATTGGAGATGTTAGGGAGATCGTCAGGCTTGGCTGCAGTGGAAGGTAGCGGGAGCCCCAAGAGAAGACAAGACCCGGAACACGATTGGCTCCAGCCCGTAGTAGTGTGCTTAATCCAGTCAATGTGTGGGCCATGAAGCGCTAACCAGGGAAGACCGAGAACTACAGCAGCATGGGATCCGCCGACGCCTCTCCTCCTCTGAAATTCGAGTCCTGTCTAGCTGCAAGGGCTCCTCCTGATCATTCTGTCATGGAGGCAGGGGCCTGTGAGCCGTCCTGGAGGGGGAAGGTCTGCTAGCGAGAGGCGCATCGACCCGACCAGCGAGATCCATGAATCCATTAAGGTCGGCAGGTAGCTCCCGAGAAACGAGTTAACTTTGACTGCCTCTGATAAACCTTCGAGGAAGACGTCAGATAGGGCCCTGTCGTTCCATCCACTGGTGACGGCGAGGGTCCGAAATTCAATGGCGTATTCATAAGCCGAGCATGTTCTTTGGCAAAGTCTTAACAACCTGCTCCCGGTCTCCCTGCTGACATGAGAGCAATCGAAAACCCTCCTCATCTCCCTGGAGAACGGCTCAAAGTCGTTACAACATGGATCGCGGACATCCCAGAGAGCCGTGCCTGAGAGGTACCTGGCTCTCCTCCATAGGTGGTAAGCGTGGTGCACGTTGAGGATAACCGGAGCTGTTGCATGTGAGTGGTGACGTCAGCGAGGGTCCGTCTAGTGGTGAGGAGTTCTTGCTGTTGCTTCCCGAGGAGGGCGCCCTGGCTCTCCAGGGCCAGCATCATCATTGATCCAAATGCAGAGGAGCATGATTTTGAGATGCTTGGGCTGGGTAACCTGAAGCTGTGTGCTGTGGAGAGACGAAAAGCGGAGCTGTAGTCGAGGTACAAACGCGAGAGTTCAAAGCCGTTAAGTTCATCAGCGAGAGCGTCGAGCCAAAACATGAAGCGAAGCCGAAGTCGAGGAGCGAAAGCGAGAGTTCAATGCCGTTAAATCCGTGAGCGAGGCAACTAATCCAAAACGTGAGACGAGACTCAGGAAAAGAAGAAAACAAAGCGGAGTTGGTAACATGAAACAAAATGCGAGAATATTGGAGCAAAAACACACAATAATCTGGCAGCGAGATATAGCGTGCTGCGCTTCTTTATATGCCGAAAGAAATCAGCACCAGATGAGAAACCAGCGTGTCGGCGGGGCGGTGAGGTGGGTGTGTGACGAGAGATGACAGCGTGGGAAAAAACATGAGAAAAACATGAGAAGCATAACAGCATGGGAAAGGAAATGTTGGGATGCGGAGTCGGTCTTTGATCAGCGCGAAAGCTAGTTTACACTCAAGGAAAGTACATTGTTCTGGCCGATGCTCTGTCCAGAGCTGCGATACTGTGTGATCCGGCATGTGAGCAAATTGTAGTGGAGACTGAGAAGGACAGTTGCTTGCAACAGGTCATTACGCATCTGAATGATGGCTGGTCTAGAGGAGAATGTGCCCAGTACTACAACATCAGAACAGAGCTGAGTGTGGTCAAAGGGCTTCTGCTGAGACAGAACAGGATCGTTATCCCACAGTCAAGAGATGTTGAAAAGGCTACATGAGGGCCACTTTGGAGCAGAAAATGTAAAAGAAGGGCTAGAATCTAGGGCTGCAATCTATTGGCCTGGAATAAGCGCCGACATTGACCGGATGGTGTCAACCTGTGATACTTGTTTGAAGCACCGTGCTAAGCAACAGAAGGAGCCAATGATGGTCAATGACCCACCGGATGTACCATGGCAGAAAGTTGGGACTGACTTATTTTTCCTGGATGGACAAAATTACTCGATTGTGATAGCCTATCTGTCAAACTATCCAGAGTGTTGCTTCCCAGTACATCTGCTGCGGGTGTGGTAACAGATTAAGTCCATCTTCGCGAGACATTGCATCCCACAGGTTGTTTGTAGTGATAATGGGCCATGCTACAGAAGACTTGAAGAGATTTGCTGAGGAGTATGGTTTTCAACATAATGTGACATCGAGCACATTACTGTATATCCGCAGTCAAAGCAGGAAAAGCAGAGAAAGGAGTACACATTGTGTACTCAAGAAAGCAGTAGACAGTCGATCAGACCCTTATTTAGCTCTGCTGAATTACCGTGCTTCACCATTAGCACATAGCGTGTCTCCTGCAGAAATCCTGATGAGACGCAGATTACCAACCACACTTCCTTGCATAACAACACCAAATAAGAAAAAAAAATCTAAAGAGGAAACAAAAGCTTCTGAAACAGAGACAAAAGGCAAATTATGACAAGACATCAAAAGGATTGGAACCACTCTCCAATAATGACACATTAAGACTTGGGGATAACAGTACATGGTCTAAAAGAGCCACAGTCCTAGACGAGGTTAACCCAAGATCTTACACTGTCAGGAATGAAATTTGAGGAGTCTGTTGAAAACAAAAGAAACAGTGCTAGCGGATTTGTCTGCTGAGGACACGGACTGTGTAGAATCACCAAAAACCCCTGAGACACTTCCAGTACTGGATGACAAGGAACCAGCTGAATCCATGCATTCACTTGTACTGCGAAGATCTAAACGCACAGCAAGGCTCCCTCATAGACTTAACATGTGAATGGTGCTTAATAATAAAAGAAGCATTTGAGTGACTGCTTGAGTGACTGCTCAATGTAAATAATTCTGGAGGCTTATAATTTAAACAGTGATTGTTTAATGGTTATTCAATCTATACGTTTACATAATTCCTTGGAATAACTTGTTCTTTACATCCAGGGGCGGATCTAGAAAATTATTCATGGGGTGGCAAGGGGTGGCATTAAAATGATGAGGGGTGGCAACACTGAAGCAAGCATCCTTGCATGGTTTTTGGGGATTCAAGGAACGCTATTCTTATTCAGTGTATACACTAGGGTGCACATTTTTACATTGATTAGATTAGATTAGATTAGATTAGATCCAACTTTATTGTCATTGCACATAGTTACAAGGCAACGAAATGCAGTTAGCATCTAACCAGAAGTGCAAGTTAGCAGTGCAATATAAACATGTATACAGATCAAACTTATATGATAAAAATAAGATCTATGTATAAATTGTATTACAGAAAGAAATTATATATATATATATATATATATATATATATATATATATATATTATATATATATATATATATATATATATATATATATATATATTATGGACAAAATTGTTGGTACCCTTCGGTCAATGAAAGAAAAACTCACAATGGTCACAGAAATAACTTTAATCTGACAAAAGTAATAATTAAAAAATATTCTATGAATGTTAACCAATGAAGGTCAGACATTGCTTTTCAACCATGCTTCAACAGAATTATTTAAAAAAATAAACTCATGGAACAGTCCTGGACAAAAATGATGGTACCCCTAGAAAATAGTGAAAATAATGTGACCAAAGGGACATGTTAATTCAAGGTGTGTCCACTAATTAGCATCACAGGTGTCTACAATCTTGTAATCAGTCAGTGGGCCTATATATAGGGCTCCAGGTAGTCACTGTGTTGTTTGGTGACATGGTATGTACCACACTCAACATGGACCAGAGGAAGCGAAGGAAAGAGTTGTCTCAGGAGATTCGAAAGAAAATTATAGACAAGCATGTTAAAGGTAAAGGCTATAAGACCATTTCCAAGCAGCTAGATGTTCCTGTGACTACAGCTGCACATATTATTCAGAAATTTAAGATCCATGGGACTGTAGCCAACCTCCCTGGACGTGGCCGCAGGAGGAAAATTGATGACAAATCAAAGAGACGGATAATCCGAATGGTAACAAAAGAGCCCAGAAAGACTTCTAAAGAGATCCAAGGTGAACTACAAGCTCAAGGAACATCAGTGTCGGATCGCACCATCCGTCGTTGTTTGAGCCAAAGTGGACTACATGGGAGACGACCAAGGAGGACACCATTGTTGAAAACAAATCATAAAAAAGCCAGACTGGAATATGCCAAACTACATGTTGACAAGCCACAAAGCTTCTGGGAGAATGTCCTATGGACAGATGAGACAAAAATGGAACTTTTTGCCAAGGCACATCAGCTCTATGTTCACAGACGGAAAAATGAAGCATATGAAGAAAAGAACACTGTCCCTACTGTGAAACATGGAGGAGGCTCTGTTATGTTCTGGGGCTGCTTTGCTGCATCTGGCACAGGGTGTCTTGAATCTGTGCAGGGTACAATGAAATCTCAAGACTATCAAGGGATTCTAGAGAGAAATGTGCTGGCCAGTGTCAGAAAGCCGGGTCTCAGTCGCAGGTCATGGGTCTTGCAACAGGACAATGACCCAAAACACACAGCTAAAAACACCCAAGAATGGCTAAGAGGAAAACATTGGACTATTCTAAAGTGGCCTTCTATGAGCCCTGACCTCAATCCTATTGAGCATCTTTGGAAGGAGCTGAAACATGCCGTCTGGAAAAGGCGCCCTTCAAACCGGAAACAACTGGAGCAGCTTGCTCATGAGGAGTGGGCCAAAATACCTGCAGAGAGGTGCAGAAGTCTCATTGACAGTTACAGGAATCGTTTGATTGCAGTGATTGCCTCAAAAGGTTGTGCAACAAACTATTAAGTTAGGGGTACCATCATTTTTGTCCAGGCCTGTTCCATGAGTTCATTTTTTTTTTTATAATTCCGTTGAAGCATGGTTGAAAAGCAATGTCTGACTTTCATTGGTTAACATTCATAGAATTCTTATTTATTATTACTTTTGTCAGATTAAAGTTATTTCTGTGACCATTGTGAGTTTTTTTTTCATTGACCGAAGGGTACCAACAATTTTGTCCACGTGTGTATATATACATGAATATACAGTGTAAAGTGAGCATAGATGGATAAATTAATGTACAGAATAATTGTAAATCTACAGATATGTCTAATTATAAATATGTGGAATAAAGATATACAGAAACTATATATATATAGGTCAATTGACATTATGTGCAATAGTATGAATATACATATGAATAAATATGAGTAATTTAGCAGCTGGATGGAAATGCAGAGTATACCTATACACACATATCTACATATATGAATATACATATATTAGTATACAGTCCATGTGCAGACTGTACAAATGAATGAACAGGAAGTATTTACAGAGGTATTAAACAGGAATGTTGGGTTGGTGATGGTGATGGTGGTACCGTCCATGTAAGGGGGTCAGTGAAGTTGTGTTCAATAAGGTAACCACTGTGGGGTAAAAACTGTTCCTCAGCCTGTTGCTCTTGGCTTTTAGGCATTTGAACCTTTTTCCAGAGGAAAGGAGAGAAAACATTTTATGTGCAGGGTGAGAGGTGTCCTTCACGATGCTTTGTGCTCTACGCAGACACCTCCTCTTGTAGACTTCCTCAATGATAGGAAGTGGGGTACCAATGATGCGCTGGGCGGTTTTTACCACCCTTTGGATGGATTTGCGATCTGAGACAGAGCAGTTACCATACCAGACTGTAATACAGCTGGTTAGGATGCTCTCTACTGCACAACGGTAGAAATTGTTCATTATGTCTTTAGAAAGGTGATTCTTCCTTAGTAGTCTCAGGAAGAAGAGGCGCTGGGAAGCTTTCTTGAGGAGACTGGTGGTGTTAGTGGACCAAGTCAAATCCTCAGAAATGTGTATCCCCAGGAACTTGAAGTTTGTAACACGTTCGACCATTGTCCCGTTGATGTAGAAAGGGGAGTGTGCGTTACCTCTTCTCCTTCTAAAGTCCACAATGAGTTCCTTGGTCTTACTGGTGTTCAGGAGCAAGTGGTTGTCAGCACAGCCAAGTGCTTTACCACTGCCCTGTAGTTAGTCTCATCATTGTCATTGATGAGGCCAATCACTGTCGTGTCATCTGCAAACTTAATTATGGTATTAGAACCATGCATAGGGCTGCAGTCATGTGTGTACAGTGAAAACAGGAAGGGGCTCACTACACAGCCTTGTGGCACACCAGTGTTCAGGATGATGGTAGAGGAGAGAATGTTATTAGCTTTAACATTCTGTGGTCTGTTGGTCAGAAAATCCAGTATCCTGCTGCATAGAGAGGTGTTGATTCCGAGATCAGTAAGTTTACTAATCAGCCTGGAGGGGATGACTGTGCTGAACGCTGAGCTAAAATCCACGAACAACATTCTTTTGTAAGTGTTCTTATTATCCAGGTGAGAAAATACCGTGTGTAGTGTTAGGGAAACAGCATCTTCAATGCTCCTATTCTCACGGTAGGCGAACTGATGAGGGTCCAATGTGGGTGGAAGGCTTTTCTTGAGATGTGCTAGGACTAGCCGCTCAAAGCACTTCATGAGTATTGGTGTCAGTGCTACTGGGCGGTAATCATTAAGGCACATAGGTTTGGAGTGTTTAGGCACAGGCACAATGGAGGTGGATTTAAAGCAAGTAGGCACTGTTGATTGATGTAGGAACAGATTAAAGATGTCATGACTTCAGTCAGCTGTTCAGCACAGGTTTTGAGCACACGTCCAGGTATTCCATCAGGGCCAGCAGCTTTCCGATTGTTTATCCTGCTGAAGGCAGCAGAGACTTTTGCGGTGGAAAGTGAGAGAGGCTGAAAGTTCACAGGCGGTATCAACATAGTGATTGTCTCCTGAAGACTCTGATCAAAGCGAGCATAAAAGTTATTTAGCTCATTGAGGAAGGAGATTTCGGTGGATATGGTTGCAGAGTGGGCGGGTTTGTAGTCACTGATGGACTGGATGCCCTGCCACATACGCCGAGGATCAGAGTTGTTTAAGTGATCTTCGATCCTCAGCTTGTAGCTCCACTTGGCCTTATCGATACCCCTTTTCAGGTTAGCGCTGGATGCGCTGTAGGCCTGTGCATCTCCTGATCTGAAGGCAGCATTCCGTGCCTTGAGCAGGAGATGAATTTCCCTATTCATCCATGCCTTCTGATTAGGGAATGTTTTAATCTGCTTCACAGTTGTTACATTGTCAATGGTGGCTTTGATGTGGTCCAAAACAGAAGAGGTGTATAGCTTGATGTCCGTGTGAGAGTCAGAAGTAGCTTAAGAGGCAAACCTACTCCAATCCGTATGATGAAATCGGTCCTGAAGTATAGTGTCTGTCTCTTCAGTGTCACGAGTCAGCTAGATCAACCTAGCACGTCCAGATTCTAAGACTCCACTCCAGTTCTTCTCACTGCACGCCTACCTGTCACTAGCGCACACCTGAACCTGATCACTAATCATTTCCCCAGCTTTATAAGCACGCTGCGAGAACCATTCAGCGCCGCAGTATCTTACTCGTGTGCCTCACGTCTTGTTTTTCTGTGAAGTGATTGTTTGTGTATCTTAGCCTGTTAACGACCCTGCCTGTTCCACGGATTTCTCTCTCTCGTCTACATCCCCTGGTACGTCTGCTGTTATCGAACTGATTAACGTGTATGACCTCGCATGCTCCCAAGACTTCGGATTTGTACTCACGATTTGGATTCGTTCGCCTCTGCTGCTGGATCTTCGGATATCGACCTTCGCATGGTAAAGACATTCTTCTAGCTCTTTGCTTCTCCTTCCTCGCAAGTCGGCTTTTGCGGCACGAGCATTTCGGCGGCACGAGCATCTCCGCGGCACGTGCACTTCCGCGTTCGAGCACTTACGTGTTTACGGACCTCCGGGAGGACGTTTGCACAGCGCACCGACCTCTGTCGTCACAAGGGAGATCAGCCGCCACATTACACCCTTCAACCACTGCGTGCTACGCGGATCAACAGCAAGAAATTGCTCGCAAGAACCCGAAAGGATTCTCCGTGCTCAGCTTCCGGGACTGTGGAGGCCCCTCGCGTCGTAGCTCCGCCCCCTCTCTCGTCATTAGAAGTTTCCACACTCTCACAGTCACCAAGCACACACGCTCACTGCTTCTCTCCTCTGCTCCTGCTCTGACGGTTCACCCAAGCCCCAGTGTGTCTAATAAAGACTCTGCACGAATTAATCCCAAATTATCTGCAATTGGGTTCACCCCCACTCAGTCATCCAGGCCTCTGACATTCAGTCCACACTCTGATAGATGTGACTGAGGGCTTCACACGTTTAATGAGCGGAGTGTATTTGGGGAGCAGGAACAATGAAAGGTGATCAGACTGTCCCAGGTGGGGGAGGGTTAAAACTCTGTATGCCTCGGCTATATTTGTATAGACATGATCCAGAGTTTTGCTACCTCTTCTATGACAGTCCACATGTTGAAAACATTTTGGGAGTACTGTTCTCAAGTTAGAGTGATTAAAATCTCCCGCAACAATGAAAGCAGCCTCAGGATAAACAGTGTGTTGTTTGCTAATAGCTTCATGCAGCTCTATCATTGCATTTTTAGCATTAGCATCCGGTGGTATGTATGCAGCAGTGATAACTATAGTAGTAAACTCCCTCGGTAGATAGAAGGGTCTACATTTAATCATTAAAAATTCCACATCAGCAGAACAATGACTCACAACGACTTTGTTTAGCTTTGTTTACGTAAATACATAAACCTCCACCTTTGGTCTTCCCGGAGCCTTCTGTTGTCCTGTCCTCTCGTAGAATGAAGCATCTGGCTAGCTCAGTTGCGCTATCAGGAATGTCACTGTTCAGCCATGTTTCCGTAAATATTAAGATGTTGCAGTCCGTTAATTTCTTGCTGTTGGCGATACGGAGTCGTAGTTCGTCCATCTTATTCACCGCACATTAGCAAGGAAAATGTTCGGTAAGGAAAGCCGGTGTGGTGTTAGCCTTAGCTTAGCACGCAGCCCTCCTCGCTTCCCCCGCCTTTGTTTACGGTCTCTTCGCCGCCTACGAGCACTTCCGCCTGGCCGAGGATAGCCCGTAGCCTGCGATGGCTTGTAGATTTCAAGGGGAATGAGACGAAAGTCGACTATGCCACTGTTTGTTACTTGTAATCTGATGTCTAAAAGTTCTTGTGTACTATATGAAGTTAGACAGAGAGCGTTTTTTGCGCAAATAAACTAATTATGACTAGGAAAATAACTACTAAACTGCAGTGTCTAGAGAGACGCCGAGCCTCGCGTTGTGCACGCGCCGCCATCTTGGTACAGGATGTCCTATAAAAATGAAATAAAGGCTGATGTGTGATTAACTTGAACCTGATATCTGGATTGGAACGTCAGATAAATTAAATGAGATGGTACGGTATATTTAACTTCTCTTTATTGAGTTCTATGCAAATCTGTAGCGAGTTTAAGTCTACGCCAAGTTTAATTTACAAAGCATGACAAACAATGCAGTAAAGTAAAATAAAAAGATCACTTAAATTAAAATCTTAAAGTATAAAACATTTAACACCTAATACTCCATGTACAGCTACTACTGCAGCACCCTTTGTCTAAAGGTTTTTTTAGGCATATCTCAACAATATATATATTAAAGAACACTGAATGTAACCAAGATAAGCAAAGTTATGCATATATTGAGCTCTGGTTCTTTAAATGATTATAGGTTAAATAAATCAAATAGGTTGTGCTTATTTTTTATTTATGTCAAAAATATATTTGAGAAGCGCAATGAACAACATACCAGAGTCACCTGACAAACAGGGTGCTGGTGTTTCTCTCTCCTCTCTCTCGATATCTCAGCTCTCTTCCACCTCTTCACTCACTTCATGCTGGATATCTTCTGCTTCTTCACTTCTTTCTAGCTCTTTGTCATCAGTTTCTATATTTCTTTCTTCCAACACTCCATCCCCTCCTCTGTCTTCCACAACTTCTTTTCTACCCTTTTCTATCTTATCTGCACCTTCCACTCCCAGAGTATCTGATTCTGAGTTTCTTTTCTTTTTGGTTTAAAAAAAAACTCTGGATGTCAGCCTTTCTTTTCATAGTATCCTGGGAGATGCAACAAGTATGAAATTTAGACTTTATTGCTTTCCAAACATACTGTACACTGAACAACTTTAACTAACAAGGCTAACAAGGTAATAAGGCTAACGTTAAATAGAACTGATTTAAAAAAACTTGCTATTTAGTTGTCATATATGAACAACATACTTGTTGCATCTTCTACTTGAAAATAGTTTACATTAATATACAGAAAGATATCAAAATAAACTGCTTGGGTTTGTTAAAAGAGCCGGATTGAGTCACCTGTGTGTGATGATCTCGCTGCACTAAATGTCCTTGATTCACTAAAACAAAGCAGTTCATAAGTGTCGTTTGTTCGGACTATGCTTTAATAGAAAGACAAGATTTCGTTCTTTTATTTATGGTTATTGTAGCGGGGAATAAAGAGCAACAACGGAAATACAGGTGAACAAACCCGGAGGGTGGTTTTATTGAACAATTTATTTTTATTAGCGACGCTGATAGACGATTTGGACGCTCGTCACACCGTGTCATCAAAATACAGAGTCGCTGCTGTAAATCGGTCGAGGAAACTCTTTTATTTTTAGAACACTAGGACACTAGTGCTGGGGAGGCAAATTGCCACCCCGTGCCACCCCGGTAGATCCGCCCCTTTTACATCTAAAGGAAAGGGGATGTACTGTAGTGATAAAAGGTATTTAGTTGCCAGTACTAATCTGACCACTAGGTGTCAGTAGTGTTACACTCACGGGAATTGGGTATATCAATTCGATTCAATTCAATTCAATTTTATTTATATAGTGCTTTTACATGGAAGCAAAGTAGCATCATAATTATTTGAATTATATCAGTCTTTGAAAAACACGTTTTGAAATTTAATCACTGTTTAATTGTTCATTTTGAAATTTAAATACTACTGAAATATTTGACTTTAAAAAGCAACATCTTTGAATTTAAGTGCTCTGAATGTCACACGAAATTTTCAACAATCCATTTCAAGCTGTGAAATTCAGATAGAAAATTCAAGTACAAATTCAATACAGGAAAAGCAATCGAGCCAGAACGGAATCCGTTGGTCAGTCACGTGACCAGGGTCCGGCTGAAGAGTCGTGTTAATTAAAATCAGCTGCTTTAGTTAATTGATGGAGCAGATAAGTGACAGGACTTGGACTTTCTGAAGGCAGGATGTCCACCTCTGTACAAAACGCCTAAAACTCTCCAGTGAATTGTGAACTTCTGTGGAAAATGTGTGTACATGATGTTCATGTTCATACACATCCTGTCGAATCTTTCCTACCTTTTAATTTCTGGCAAAGTAATGACAATAACAGGTGAGAAAGCTCATAAATGTAGTCTGGCAAAAATGGAGAATCTGCTACTAAAGTTACTAAAAAAGCGATGATTCTGAAATGAGTCGCCTTCAAATAAATCTGGCTGTTGCAAGTATTCATGGAACAGTTACATTATATTCAGTACCACCAAAAGTCGGTAAATTGACAGCACTTGTGGTGATAAAAAAAAAAATCTGTAATTGTGGATGAAATGCCACTTGAGAGTTTGTCCGTTTGCTCTGACTGTGTGCAGCTGCAGGAAAACTAGCTGTGATCTTACAGTAACTTTTTAACTAATGTTTACATTAACTTAAATCCCTCATAAAATTTAGGTTGGAGCTCATAAATAATGGGAAAAAATGGCTGACAAGTAGTTGCATGGCCTGGTGTAGCATGACTCAGCACGTAAATAAAAGTAGAGCATGCTTTACACTAAAGGAAGAACAAAGACTGAAAGCAGGAAGAGTCACAAGTCTGGCAAAGCATCTAGAGAGAGGAAACTCAGCACTGGTCATCATGTCCATGGGTTTCAGACTTCAGGCAATTGTTGACTGCAAAGAATTTTGATTCAAGTATTAAAGGCAATCCTTAAGTTTAATTGTTTTTCCCCATTATTCATGAACCCTCAAAATAAGTGTGTGTGTATGTGAACATGTCTGTAATTGCTGAATGGTTAAAGACACACGTTTCTTTCGATTTCACTGGCATATTGAGTGTTTCATTTGAAATGAAATGTGGTGATGTACAGCGGACAAACGCCAAAACATTACAAAATTTATACTGGGTGTATGTTCAATTGTTATCGCATGTGTGATGTTCAATTAACATATTCTGCATTATTTTTCTCTTTCTGACCACTCCAGTTCTGCGTCCCAAGTCTGGGAATCCCCCTCATCAGTGGTCAATTTTACAACATTAAGAGGCTGTACATCCAGGGGCTGCATCCCAGTGCTTTGGGTGTGACATTTCCATTGCTGCATTTCAATCTTATGAATCTTTTGAACAATGAGTAATATTTATGACTGTTTGATCCTGTTCATACTGTAAAATACTGTAGCTGCTGTTTTATGATCATAATACTCCTGATGAATGCTATTAACTATTGTGAGCCAATGCTCAGTGAAATGGTTGCATCTGTGATACAACAGTTTGTTTTAACTAGTATGTGAATGGACGTGTGTCCACAATACAGAGTTGAAAAAGGTTTTGTAGTCAGAAAATGTTTAATGTTCTAGCACCTCTGATCACTGCTTGAATGAGGTATTGCTCCCAAATACTGTATGAATATGCAATATTTTAACCATAACTAACCACTGTATGTCTACATTCTTCCCATATATGATCTGTATATTTACTACACTTACATTCAATCTAATTTCAAGAGGATATATATATATATATATATATACACATAAAGTTAACATAAAGTTATTTCTGTGACCATTGTGAGTTTTTCTTTCATTGTCCGAAGGGTACCAACAATTTTGTCCACGTGTGTACATGCTCTGGTGACTAAGCAAAGTGATTGTGCTTTTGGCTGTAAAATACAGTTATTTTGCAATTTCGTTTTAAGATCTAGATGAGAATACAGCTTCTCTTCCATCTAACAACCCAGAACTGCTCACTGGACACGTCTTTAATATGGTTAAGTAATATCAACTCACATTTACATAAAGTATAGCATATTACAAAAAAGAAAATCTACATAGATCACATAAAATCTGTGATGAACTGATGATGATAGCCTGACATGCGCATCAAGTGAACAATCATCATCCTCATCTCCATTGTGAGACCAGGTGATGTGCTGGAGAAGAACCTGTACTGAAAGCAAAAACAAAGATCAAGTTGTCCTGAGCCATTATCTTCACACATGTTCAACATAATTATATCTAGCTTTATAATAATATATAGTGGTGAACAAAAGTGAAAGTCGCTGCTTTCAGAACCTCAAACGTTTAAATAATGACAATACAGAAAAACTTATTTTATGCTACTAAATTGCCATACAACTATCAGTATTTAGTTTGAAGTCATTTTCTTCTAAACCTGAAGGTTTTGTACAGAGATGGATGATATTTTCATTTAGTTTAAATTATTTCAGTTAATAAATCTACTTCAAAATAAAAGAACACAAAGTATTAGATGACACAAAACCCTTTTGACACGCATATATAGCTTTTCTAATTACACATGATAAAATCTAATGGCTCACTGTGTTAATATTGACTTTGCTTCAATTCGATGCAAATAAAAACTGGACTCAGCTCATCTTTGTGTCAGTGGCTCTCCAACTTCCTAACTGACAGACCACAGGCTGTAAGGATGGGCGGTCATGTCTCAGCCTCCATCACTCTCAGCACTGGAGCACCACAGGGTTGTGTTCTGAGCCCTCTACTGTACTCTCTGTACACACACGACTGCGTTGCCTCTACTAACTCCACCACCATCATCAAGTTCGCTGATGACACCGTCGTGGTGGGCCTGATCACTGACAATGATGAGACGGCCTACCAGGAGGAGATTGGGAATCTGGAGCACTGGTGCCAGAGGAACAATCTCCTTCTAAACGTCAGCAAGACGAAGGAGTTGGTAGTAGACTTTAACACAAAGCAGGAGAGGAACTACCAGACCCCTGTCATCAACAGCCCAGTGGAGAGAGTAGACAGTTTCAGATACCTCGGTGTCCACATCAAGCAGGACCTGTCATGGTCCTGTCACATCAACACCGTGGTGAAAAAGGCCCGACAGCGTCTCTACCACCTCAGGTGCTTGAGAGACTTTAGACTGCCCTCCTAGGTGCTCAGGAACTATTACTCCTGTACCATAGAGAGCATCCTGACGGGAAACATCACGACCTGGTTCGAGAAGAGCACGTTGCAGGACAGACGAGCTCTACAGAGGGTTGTACGATCAGCTGAGCGCGTCATCCACACCGAGCTCCCTGACCTGCACTCAATCTACAACAAGCGGTGCTGGACCAAGGCCAGGGAGATCGTGAAGGACCTCAGCCACCCCAGTAATGGACTGTTCTCTCTGTTGAGGTCAGAAAAGCGATTCCGCTCCCTGAAGACCAATACAGAGAGACTGAAGAGGAGCTTCTACCCGCAGGCGATACGGTCTCTCAACCAGCACACCAAACAGTACTGACTGTAC
Source organism: Clarias fuscus (assembly GCA_030347435.1). NCBI lineage: Eukaryota > Metazoa > Chordata > Actinopteri > Siluriformes > Clariidae > Clarias > Clarias fuscus. The sequence continues at coordinate 37,346,059 of CM059213.1, forward strand.
ACACCCACACTCATGCTTCTTGCACTCTCTCTGGACTCTCGGCACAATAATTGCACACCCTTCACACTACATTACTATTTATTCTATAGCACAAGTCACTTTAAGTACAAAACACTTTATAGCATACTTGCACACCCCCTGGACATCTCTATTTATATTCCATATTTCTCCATACTGTACACCTAGGCTTTCTTATATTTCTTATATCAGATATATATTTTTCTACATTTGCACCCAGGTTTTTCTTATTCTCTTATATTTTTCTTATATTTTTATTTTCTTATATTTTTTTTATTGTATATTTTTACTGTACATATATTTTAATATTTTATTCTTAGTTAAATCTATTTCTACGTTCTTTGTTATATTCTTTTCGTGTAAATAGTCTTCAATAGTCTTTTATTCTAAGGTCACGGGCAGTCGCCTAAGCATTTCACTGCATATCGTACTGTGTATGACTGTGTATGTGAAATAAAATTTGAATTTGATTTGATTTGAATTTGAAAAACGCCTGCATTTAATAACATTTTTTAATTTTTACTGTAATTTTAGTATTTCAGTACATGTATACTGTGATTATGCATTCATTTAATTACAGTGTTTAACTTGAAATTTTTTGCTGTCATGTGCAAATCTCAAGGAACAGAGAATGAACTACGGCCTGATGCCTCAGTCTATGGTTATAGCGCCACTTAGCGACGTAAAGCCGGCAAAACCCTAATGCCGCAACAGTAGAAGTCCAATCCTGGTAGAATAACATCTGTATACTGAGCTCTGATAGGCTGACATTCTAAATCATGGGCAGGAACCCACTTGACTACACATGACACAAAGTTTTTATCTTAAAGAAGGGTTTCTCTTGTTCTGTCAACTGTGTTAATTTGTCTGTCAACTGTGTTATGTGTTTTTTGTGTTATAAAACTTTTAATTTGTAACGGTCAGATTAGGTTATTTATACACTAAACGGGCTGACTCACCACTGAGTGCATTAAGTATGATAGAGATACTCGTATTGCTATTGGTTTACAACATAGTCACGTTTTTAAGTCCGGATCCGAGATGGCCGAGTGACATTCTGAGGGAGAACAACGGGCGCTGTTACGGTTTCCTATGCAGTTGTTACGTTTGCTCTTAAAGCCACAAGCGGACACGGACACTGCCTTATATGAGCTGCATGAGGCACTCACACAGCACCAAATGCAACACCGGGACGCTGCACTTATTGTGGCGGGGGACTTTAACAGAGCCAACCTAACACGCGCAGCGCCAAACTTTTATCAGCACATCACCTGCCCCACCAGGGGTGAAAGAACACTGGGCCATTGCTACACAACAATCAAGGACAGCTACAAGGCACATTCTCGCCCCCCCCGTTTGGGAAATCCGACCACGCCGCCATCTTCCTCATGCCAAAATATAAACAAAGGCTTAAACAGGAACTTCCGGTTCAGAGGGAGGTCACACGCTGGATGAACCAGTCGGTGGCCACGTTACAGGATGCACTCAATGACGCAGACTGGAAAATTTTTCAGTGCAGCTCTGAAAACATCAGCGTGTTTACAGAAGCGGTTGTGGGATTCATCGGGAAACTAGCGGATGATACCGTACAAAAAAACGACTATCAGAACCTTTCCCAATCAGAAGCTGTGGGTGGATAAAACCATCCGCAACACTCTGAGATCCCGCACCGCCGCCTACAACGCGAGACATGGACTCGTTCAAGGCTGCGTCATACAAAGTCTAGGAGCCTGTGGCATGGACTAAGAACAATAACGGATTATAAAGCACCAACATCTGGTATGACAAACTCAGACGTGTCTCTGGCTGAACACTTTCTACTCTCGCCTCAAGACTGCAGCTAACGGTGCTAGCGATACTCATGCAAATGCTAACGGCACTTATGGCAACAGCCAGGAAGAGAATGTCAGCACCGGACAAGCATTCATCATCACTGAGCATGATGTGAGGAGAGCCTTCAGGAAAGTGAACACCAGGAAAGCAGCAGGACCAGACGGAATCTCTGGTCGAATCCTCAGAACCTGCGCAGACCAGCTTGCACACAGAGATGTTCACAGAGATATCCCAACCTCTCCTTATCTCAGTCGGTGATCCCCACATGCTTTAAAGAGTCCATAATTTTTCCTGTCTCGAAGAACCCCATCCTGCTTCCCTTAATGATTATCGACCTGTGGCCCTCACGTCAGTAATGATGAAGTGCTTTGAGCAGCTGGTCAAAGACTTCATCATTTCTTCACTACCGGACACACTCGACCCACTACAGTTCGCTTACCGTCCAAATCGTTCAACTGACGACGCCATCTCCCACCTCCTTCACACATCACTAACTCACCTGGACTCTAGGAAGGGGCATTATGTTAAAATGCTCTTCATCAACTACAGTTCAGCATTTATTTCTATAATTCCCTCCACACTCACCACCAAGCTGGAGCACCTGGGACTCAGCCCATGTCTGTGTTAGTGGATCTCTAATTTCCTAACTGGCAGAACCCCGGCAGTAAGGATGGATGGACATGTCTCAGCCTCCCTCACTCTCAGCACTGGAGCCCCCCAGGGTTGTGTTCTGAGCCCCCTGCTGTACTCATTGTACACATACGACTGCATGGCCACTACCAACTACACCACCATCATTAAGTTTGCTGATGACACTGTCGTGGTGAGCCTGATCTCTGACAACAATGAGTAGGCCTATCTAAAGGAGATTGAGAATCTGGAGACCTGGTGCCAGAGGAACAGCCTCCTACTAAACATCAGTAAGACAAAGGTGTTGATAGTGGACTTCAGCACTAAGCAGGAGGGGCACTACCAGACCACTCTCAACGAGAGCCCAGTAGAGAGAGTGAACAGCTTCCGACACCTCGGTGTTCACATCATGCAGGACCTATCATGGTCCGGTCACATCAACACCGTGGTGAAAAAGGCCCAGCAGTGTCTCTACCACCTCAGGCGCTTGAGAGACTTAAGACCGCCCTTCAAGGTGCTCAGGAACTTTTACTCCTACACCATAGTGAGCAACCTGACGGGAAACATCATGAGCTTGTTTGGGAACAGCACCAAGCAGGACAGATGAGCTCTACAGAGTGGTGCGATCAGCTGAGCGCATCATCAACACTGAGCTCCCTGACCTGCACTCTATCTACAGCAAGCGGTGCTGGACTAAAACCAGGAGCTGTTCTCTCTGTTGCGGTCAGGAAAGCGCTTCCTCTCCCTGAAGGCCAACACAAAGAGACTGAGGAGGCATTTTTGCACATTGCACAGTTATGGACGCTTTATGGACATTACACATCTGTACACTACATCTACACATTCATGCACATTTGCACACTTCCCAGGACATTTCCATTTCCATTTAAATTCTTCTCTATATTTTCTATATTTGTATAGATAAGTTTTTTATATTTCTTATATTATATTTTGTTCTATTTTCTATAGCTATGTTTTCTATAGCTAAACTTATTCTTATTTTATTCCATTATTTATTTCGTTCTCTCTCTCTTTTTTTTAAGGTCACGGTCTGTCGTATAAGCATTTCACTGCATATTGTACTGTGTATGACTGTATATGTGACAAATAAATTTTAATTTGATAGCATCCCACAGAATGTTCAGTACATATTAGGTTTGAAATTCATATTTTCAAATCAGTTAAACTAATTTAAGAAAATCTTAAAACCAATGGGGAATAGACTAAAAAACTTTCAAACAAATGTTTTACCAAATGTGTAGTACTTTGTGTATGTTCTATATAACACAGCTGCATTCTGGATCTGCAGAGGACCAGTCTTGAAATAATAAAGGACTGAACAGACACCTGAGTAGCCTGTGTAGAAAGAAATGGGCAGATTCTTATGCTGTTGATCCAGGTGTCTGAGGGAGGAAAGAAGAGAATATGTTTCATGTCATCTACATAACTGTATGAAAAGCCATGCGATGATATTACCTTACCAAAATATAGATATATTACCTTACTAAGGTATAGAGGGAGAGCAGAAGAGGACCCAGTACTGAGCCCTGTGGGACACCAGTAGAAAGTCTGCGTGGGGCAGATGTGGATCCCCTCCATGTCACCTCATATCTTTTAGATAAAAAGCAAACCATTGTCATGTCGTTCCACAGAATCTTGTGGTTCACTGTGTAAAATGTAGCTGCACTGTAAAAAATCCAACTAGCAAAGTTGTGCCAAGAATGTGTTTGTAATCTTTGCTACTTCAGAACACATTCTCTCAATATCCTCCCGGATAAATGCATTTCCAGATTTCCTCGCAAGACCTCAAACTTTCATGTAAGGAAACATTAACAATGCAGTGTTTTTAATTATTTTAAGAACGAAGTATGAAGTTATGGGGAAAAAAATGCTTGGTATAACCTAACTAGTTTACTTTTTTATGTTAGACTATTCATAACCTTTTCCCCCATTTCATTAAATGTACAGGGTGGGCCATTTATATGGATACACCTTAATAAAATAGGAATGGTTGGTGATATTAACGTCCTGTTTGTGGCACATTAGTATATGTGAGGGGGCAAACTTTTCAAGATGGGTGGTGACCATGGTGGCCATTTGGAAGTCGGCCATCTTGGATCCAACTTTTGTTTTTTCAATAGGAAGAGGGTCATGTGACACATCAAACTCATTGGGAATTTCACAAAAAAAACAATGGTGAACAATTTATTCTTTCATGAGTTATTTACAAGTTTCTGACCACTTATAAAATGTGTTCAATGTGCTGCCCATTGTGATGGATTGTCAATGCAACCCTCTTCTCCCACTCTTCACACACTGAAAGCAACACCACAGGAGAAATGCCAGCACAGGCTTCCAGTATCCGTAGTTTCAGGTGCTGCACATCTCGTATCTTCACACCATAGACAATTGCCTTCAGATGACCCCAAAGATAAAAGTCTAAGGGGGTCAGATTGGGAGACCTTGGGGGCCATTCAACTGGTCTGACACTAACCCACATTGGATAGATCCCTCCAAGACTGTTGGAACAAAAAAAGTGATGGTATGGTGTGGTATATGGGGTACAAAGATAGTGGGGCCATTCTTCATCAATGGAAACCTCAAGGCCACTGGATATTTGAAATTGCTACATGATGATGTGTTTCCCTCTTTATGCACTGAAGCTGGCACGTTCCCTGAGCTTTTCCAGCAAGATGGTGCACCACCACATTATGGGTGTCAGGTCCGAGCATTCCTAGATGAACAGTTTCCTGAAAAATGGATTGGTTGTCGTGGGCCAGTTGAATGGCCCCCAAGGTCTCATGATCTGACCCCCTTAGACTTTTATCTTTGGGGTCATCTGAAGGCAATTGTCTATGGTGTGAAGATACGAGATGTGCAGCACCTGAAACTATGGATACTGGAAGCCTGTGCTGGCCTTTCTCCTGCGGTGTTGCTATCAGTGTGTGAAGAGTGGGAGAAGAGGGTAGCATTGACAATCCATCACAATGGGCAGCACATTGAACACATTTTATAAGTGGTCAGAAACTTGTAAATAACTCATGAAAGAATAAAGTTACGTTAAAACCAAGCACACCATTGTTTTTCTTGTGAAATTCCCAATGAGTTTGATGTGTCACATGACCCTCTTCCTATTGAAAAAAACAAAAGTTGGATCCAAGATGGCCGACTTCCAAATGGCCACCATGGTCACCACCCATCTTGAAAAGTTTGCCCCCTCACATATACTAATTTGCCACAAACAGGACGTTAATATCACCAACCATTCCCATTTTATTAAGGTGTATCCATATAAATGGCCCACGCTGTACATCGAGTATAGATGGATCTCATTGAGTCTTAGACAATTAAGTAAAAAATATTGAATATTTTCTTGCAAACCCATAATTGGTCAGGTTAGCTCTTAAAACAGTGTGCACTTATGTTCAAAAGTTTTAGATCTGTATTATTTTTTTGTTTTTAAAAGAGTTTTATGTTCATCAATGTTACATTTATTTGATCAAAATTAAAAGACTGCATTTATTTGATATAGTAAAACAGGAATAATGTGAAATAATATTAGAATTCAAAATAACTGTTTTCTGCTGGAATGTACTGTACTTACAGTAAAACTGTAATTCATTGCTGTGACATTAAGCTGAATGTTCTGCATCATTACTTAAGTCTTTAGTGTCACCTGGTCTTCAGTAATCCCTCTAATATGAAAATCTGATCATGGGGAAATTTCTTGATATTTTTGTATAGAGAGTTATAGCTTTTTTGCCAATTTTACTACTACAGTACTACTACTACTACTACTACTACTACTACTAATAATAATAATAATAATAATAATAATTATTATTATTATTATTATTATGTTAACCTATAGAAATGTCTAATATTGTTATTCAGTCCTGGGGGAAAAGGTTATTGTTTTTTCAAAACTCAATAAATATTCTGTCACGGTTTGTGGTGCGAGGCATAATTGCAAGAGGATCCAGGTTTTAAAGGAAAAATGATGTTTATTGAACAAAAAAAGGCAGGGAAACTCAACAAAACAAAGATACTTTAAATGAAACTGAAACTAAAACACGTATACAAACACTAACTAAACATGCAAACATTATCATGGAAAATTAACAGACGCAAAACAAGAAACTCAAAGACACCAAACTATTTATAATAAAACTAATAACCAACTCGGTTCAGGTGAGCGCCCCCTGGTCACCTGACCGAGTTGCCACATGGGAACTGAAGTTTAAACTAACAGAACTACAATCAAAACACAGGGCGCTTTGGCGCCCTCTAGGGGTTATCCCTGACATATTCCTTGATTATTACGAATGAATTAAAGAAATAGAGTGATTTCTGAGAATCATGTGTTACTGAAGACTGAAGTAATGATGCATAAAATACAACTTTACATCACAGCAATAAATATTTTTTAAATACATTCCAAAAGAAAAAAGCTGTTTTGAATTCCATATTTAATATTTCACATTATTCCTGTTTTTACTGTATATCTGATCAAATAAATGTAGCCTTCATGAACACACTTGTGCGAGTTCAGTTAGATCTGCTCTGAAGCACAGTTCTTCTTTCACATTGGAAAACATATAAGAAACGTAGATTCAAGCTTTAGCAGCCACAGAACAAGAAAACATCAAAATAACACCATCAAAGATTTCCGATTAATGCACAAGGAATCAGAGAAAAAATCTTGAATGAAACAGAACCTGAGCTGAACAGTGAACCTGACGCTGGGACTTCACCTTGTGCAATAAGAATACGGCTGTTAATGTTTGTGTTGACATTATTAAGATATTTTAATTCTTATTCATTTGAACTCCGGCTCTTATTTTACTTTATCTGATCATCTCCAACTTGTATAGCTCAGAGACAACTGATTTTAAGGATTTATGAGGTGTTTCTTGCTGTACATTTTGTCTACATTAATCTAGTAGGATCCAAAACTTTCATGGAACAAAAAGAAAAGATGGATCTCAAAAGTGATTTTTTTTTTTTTTTGTACTCTTCATTACATTAGGACAGTACTGATGACGGTCAGACCAGAGGGATGAAAGTGGGAGTTCCTATTGTGATTGAAGATGATGACTCCCCTCCACTTTGACCAGTGTCATAAACTTTACTCTTGTGTTGGAGGAAGAGATTGTTTTGCGAGATGCTCCAGATCTGCAATCTGCTGTTGCTTAACAGTTTGGCCTTTGACGTGTTTGCCTTGGATTTTCAGTACAACAAAATCTGAAGAACACTTTTGAGGTGATTGAGAAGGTGTTCATGGAACTGGGCACTCACTGCTCTGGAAGGGTACAATCCCTTAAGACTCCACTTCTGCTATGACTTGGCTTTTGTGAGCTGTTTTCAGACTTCAAATGTTGAAATCTGAAAAGCCACAAATGTTGTGGCTCACTGAATGAAAACTGCCCTGAAAGGTCTCCCTGTGTTTATTATTGATGTTTATTAATAACAGTAATAATAATAATATACGGGCTAATAATAATAATAATAATAATAATAATAATAATAATAATAATATGGCTGCAATGTGTTACTTTTGGAAGAAACTTTCAAGCATGCAGTTACAGTTTTTTTCACTACAATGTGCTGAATGTTAATTTAAAAAAAAACTGCTTCAGTAAATTTAAACACGCATTTTAAACCCGGGATGTCAAAAAATTATTAAATTAATAAGTCTTTGAAACTATCAAAACACTTTAAACTTAACAAAAGAATATAAGTTGGGAGACATGTGACCTTACTCAGTAAATTGAGTCAACAATTTGGGTTAAAAGTGGAGTTAACTCAAAAAAGCTGTGCAGCAAGTTGCCTTGAAATTTTGAGTTAAGTCAACATTTTATTTTTTACAGAGTACAAATAATTAACACAAAATATAAAGTAAAAATAAAACAAATTAACCTGCACTTTACCTTTAAAAAAGTAAAAATAAATCCCAACAGATAAGTTTCCGTTTGTGCGCACAGGAGTGTGTGTGTGTGTGTGTGTGTGTGTGTGTGTGTGTGTGTGTGTGTGTGTGTGTGTGTGTGTGTGTGTGTGTGTGTGTGTGTGTGAAGATGAAAGGAGGAGGGGTGTGTGTGTGTGTGTGTGTGTGTGTGTGTGTGTGTGTGTGTGTGTGTGTGCAGGCTGATACAGAGAGAGAAAATGGATCTTTAACCTCTCTAATGAGACTTGCTTTTGCTTTACACCCACGCACACACGTGTGTTAAGTTAAGTTTATTTTTCACAGGGTAGTTTGATTTCCATTGGGTGAAATTCTCAAGGCGGCGTAATTGGCTACGTTGTAAAAAGGGGATCGGCGGAGTTCGAGCCAGCCCCTTCACCTCACCAACATCCTCATTATTTCTAAGCTCTTCATGTCAAATGTCCTTCAATTATCATTCAAACAAGAAAGAAAGAAAGAAAGAAAAATTATTTCAGACATTCAACCTTGCTGTAACCTTCATCTTGTTGGGGTACAGAGCTTATTTTCATGCAAACATTTTTTCACTCGCATTTAAGGCATCACATTAACCAGATGGACCTGAAAACACACCACCACCTAGTGACACAGGGACTGTTTGTGTGTGTGTGTGTGTGTGTGGTGGGGAGGTAGATGTGTGGGTGTGCTATTTTAGTATTTCTGTCTATAAAACAATTACCTCATCTCTCTCGCTCTCTCGCTCAAACATATGGGAGGGATAATTCATTAGCATGGTTAACATTGTTAACACAGAAATTATAAAGATCTGTTTTCAGAACACACACACACACACACACACACACACATTCCTCATGACGTTCTCTTCTTCATTGCTCTACGTGGTGTTTTAAGCACATATTACAGGTAAATACATTTACATCAAATACATTTATTTGATTTGTGTGTGTGTGTGTGTGTGTGTGTGTGTGTGTGTGTGAAAGAGAGAGAGAGTTTTCTTGTCTTGTTATTAGAGTTATTTGAATGAAACAATCGAACTATCAGTTTATCAGTAGTTTTATCTCTTGATGTGAAGTAAAAAATGACCAACTGAAAATGCAAAGAAAGCTCTAACTGTCAGACTGAGTATGAAATCTAAAGATATGTTTATTGTCATCAAGTTGATCTCTTCCTATTCTCTGTTCTTCTATGGAAACTGCAGCCGAACTCTAACACATGGGCAAAATTCCAGAAAAAACATTAGTTTGTGAAAGTCAATAAATTGTCCCGGACTGGGAGGTGAAGCTAAAACCACATAAGATCTTTTAGTTTATGAGGTATACATACTTTATTACAATTTTGCATATTACAATGCTGTAATGATGTACGTTATTATAATGATGTATTATTTACAAATGTATACACAGTTCAACAAGAAAAATATCTGCCTCTCTTCTAGTTAAATGATAACATTAACGATGGTGTGCCTACTGATAGGAAATATAACACTACACATCGCTGCCATCATTCAAGTTTTAAAACTGTTAAAGTGTGTATACATTGTATGGATAGACAAACACACACAGACACACACACACACACGTAGACACACACTGCCGAGTCAAAAAAGAGTCACACACGCTAATATTTCATTGGATACAGTGGACACTATGCATGACTTCATGCGCTTCCCGTCTTACCCTGACGCACCCATCACTCTGAAATTGGCTCAGTCTGGACTCCTGACCTTTTCTCATTGCTCTGCAGTCCATTCTTTACGCTCTCTAGCAAACTGAAGCTTTTGTTCTGATTAGTCTCACTGGTTTTCTTAAGGCTACGTAGCTGTTTGTTTAAAATGCTCTTACTGTCACTATTAAACATAGCCATGAGTTCTATTGTTTATTACTATTATTATTATTATTATTATTATTATTACTTGGTTTCTCTATGCGTTTAAGTGATCTCCCATCACGCTCATTCAGGATGTTTTTCATGTTCTTTCTTGACCGCAAAATGATCAGCGTTTTGCAATTCTTGACCCGATATAACCAGTTTCAGCAGTCTCCTTATAATGTTTCTTTGCTTAAAGATTCTTTGCTTGATGCAGGAAAATAATTTGACCCTTCTGAAACAAAATAACATCTTTTCATGGCCACAGGATATGTCTACAGACGTGGTTGTTTAAGAAATGAGAAGCTTCTCATTGCATCAGTTAGGGTCAGGTAACTTGTTACCGGTTGGGATTTTGAGAGCTAAACATAAAGTTGCAAAATGTACAGATCTTACATCTCATCAAATGTTTCTCAAATTTCTTAGTATAAACTAAGTATAAACTTAATATAAGAGCAAACTAAATATGAGATTATTAAACTTGACCACAACGGCACGGTGCTGTAGTGGTCAGCACTGTCGCCTTGCACCGCCAGGGTCCGGGTTCGATCCCCGTCTCTGTGTGCATGGAGTTTGCATGTTCTCCCCGTGCTTGGTGGGTTTCCTCGTGTACTCCGGTTTCCTCCCACAGTCCAAAGATCTGCAGATTAGGCTAATTGCCGTTCCCAAATTGGCCGTAGCATGTGAATGAGTGTGTGTGTGTGTGTGTGTGTGTGTGTGTGTGTGTGCCCTGCGTGGATTGGCACCCTGGGGGTGTACCCTGCCTCGTGCCCTAGGACTCCTGGAATAGGCTCCAGGCCCTCCTTGACCCTGAATACAGGATAAAGCGGTATAGACGATGAGTGAGTGAGTGAGTGAGTGAGTGAGTGTGAGTAACCGTGGACATTTAACTAAAGTGCTAATTTCTTGTTGTATTCGATGATAATTGTGCTACTTCAAAGCATTTATTCCTAGAAATAAGCAAAATGATCAGCCAGTAGAACATAAAATATAAGGCTAAGAATAATAGAACATGTGTAGAAATAGTCTTAAATCGTTTCTTGTGTTTGGTTTACAGTTTGTGTATTATTTATTATAATACAAATGTTTTCGACAAATGTGACTAAATCAAAGATATTTTGAACTGTTGTCGTCATTTCTGCACTGTTAGATAAAACTTCAAGGTTTAGACTGTTGATAATGTTACATTCTTAAGCTCAGGAATGTTTCGTATAAACTCTGCTTGGCTGAATGTGACTGGAGATTGCGCTGTTATTAAGGAAACCTTTGTTTCATTACAACATCTTGACATAACACAACCAACCCTTACACTCGCAACACATGCTTTAAAAGCTGTTCTGGTAGACAACTATTAAAGAGCATCTGGACTGAAACAGGAGGAATTTTATTACAGAACATAGTAAGTTCAAGCATAGAAAACCAGACTTTCAGTTAATGAATGTCACTTTTCCAACATTAACGCGGAGGATTTAGACAGAATTGATGCTTCAGTATTCAGGATCAGGATGAGAATGAAATGATCTTATGTGTATCGCAATGAGCAACACATTGCATTGATCACAATACTGAATGGAATATTCACTGCAGGGTTTCATTTTAATGTCAATAATTTACACACGTTCATACAGCAGCAGTTTTGCATGCAGTGACCCAAATGACAATATTCATGTCCAATTTATGTAGAATCTTGTCGTGTAAATGTGTCTCCTGCGTGACTTATTAACTGATTTTAAAGTCAACTGTAATTTAAATATCAAAATATAATCTGATAAGAAAATAATCAGAATCAATTAAACAAACGTTTCATTATTAAAGCGATGCAGATTTTATTCTCTTTTTTGATTTCACTGTTCATTTCCGCTATCGCATTCCTGCTTTTTATATTTATTATAATCCTCTCATTTTACAGGATCTACATGTTAATGTTTATATTTTATTAGTAAGTAATAAACACAGTGTGTGTGTGTGTGTGTGTGTGTGTGTCAGCAGCAGTAGAAGAGATGATGTTGTGGAATGTCTCCTTCATTATTTGATTATGTTTGTATGAATGTTTGATCGTGGTAACTCTGTGACGTTTCCTGTTTGGTCCCTGTTTGTCTCTTCTCAGAGTCACATATTGTGTTTTGTTTGTTTAGCTTTAAACAGACAGTAACACTGCAGGTTCTGCACAGTTTGTAATATTTGTGTGTCTTTATTGTTTCAGATAAACATGGACGTTCTAAAGTGGGTTTACGGTAAGTTTTACACGTTGTTATATGAAGCCTCTCACTAGCTGGTTTGCAACTTTGTAATCATTACCATGGGGACAAAAGGACACCTTCAGTGTAAAGCACAAATGGAAAAAAAAATGTCTAAACATAACTATACATCTGCACACAATCTCTGGCAGATAGAAGAGCACACAAACAGTTTTCTGTTGCAAGCCCCAGTGTCTTTCCGTTGTGGTTGAATGTCTTCACACACTCTTCCAAACAGAACATTTATAGTTCTGAGAAATTCAAACGCTGTCTTGTTTTCACACCATGTTTAAGATCTCCACTCAGATATTCAGTGGTGGGTTATTGTTCCCTTCAAGAGACGGTGCCAGCTGCCCCGAAAGCTTTTTCTCAAAAGACATAAGACGATCCATTTTCACTTTTTCTCGTCCACCTTCCTAGATGTTCATGTTAAAGTTAAAGATGAACTAAGATAATGTGTGAGAACAGAATTGTGTGTCTTTTACTGGGCGTTTAGTTTTCCGTTCTGTTCAGCATACAGGCAAAGTGAGTGTCATTTGGAACAGTTTTCAACACAAAAACTCCTACTGCATAAAAGTGAGAGTCTAACCCTGCTAATCACTCTGCCTCCATGCCAACCCACGGTATATAGACAATAAATATATCTTTTTAAATTGTTTTTGTGGAAAACACGCAGATAGTACATGAGAATCCTTACATCAGCTCATACAGAAGTATTTAATTGACATGACCAGTTTGACAGATGTTAGTCTATGACAATTTATTTATTTTTTGTCACTATATACTGCCAGAAATCTGTTGTTTCCACTAGGTCCAGTACCTCCACTTAACCCATCAAGGTTTCAAGACCTTATAGTACCATCAATGTATATGAATTCAGCTGATACCATTGGATAGTGTAAAGATCTATACAGTGGCAGAAACTTCAAATCACTTTTGTAAGTCGCTCTAGATAAGAATGTCTAAATGTAAAAACCAAAAACTGATATATACCGCACCCATCTGTCCTATGATGAGGAACTGTAGTTAACTATTGAGTTAGGTTAAACTGTAAGTGGTAGACGAGGAGGCTGATGCTGCATTGTTAACTGATATCTGTCTTAATTTGTGGAGTTTTCTTATTTTGCATTCAAACTGTTCCTATGTTGTGCAACATATAAAATATAATTCCTCAGAAATCATCAGGCCATCCAACCAGAAAAGTTACCAGATACTAACTACTGTATAAAACAGATACAAACTTACCTAAAAATTATGAGAAGTAATTAAGGTGGGGAAATGGAGGGGTGTGGTTAATAAAAAATAAAAAAAACACATAAATACCATGCGGAGTTCCTCACGGCTCAGTTTTGGGCCCTTCATTATTTAGCATGGCACATGGATGCTTTTTCTCATCATTATGTAATTATTAAACATAATATCCATTCCCATCAGTCATAGAATATTGCTGTTGAAAGTGAATAGAAATTATTTTCTGGTAGATTTAGAATTCATGTTTAGATTTTGATAATTCAATGTCTGTTAATGATCTCAGTTCAGACCACACACTACACTCACTCACTGATTTGAACTCAAATGTCTCTCTCTGGCAGGACCAAGGAGAAGGGGAAGGAAGCTGGAGACCACTGTGCTGCTCATCACGACTGCTCTCTGTTTGCTAGTTGTTATGTGGACAGGCTCAGAGAACAAGAAACGACAAAAGACTTCTGGCAAACCAGGTGTCAAATCTGAACCTCAGGCACTACCAGAGCAGTTCAGGAATTTGTCCCGCAAATGTCAGAGAAACGTCTCTGTGTCTAACATCAAGGGATTTTCCACTTTGCCCGAAAACATTAAAGACTTCCTGTTTTACCGACACTGTCGGCATTTCCCCATGCTACTCGATGTTCCCGGTAAGTGCGGCGGTCCTCAGAACTCCGCAGATGTTTTCCTGCTGCTGGTCATTAAAAGTTCCCCAACCAACTATGATCGACGGGAGGTTCTGAGAAAAACGTGGGCTTCAGAACGACTTCAGAGTGGCGTGTGGATCCGCACTGTGTTTATATCAGGAACCGCAGGAAACGGTTTAGAGAAGGAAAGACTCAATAAACTCCTGGAACTGGAGAACCGTGAGTACCAGGACATCATTCAGTGGGACTTTCATGATTCCTTTTACAACCTCACCCTGAAGCAGATCTTATTCCTGGAGTGGATGGAGAGGTTTTGCCCTCATGTGCGCTTCCTCCTCAATGGAGATGATGACATTTTCGCCAACACAGACAACATGGTGCAGTATCTCAAAGGGTTACATGATAACGATGGAAGCAAACACCTGTTCACCGGCCACTTGATCCAATATGTGGGGCCGATCAGGGCACCAGCCAGCAAATACTACATCCCAGTCCAGGTCCATGAATCGGACCACTACCCTCCGTACTGTGGCGGGGGAGGCTTCCTGTTGTCACAATTCACTTCCAGAGTCATCTACAACATGTCTCAATCCATCACCCTGCTCCCCATCGATGATGTTTACATGGGAATATGTCTGGAAAAAGCGGGACTTAAACCTGTGTCTCATATGGGAGTGAAGACAGCGGGCCTGCACATTCCCTCAAAAAAGCTGGACATGTACGATCCATGCTACTACCGTGAGGTTCTCCTGGTCCACAGGTTCCTCCCTCACCAGATATTTTCTCTGTGGCATGAAATCCATCGGGTCGATTTAGTTTGTGGAAGGAGAGGATTTACTGCCCAGCCTGAGGATTAAGTGTCCTAGTGATGTTCTGAGAGACGTTAAGAAGCAGGAAGGAGACATTCCGTGCACATCTTTAATATGTTTACTTTAGTCACCAATGAAAAAATTTACTTATTTTATCAACCGTGAGAAAGATCCAAGCTGTGAGCAATAATGTTACAAACCACAGGAGGAACTGCAGCTCAAGAACGGAACAGGAGCTATACACAGTGAGGTCAAAATAAGAATTCAGACACTATAGTTTTTAATATTTAATCTACTTCCGAACTGTAAAAACATAAGACACCTCAACGTAAAAAAAAACGTTTAGTAACAAATTGCACAGCTTTTTTAAGTTTATTCAACTTTTAGAGAAATTTTCTGGCCAAACAAAATATTTTACATTGCTGTTTAGACACAAACTTTAACAAACTGAAACAAATCTTAAAGTGACCCCACTTCAAAATCAAATATTTAAGTCAGCTCAAGTAGTTGCAACACAAGCGGAGGTGACTGCTCCGCGGATTTATAAACAGGCATAGCGGCGGATGGGTGCGGTTGCTAGGAAATCCCACCATGCTGGCAATTAGAGGGAATGCCCTACGTGTGGCCGGTAGGTTACTTAAGCGCCCAGAAACAAGCACACTATGTGCAAACATTAAGTTAGCACTAGGGCTGGGAGCTTTGATCCGGTATAGGAAAAGAAAAGTGAAAAGATAAAGAAAAGAGAGAACTGAAAAGAGATGTGAAAAATAAATTAATAAATAAATAAACTATTTGAATTTATTTAGTTGGGGAAAAATCAGTAACAAGGCAGCATGTGTGGACATAAATGCATATAGAATATATACACCTTTTTTTAAGTTGTGAGAGTTAACAAAAGAGGTGTAAACCCAAAGGGAAATTGTATCATACCAGCAGCCAGTTCACATGATATACAACAAGTAAGCAGCAAACAAGAATTATAAGAATTGCAATGAGGGAGGAGACAGTTAACTGGCATTAATGAACACTGTTAACAATTTAAGTTGCATTAATGAGGTAAAAAAATGTGCCAAATTTAAGGTGCATTAAAGAGGTAGAAAAATGCTATCAAATAATATGAATATCGAATTACTGCTTCTATGTACACGTGCATGATGATACATAAGGTGCATCAGCAAGTAGTAATAGTAATATAATAGCAAGTAGTAATTAATATGCAAAAACAGATATACAGTGGAACCTCGGATTAATACATTTTGACTTGAAAAACAAACACGTCTTGGTTTATGAGTACCGAGTATCATGTAGCATGCATGCGCTTCTTATTTTGACGCCAAAAGTCACATGATCACAACTGAGCCACGGTTTTTCTCTCTCTTGCGCTGCGGAATTGTGGGTAATTGTCTCCCCTGCTGGGTCTTAGTGCTCGTCTCTCACTGATATAATCAACATCCGTGTACTGTTTACTATAACACTGTGACCACGTGTGTTGTGCGTAAAACATAGTTTATTTTGTGTTTGTATGCATATGTGCACAGCGCGCATGTCCTGTTTATTATAACACACGTGTGTGCGCGTGTAAAGCAAAAGAAAGTCTCATTAGAGACTTAATAGAGAGAATGAACCAGCAAGTATATAACCAGCAAACACTAATAAAATAGAGGTTGCAGTGAATGAAGGATGTGTGACCATAGTGCATTGAAGACAGAATGTATATGAGCCTATTTATTGTAATGTCAGAGTAGGAGAACCCTCTCGTGACACAGAGCAGAGTTATTGTAAAGTCTAACTGCAGTTGTCAGAAAAGGCTTGCTGTAGCGTTCTTTGTCACAGCAGAGCTGAAGCATTTTAGCCAGCAGGTTGGGGAAGGGAGGCGAGGTGTTCTCCATGATGGTTAACAGTTTGTGTAAGTTCTTTCCCTCCACTACAAGCTCCAAACACTCCAGGGGAGTGCCCAGTATAGAGCTAGCCTTCTTGATGAGTTTGTTGAGTTTCCAAGATACAGATGTAGCCATTAAGAATGCACGCTTTTTCCCACTAAAAGCTGCAGTCTCGCGCATTGCCGCTGAATCCCACAAGCACCATTTAAGAATTTAAATAAATGTGTTGTGCTTCTCTAAATATCCACCAGATGGCGCATGGAAGGACTTTATCTAAAAGCCAGACCAAGTTCAACGAAGAATTGTGTATAATTAGTTCGCCTAAAAACAATATTGTTTCCAATGGTGAAGCAAACATGAATTTTATTTTGTTTTACAATAGGTCTTTCATGATGAATGTGTGTATATGTGCTTCAGATTTTGTTCATAATAATGAACTGAGATGCCCTAAATCATGCTTTAAAATTCATAATAAAAAGTTTCTTATATAGTTTTTGTAATGTGTTAACAGGGACAAAACAATGAAAGACATGGCAATGCCTCGGTTTAAATGGTCTTACAATTGATTTAATTTCCTGATAGTAGGCTATCATAGTGTTAACTATGCGAATGTCCTGATTCGTGAATATGTCAAAATATCTTCGTTAAAACGTAAAAATGTGTCCACATTGAGCACTATCAGAAGACATTAATGAACAGAAAAAATCTATATTTTTAAGTAAATATTCTTATATGCACACAAAGTGCTTTTTATAATAATAATCATCATGCTTTTTTGCTGTTTGTGTCCAGCATTGAATAATTATTTCATCCATTATTTGACCACGGCTGGAATGTGATTATGAATTTACGACTGAAATAAAGCTATTCATCGGCGTGCGCAAACCCGCGGCTTGTACGTTCACTTTAGAAAAAAGGCAGTGTTTTGATCAAAAGGCTGATAAACGCGTGCGATTTATCGATAAAAATGCAAACATATTCCCCCAGAAATGCAACAAGCACAAATCTATAGGCTACTCGCTATATAAACGCTGGCTTTTTTCCAACACGACAGCGTGCACCAATGAGCCGCTTTATTCAAGTCATAATATAATATAACATAGTTTTGCTGTGTAGTTTATTTTTTTGTGTGCATAAGAACTGCATTTCAATGAATGTTTCATGGTGCTCCAGATGGTGAGTCCTCCACTGCTCAAGACTTTCAAGACAATCTACCAGGTTTGTTTATTCTCCAGAAAAAGCATAATACAACTGTCCATACAGTAAACAAAAAGAAAAGTATCAAAATCAATAAGTATCAAATCCAACTATGAAGTCTGATTTAATTGCTATCATTAAACATTTAAAAAATATTTTTAAATCTATTTTATGTTTTGCTGGGGAAATAAATTTTAGACGTCTTGTTAATTCATCTAAACCCCCCTACAGTATTTGCCAACTTTGCATCCAGTTTAACAAATTCACACCTATCGTGAATGAAAGGTGAGAAGAGATTCAGTAGAATCTACTGACACGAACTCAATTCAATTTTATTTGTATAGCACTTTTAACAATTGTCATCGTCACAAAGCAGCTTTACGCAATCAAAAGAATTATTTAAGTTGGTATGAAATGTGAATGTGTATGAATCAAAAATGGTCAAATTATTTAGTCAGATGGTCCCTGATGAACGAGCCGAGGGCGACGGTGGCAAGGAAAAACTCCCTGGGACGGCAGTAGGAAGAAACCTTGAGAGGAACCAGACTCAACAGGGAACCCATCCTCGTTTGGGTGAACAAAAAGCAGGAATTGAACTGCATTCATACTGTGTGTTGGGTGGCAGGCGGTTCAGTAGAACAGTTGTTAATAGATGTTAATTGATGTTAATATGAAGTCCAGGTAGTTATTGGAGGCTCAGGTAGACTTGTAGGAAATTCCAGTCCTGAACTATCGAGCGACTGCAGCCAAGTCCTCAGAGAAACAGCTGTCAACATCAGTTGAGGCCAGAACCGTCTTCATAGACGCATCCCAAAGAGACACACGGGGCATCCATGTGACGAGATCTCCAACCAGAGGCGGGGCACCAGGATGAGTCAGACAGGTCCAGAGGACAGAGGGAGCCTGGATCACTGGCAGCTCAGGAGAGACATGTGTAGTGAGACAGAGAGAGGAAGAGAGAGAGAGGGGGAGAGCAGAAGAGGAGAGATAACAGTTAGGTCTGGTCACAGTCAACATGTATAAGGTGAATGTATATTTAGTGTAGAGTGCAAGCAGGGACTCCGGCAGGACTAACTATGACATCATAACTAAAAGGGAGGAGCCAGAAGGAAACACAGACATGAGGGGGAACTGAGATGTTCAAATAAAAGTAGAGGAAGGGTTACTGTGCAAGAAGAAGAGGGAGAGGGGAGGTTCATTACTTAGCTTCACACACACACACATACAAACACACACAGCTCCTGTGTGCACAAACGGAAATACTTATCTGTCTGGATTTATTTTTACTTTTTTTTTTTAAAGCTAAAGTGCATGTTAATTTGTTTTATTTTTACTTTATATTTAGTATTAATTATTTTATGTATTTATTTTTTTGGGCTGTGGAAGGAAAATACGATTTGGTTTACGAGTGTTTTGAAATACGAGCCCAGAACGAATTATGTTCATATTCCAAGGTTCCACTGTACTACTTTTTATGTATAAAGCATTAAATGGTCTCGCGCCACAGTATCTGAGTGAACTGTTAGTGTCTTACGATCCGCCACGCCTACTTTCATCAAAGGATGCAGGCTGCCTGTCAGTACCACGCATTATTAAAACTACAGCAGGGGGCAGAGCTTTTTCTTACAAAGCCCCAAAGTTATGGAATAGTCTTCCTATAAATGTTCGGGACTCAGACACAGTCTCAGTGTTTAAGTCTAGGCTAAAAACCTATTTATTTAGCGCAGCATGTTTGTAAATAGATGAACCTTAGGTAAAGGAGCAGATCTGGGGGACTCATGGACGTAGAGTATTCTGGTGAACTGGTATGTTTAGATGCTGTCCTCCCCACTCTCATTGTTCACTCAGGTTTGTTGACGGTGAGGTGATTGGTTGCTTTACATCACAGGAAGCCCTCATGTTTCTGTTTCCTTCTGGCTCCTCCCTTTTAGTTATGATGTCATAGTTAGTCCTGCCGGAGTCCCTGCTTGCACTCTACACTAAATATACATTCACCTTATACATTATGTGACTGTGACCAGACCGAACTGTTATCTCTCCTCTTCTGCTATCACCTCTTCTCTCTCTTCTCCTCTCTCTTTTCCTTTCTCTGTCTCTCTGTTTCACTGTACATGTCGCTCCTGAGCTGCCAGTGATCCAGACCCTGGACCTGTCTGACTCGTCCTGGTGTCCCTCTTCTGGTTGGAGATCTCCTCACATGGAGCCCCGTGTGGTCTGTCTGGGACGCGTGTGGTGACTGGGGACGGTTCCACTTCACCATGAAGACTCTCCTGTCCTCGGCTGATGCAGACAGCTGTTCTCTGAGGACTCGTGACTGCAGTCGCTCGATAGTTCAGGACTGGAGTTTCCTACAGTCTACCTGAGTCTCCAATAACCAACTGGACTCCATATGAACTTAAACACGTCTCCTGTTATACCAACATTTCAGTGACATTAACGTACAAAATAATATAGAATTAACTTTGTGAAGTTGATCCACATCTACATTCACTTTAAACTGTTATACTGAACGTCCAGCCTCCTAACACACAGTATGAGTGCAGATCAAATCCCTGCTCTCCGTTGTCACCCAGATGAGGATGGGTTCCCTGTTGAGTCTGGTTCCTCTCAAGGTTTCTTCCTGTTACCATCTCAGGGAGTTTTTCCTTGCCAGCGTCACCCTCGGCTCGTTCGTCAGGGACCATCTGATCATATTAATTCATACACATTCATATTTCATATACTCACTCACTCGTTGAATTGAATTGAAACCATAACATTTTAATATAAACCTTCCCTACTATCAGAGCTGCTGTTAGAGAGAATTAGAGAATTAGTCAGAATCTTCTGACTAATCAGAATGAGCAGTAATTAAGACATTACAATTTTTTATTAATAATAAAATAATGCACGCCTTCTGGAGGTGTAAACATGTGAACATGTTAATGGAGAGACACTTGAGTTTTACACCACTATAACAGTAATTTAAATAAATTACAATGCAAGAAAGTAATTAAACAAATAAGCATTGACTCCGCCCCTGATTTAAATGATAAATTACTGCTTTAAAAAAAAAAATTCTGATAGTATAGCTGATAACATCATTTGTTATATCAGCTAATTAATTGTAAAAATAAATAAATAAATAAATAAAATAAACCTGTGATTGTTATTGTTTGTAAAGCTGAAATGTTTGTAAATTGTGGAAATGTTTTATTTAACATGACATCAGTTTTGTTTGATCTCCGCTGCAATTAGATTCTGTTTTATATTTAGTTTATGACCAGATTTTCACACGGACTAGTGCGCCATCTACAGGCCCGAAACAGAATTGCACCAACCTCATTTCCTTTCATAAATTAATACATTTATTAAATAATCATTTGTCACATAACAGTTAACTTATTTTAGTCTAAATGTGTGTTTACTTTAAATGTTTTACTCAAGCACATTTCTCTGTACACTGTTTTTCACACTGTTTTTCAATACATTATTTAATATTTATGCTTTTTTATATTTGTATTTTCTCATATTCACATTTTTCTCCAAAGCAATTTAAAAGTGAGACAAAAAAATCTTGCTGAAAGAACAATGTTACAATAATAATAATAATAATAATAAGAGAAACTTACAGCACTCCAAGCTAACAGTTTCAACAGCTCTTCTTGCTGCCCGATAAATGTAACAGTCGTGCCCTGTACCAGAAACTATGGCTTTGGACGGTGTTTTCACATATGCTGGTGTTCTCCTGTGTAGTTGAGATTGGCGATGGACCATCAGATGCCTTTGCATTTATGGTAAGCTGTACACTAGGCAGAATATTGTCCTCTGCACTGTAGAACCCGGCCATGTGACTGCGGTATGACCTGGTAGTTTCTGGTAAACATACAGTGTCTCTGTCCTGACAAAACACGTTTGTCTAGACTTTACTCTGGATAGATAAGCCCCAGTGTGCACCTCGACTTTCTGCACATCATCATCATCATCATCATCATCATCATCATCATCTCGGCAGGTGACACTCCAGGTGTTGACTGAGAAGTGAAATGTTACAGTAGCTAAACAAGGCTACTGTGTCTTTAGTGTATTTCCTGTGTGTCCTTCCTCACCAGTTCTGTTCACTGACAAAACACTGATCATTATCTCAAGTCAAGTCAAGTCAATTTTATTTATATAGCGCTTTTAACAATTGAGCAGCTTTACACAATCAAAAGAAGTAAGTTTGTATGCAATGTGTATGAATCAAAATGATCAGATTGTCTGACACGATCATGGCTGGAATACACCGTGCAGTGAAACTTCTGATGTGGTTGTGTTCACTGTGTTCACCTGTTGCCATGTTGTATGAACTAGATATCATTGCAAATGTTTTCCCATATAAGGACCTGCACAGTCCAGGTGGAGCCTTCTCCACCGCGTCTCAGACCTCTCCCATGGGTGGACCTGGCACGTGGAGCGCGACTTCACATTGTTCACTGTTCTCCTTTCATGCGGCTCTTCCCAGGATGTGACTGATGTAGCTGTTTTATTATAGTTTATCTTTTCTTTAATTAATTAATTAATTAATTGGATTGAATGTTGACCTTTTCTGTCCCTAGCGCTGACATGCTATGATCCTGACATGTCTTCATTTTTATCCCACACGTCGTTAATCTGGGTTTGTTTGTGTGTTTGAAGAGCTTATAAAAGGGTCTCCTCATTTACTCTGAGGTTCAAGCATTCTTTGCAAGTTACCTGCCGTCACAGTGGCTTGTGCATTCTTGAGAGCTTTTTCAAAAGTTCATCCATCCTCCTAGAGCCGGTCTCCTCTTCATACTGTCATCACTTATTCCACAGATGTTAGATGTTCTCAGCTCTGCCGCATGCCATCAATCACACTCTTCATTCCTGTGTCTCGGAGTAAATTTCCACTGGTCAACTGGATCAACGTTGTCTTTAATGCTCCATGTTCAGCAGGAAAACACCTGATCTTTCAGTTTTCATCCTAAACCCTACAAAAGCGGCAGCTTTAGCTACGTTTAGGGATCTTTGGCGGTAACTCCACAGAATCTGTGATTGAATGAGTTCCAAATAAAACTGAAGAACATTTTTGTCTAAACGTCCATCTAGTACCATGAAGCCATACCTTTTAATCATTTACCTGTTACTGTTACCATTACTTACCTTTTTATCTCAATTAAATTCTATTAAATTGTCTGAATACAATATGGAGGAAATGATAACTATGCAAATTATTCCTGGCTTGAATCCACACAACAAATTGTTATTGTAATAAACGCATTTTACGTGAGTTCGTGCAGACGTTAGTACGTACGTTCGTGGTGGATCCTGCATGTCCTGTATTTCCAGTTATAAATCATGGAATGTGCCCTTTGTTGTCATTTGCTTATATTATATTGCTCTTTAAACCTGTTTCTGCTTCCAGGGCGGTTATTACATTTAATAGACTTCGGTCTGGAGCTCGAGCTCCACCGGGTTGCGTGTTGGATCCGAGTCAAAAGCACTGATGATGCTTCGCACAAACAACTTCGCATACTGTATCTGCACGTTCATTCTCACACGCTCCATTATTTTATACCATGTTCCTTACCAGATGTCCATCTAGGGATGTGAAGGCCAGTGGAGATTGGACGGAACTTCGATCAACATTTACACAATTTACCAATCTGCATGTCTTTGGTTCTGCATGGAGACCCATGCACACAGACCCGAGGCGGGAATCGAACCTGGATCCTGGACGTGCAAAGCCAACACCTACCAAACCCCTACCATACCGTGCTGCTGATATTTCTTCTAATATCCTGTACATTAGATTTTTCTTCAATGAAAGTAAATTCTGTAAACTTTATGTAAGATCAAACCAGACAGACGAAAGAGCTTTTCACTGCGCAGTGTGGTGTGTGTATGTGTAAGCATGTTAAATAACTATCGCTAATATAACAAATAAATTAAATATTTATAATATGTCTTAGGATAGCTTCATATATCGTATATTATAGGTCTGAGAGTGATATGCAAGCAAAACTTCATTGATGTCACAGGTGAAAGAAGAACAAATGCCACAAGGTGTGGCGTAAGCTCTCCAGCAGGGTACAAGGTGTGGTGGCTCCACATTCCTGGGCGAGGTAATTATCTCCGAGAGTGTATCAGGGTGTGGAGCGGCCGTGTCGATCTCTGAGAGCTGTGATGTTCATGTTTATGTTGATCCGGTGGAATTGGAATTTGTTTTTCAGGTTCTTTAGTAAATGTTCTTGCAGTGTTCTTTGGTCTTTGAGGATCTGCAGGGCTTGGATTTGGTGTTGCATCAGCAGAAGTATGAGAGGAATGAGACGTATTGCTAAAGCATGGTATCTTCATGCGCAGGGCTGAGAATTTTCCAGCTCAGTAATTAAGCCTGAACACTTAATTACACTCTGGGTGTGTTGGTGCTTGAAAGCTTGCTCTCAGTCCTTTTCTCAGTGCTCTTTGAGGGACTCTCTCAGAGGAATCGTGTGTTTTCATACGTGTATCTTTTACCTGTAAAGGTGCATTTTGCATGTCTCTTAATAAGTATTTAGTCCAATTATGGATTTGTTTTGTTGTGATAGTTTCTTTCTCAGAATCACCAAGCAACAAGGAAAAGTAAAACACTGTAGAACCTGACTGTAGAACTTCTATCAGAAGAGATTTTAAGCAGAACCTCTCTCTGGACTTTCTAAATGCTCCTGTTGAATTTCATACACTACACTCTTAATTGGTCTGTAGTTGTCCTTCTAAAGGTAAACCCTTCACAGAACCCTACACAAGGTCTTCTTTTGTCAACAGGAGACTATGAATGCTTAATACACACCCCCCTGTTTAATACGGTGTAGTTCTCCTTGTGGCACCAAAACAGCTCTGAGACTCCACTACCCCTCTGAACGTGCGTGTGGTATCTGGTACCAAGTCGTCAGAAGCAGAGCCTTTAAGTTGTAAGTTGTGAGACCGGGCCTCCATTGACCCGACTTGTTTTTCCAGCACATCCCATGTAAACTCGACTGGATTGAGATCTGGAAAGTTTGGAGGTGGAGTCAACACCTCAACCCCCTTAGTCATGTTCCTGAAACCGTTCCTGAGCGGAGTGTGCGGTGTGTCAGGGTGCATTATCCTGCTGAAAGACACCACTGCCGTTAGGGAACTGCCGTCTCCATGAAAGTGTGTAACTCTGTATGTGACGGTGTTTAGTGCGTGACGTGTCAGAGTAACCGCCACATGAACGCTAAGACCCGAGGCTTCCCAGCAGAACATCGGCCAGAGCATCACATCGCCTCCGAGAGCTGTTCAGAAAAGTTTAGCGGTTAAATCAGATGAAACCAGTGGAGTGTGCAGGAGCAGGACTGGGAATCACTACTGCAAAAGATGTCAAGATGGATAATAAGTTCTCAATTCTTTATATGTTTAAAGATTTTAACAAAGCAGCTTTAAAAAAAATTAAGAGAAAATTATGGAAATGTGTATGAAATGTGAAAAAATATGCATTAATCAGAATGATCAGATTGTCCCAGATGAACCAGCCGAGGACGACGGTGCTGAGGGAAAATAGGAAGAAACCTTGAGAGGAACCCGACTCACCAGGGAACCCATCCTCATCTGGGTGATAACGGAGAGCAGGGATTTGATCTGCACTCATACTGTGTGTTAGGAGGCTGGAGGTTCAGTATAACAGTTTAAAGTGAATGTAGATGTGGATCAACTTCACAAAGTTAATTCTATATTATTTCGTACGTTAATGTCACTGAGATGTTGGGTTGTCATGGCGACATCAGAGAGCACAAACACAAAACCTCCCTCGTTTTTTTAAATAAATCACACGTGAACTGTGACGTAAACCATTCACGAAGAAATAATTATTCACGTGAGACTAAACATGTCTGATGAACAAAAGTATGTGCACCTCTCAGCATGTGGAAACTATGTAAAGTATTTGAGGTCAATAAAAAAAAAAAACATGTGAATCTGTTTGAAGTTTGAAGTTTGGTTTGGTTTGTAAGAAACAAGTGCAAAAGATTTTATTAGATAATCAATATTTCAGCTTTCACTAACAGAAGTCATCTTATCTTGCTGTACCCCCCCCCCCCCCCCTGCCCTCCCCCCTCCACACACTCACACACACACACACACACACACACACACACACACACACACACACACTCATACACATGCAGGAGGGAGTGAACTCGTAGAGGATGTGGTATGAGATGGGAGGATGAAGTCCATAAACTGTCATTAATATTTGTTTGTTTGTTTAGCCACGCCCACCCAATTGTAATACCTGAAATACGGATTCCAAATAAAAGCCCAGTCTCACTGTCAGTCTGTCTCACACACACTCACTCTCTCTCTCGCTCTCTCTCTCACACACACACCCGCACTCAAGACTTGCGAGCAACAAAATGAACCAGCTACCTCCACTTTACACACACCTTTCAGGCATCTATAAACATGTCGAAAATATTCGGTAAGTCTATTTATTTATTTATTTATTTATTTATTTATTTTGGCCATTGATGCATTTCCTCTGTAGTTGTAAGTAAAGATGAATCATGATGGTTTTCTCTGTTTATCTTAGTTGTCCTCAGATGAACATGGAGAATGTCAGCTGGATATACAGTAAGTAGATAAAGTCTTCAGATTTTTTTAAAGGTTTGGTTTAAAACCCATATATATTTCATATTCATTCATAATTCATAGCTTGTGAGCTCTAAAGTATTATTATTATTATTATTATTATTATTATTATTATTATATAACAAGCATGAATGTGCTGTACTGTTCATCGTCGCCAAATTTACATTAGGGCTTTTTTTTTTTCTTTCTGTTTAGCATATTGCACTATAGATTTATTATGTTTCAGATCAGTTATTTCTACAAAAGTCTTGAGCAACTGATTCAAATACTACAACTTTTTATTATTATTATTATTATTATTATTATTAATGAGCTTCTGCCCAGAGTTATGGAGCTTCATCATAGCGTTTACAGAAAACACACATGCTACTGTAAAACGTAGACCATTAGCTTCATTATTTTTACAATTGTTTCCTCTGAAATTAACAGAAATTGTTTTTCATTGACCAAATAAGTAACCAGATTAAACTAAAAACAATCACAATACAATTTAATATAATTAATGGCTTGTCTCAACATATCACTCTGCTGTTAAATCATCTTTAATTAGACAATTAGCAAACAATGCGGCAAGTCTACATCTAATGGATTGTTACAAAAATGTTTAATTTAAGTAAAGTGCTAATATTTGTTTGCAGTTGAAGTAAAATTCAAATATGCCTTGATTTTTGTAAACTTAATGTCAATATTAATCGCATCCACAGAAAAAAAAAAAGTCAAAAAAAAGATGATGAGTTTTATTTTCCGACGTTTAGTCCTAGAAAATAACCTGTCAGAAATACAGCACATAAAACTGTCAACTTTTAGCTCAACAAAGCAACTACAATTTCCACTGCTGTTCAGGTAGACAGATACTTTACTGACCATGAAGGAAATTTCTAAAGCAATTCTATCGCAAAAACATTGTTTGTAGCATGTTGCTATTCTGCCAACCTTGTTATGTGACCGTTCCATTTGCATACTCATTAATATTCATTAGCGTCTGCCAAAGATGGGTGTCTACACAGGATCAGCCTTGTCTGTGTTCATGTTATTTAAATGATTATACAACACACTGTATTTGCTATATATAACTTTCAACTTCATGTTAGCATGTTAGCAATGTAGCTATAAAAATCTTACGGCTTACTTCACTGTAGTGATCATCATTAAATTTAAATATCCATAAATGAGATGCATCTCTGTTTTTTTTTTTTTCCTGCAACACGTCTACAACACGCTTGGTTCCTGCTTGTAATTGTTGTTTGTGTTGTTGTTGTCAGGAAGCCGAGGGAAGAGGCGAGCTCTGGAGACCATCTCTCTGCTCATTGTGAACTCTTTGTGTTTGCTCGTGATCCTCAAAGTCATTTCGTCAGAAAACTGCGACAAAATCACATCACCGAAGATGGTCCGTGAGGCCCAGCCTGAAGAGAATCCTACTTGCGAACAAAACCTGGCCGTTGAAAATATTGAGGGATTTTGGGATTTGCCTGGTTTCATCCAAGAGTTCCTTTATTACCGGCACTGTCGCTATTTCCCAAAGCTGCTCACCGTTCCTGGCAAGTGTGACATTCCAAAGGCATCAGGGGAACCTTTTTTTCTGCTGGCCATCAAAAGTTCTCCGAAGAATTACGAACGACGGGCAGTCCTGCGCAAAACATGGGCAGCGGAGAGACTGCAGAATGGGGTGTGGATCCGCACTGTGTTCCTGTCCGGCACCACCGGGACAGGCTTTGAGAAGCGGAGGATGAACAAACTCCTGGAACTGGAGAACAAGCGGTACAACGACATCCTGCAGTGGGACTTCAACGATTCCTTCTACAACCTCACGCTCAAGCAGGTCCTGTTCCTGGACTGGATGCAGAACTGGTGTCCCACCGCGGATTTCATCTTGAACGGAGACGATGACGTTTTTGCCAACACGGACAACATGGTGGATTTCCTCAAAGGCCAACGCGATAAGGATGGAAGCAAACACCTGTTCATCGGCCAGCTGCTGCTGGACAGCATACCTATCCGGGACAACACCAGTAAATATTTCATCCCAGAGCAGATCGAGAAAGGCGACCTGTACGCTCCGTACTGTAGCGGAGGCGGCTACCTGTACTCCCGTTTCACTGCCAGGACCATCCTCCAAATGTCCCGGTCCATCACCCTGATGCCCATTGATGATGTTTACATGGGCATGTGTCTTCAACGAGCTGGACTCCAACCCTCAGACCACCAGGGTGTCTGGGCCGATGGCCTCATCATTCCCTCCGACAAAATGGACATTTATGATCCCTGCCACTACCGCGAGATCATCCTCGGCCACAAGTTCCTCCCGGATCAGATTTACCTGCTGTGGAATGAAATACATCGGAAAGATTTGGACTGTGGGAAAAAAGAGGCCAATCTGTAACAAAAACCTGCACACTAAAGACTGATCTTTCAGCTGGTTTATTTATTACACAGACTTTTTGCGAGAGATTTACACCTGAGTCAAGCTGGTTGGTCAGGTTCGTTCATGATACTGAAATAATATGAAGAGCTGGAATCTTTAAAATAATAAACATGAAGAATGTCACTCCTCCTGTTTAGCCTAGGTGTGCTCTGTGTGTGTCGTTGGGTAAACTCATCCTCAATGCGCGGGTCATTTTGTATTATTATGTTTTCTTAGCTAAATACTTAAAGGTTATGTGTAATATTTATGGTCCTGCAGCTGTGGGGAAAAGTTCTGTGATGGACTGATTTACCTTATTAACCTAGCCTGATCTTTATCTGTGTCCATCTGTGTCATGATAATAAATAAATATTTATTTATTTGCCAGAAACGAACGTTTGTCTTATTTAACAAACATCTAACCACACACTTAACACTTACACTTAACACAAATCACAAGTCACTGATGTGGCAGCAAATTCCAAGTCATAAACGCGTGTCTGGGTCGGTCATGATGAAATCAGAATCCTTCATTAGGGAACGTCAGACTCTCTGTCACAAACATCTAGGTTAAACAAACAAGTGAATCACATAGCAACAGTGAGTCCATGAGCCAACTTTCTAATAATGAATCAGATTAAATATTTCTGTTCCATGGGTGTAAAAGATGTGTACAGTGGGACAAACATAATGTCTCCAGGATCAGGAACGACCAGGACAATGCATTCATCTATTTCTGTACTTCTGTATTTATTTATTTATTTATTTATTATTGTTTCTTCTGCACTCTGATTGGTCAGAAGCTGTTAATTCATTTTCTATAGCAGCAGCTTTGACAGTAGTGCAGATTTAAGTTATATGTTATAAATATTTGTGGTTTCTTAGCCACATGACAAGATGAAGTAGTTTTTTTATTATTATTATTATTATTAACTTATGAAAACTTAAGAAAGAGAGGAAGTGTCATGCACACTCGCTCCGCGACCGGCACGAGGACCCGGAAGTAAGACGGTCGCGCTTTCAGAAAGCATAAAAGGAAACAAGATGGCGCTTCTCATCGCTCAGTCATTGAGTTCATTCATGCCTTCGCTATCGCTTCACCAACTATTTCGTGAGTACTCACCTATTCAGATCGCTTCCTTGATTGAGTGTGTGTTGCCAGAACGCGGGTTTATTTGTGTAGATCCTTGCTCGTTGTGTAAGAGAGTTCTAAGAGTAAACGCGTGGTTATCCTGCCTGCTCGCGCTGCTTCCGCGTTTGGGTTTACCGTCCACGCAACACGGGCTAACTGCTAAGGCTACTGTGTTCATCCCTCGGTTGCTCGTGACAGAATGACTGAGCCCAAAGCAGTAAACCCAGCGGAGTTTGCTCGCCTCTGCGCTGTGGTTGACCAGCATGCCGAGCTGATCAATAAGCTCCGTGGTGAAGTCGTGTCTCTCCGAAAGGAGCACCAAGACGTTGCGGTTTTGCGCCGCGAGGTGGCCGAGCTGCGGCAGGAGAACGTGACCCTCCGCGAGGCGGCTGTTCAGTCGGCTGTTGCCACGTCCCCTGTAGCAGCGGCGGCGCCGCCCCCTCCCCCCACCTCTGACATTTTCATTGCTTTACCAGAAAAGTGGGATGGCACAGATGGGAAGTGCAGTGTGTTTTTAACAGCATTAGATCTTGTGTTTGAGTTCAATTTCACCAGGTACTCCACAGACCGACTGCGCGTTGCACTTCTCGTCTCATTGCTATCTGGGCAGGCAGCTGAGTGGGCCACGGCAGTTCTCAGGTCAGATTCAGACACAGCTTATTCATACAGAGAATTCACCCGCCAACTCAAACTGACCTTCGAACATCCTGCTGCTGAGGTGGAGACCGACAGCAAATTGTACCATCTGCTGCAGGGTGGGTCGTCCGCGTTCATCGACTCCGGGGCTGCTGGAAACTTTATTGACTCCTCCTATGCCAAGAGATTGGGGGTGGAGACTGAGGCGTTATCCCAGCCAGTGCGAGTGACATCCGTCGACGGTCGGCCCCTTTCCTCCAGCCCTATCACCACCCAGACTCGGCCCATCACCCTCACCATTGACCAACACCAAGAAGAAATACGCTTTCACCTCACCTCCATTTCCTCGCCACCCATCATCTTAGGATACCCCTGGTTATTGCAGCATGACCCTCTCATCTCCTGGTCTCAAAACCGGATCCTGCAATGGGGTCCGACCTGCCTCGAACTCTGCCTACAAACGCCGGCTGGGACGTGCTCTAGGGAGTCCAAGGCCCCCGATGTTGACACCAACGCCATCCCTCCTGCGTATCGAGACCTGGCTGAGGTCTTTTGTAAGAGACGTGCCGACCATCTTCGTAGATCGCCCCTACGACCTGGCTATTGAGATCCAGCCAGGTTCCACTCGACCCCACGGCCGTCTATACTCTCTCTCTTCCACCGAGACGCGGGCGATGGAGGAGTATGTGTCCTCCGCTCTCTATCAGGGTACCATCCGGCCCTCTTCCTCGCCCGCCGCCGCAGGATTTTTCTTTGTAAAGAA
Organism: Clarias fuscus; assembly: GCA_030347435.1. Classification (NCBI taxonomy): domain Eukaryota; kingdom Metazoa; phylum Chordata; class Actinopteri; order Siluriformes; family Clariidae; genus Clarias; species Clarias fuscus. The sequence goes on from CM059213.1 coordinate 37,377,916, forward strand.
GAGTTCGGGCGAATTACGTCCTTGTGTTGACTATCGGGGGCTGAATAACATCACCATAAAAAACCGACACCCGCTGCCTCTTACCAACTCAGCCCTGGACGCCCTCTCTGGTGCCACCATTTTTACAAAGTTGGACCTCCAGAGCGCCTACAACTTGGTGCGTATCAGAGAGGGCGATGAGTGGAAGACAGCCTTCATCACCCCTAATGGACATTACGAAAGCCTTGTTATCCCCTTTGGACTCGGTAACGCCCCCGCAGCTTTCCAGCAGTTCATGAACGATGTTCTCCGGGACATGTTGGGAAAATGGGTATTTGTCTACCTAGACGATATACTCATCTACTCACGCACCGCCGAAGAACACATCCGACACGTCAGGGCCGTCCTTAAGAGATTGCTCGCCCACCGACTGTACTGTAAGTTGGAGAAGTGCGCTTTTCACAAGCGCTCCACCACGTTCCTGGGCTTTGTCATCTCGTCCCAGGGTGTTGCCATGGACCCACAGAAGCTGGTCAGTTGGTCCGAAGGTGTCGGCGGTCCTGGACTCAAGCCAAGGAGGCCATTCAGCACGTCAATACCCTCTACACCTCACAACATCGCCGTCGACACCCTCCGAGACGATTGTACCACACAGGTGACAAGGTATGGCTCTCCACCAAAAATCTAAACCTCCATACAGAGTCCAAAAAACTCTCGCCTAAATTCATCGGTCCATATCGCATCACCCTCCGTGTCAACCCTGTCACCTATCGGCTCCAGCTGCCTGCGGTGCTCCGGATTCACCCAGTATTCCACACCTCTCAGCTCAAACCCTTCATCACGTCACCAATGGGCGCTTTCAGAAAGCATAAAAGGAAACAAGATGGCGCTTCTCATCGCTCAGTCATTGAGTTCATTCATGCCTTCGCTATCGCTTCACCAACTATTTCGTGAGTACTCACCTATTCAGATCGCTTCCTTGATTGAGTGTGTGTTGCCAGAACGCGGGTTTATTTGTGTAGATCCTTGCTCGTTGTGTAAGAGAGTTCTAAGAGTAAACGCGTGGTTATCCTGCCTGCTCGCGCTGCTTCCGCGTTTGGGTTTACCGTCCACGCAACACGGGCTAACTGCTAAGGCTACTGTGTTCATCCCTCGGTTGCTCGTGACAGGAAGCGAGACCACTGAGGTGCAGAATGTTTATAGCTGTTCTAACGCAAGAGACAACAGAAACTCACTAAGTAAATGTGGTTACAAATGGATAAAAAGTATGATGGTAGAGGCTAGGGGTGCTAATAGTTTTAATCACTACTTCTGAGAACTGGTTTAAGTATAAGATTAGTGCATTAGTTTTATAAATGCATGTTTCCAGTAGGTCAAAAAACTAAAAATACAAATAAATCTGTATTCTAATGTATTATGTAATTCTAATCTGTACATTTCTACAATGATTATTTTGAGCTTATTTTAAAAAATATATACCAAAAATAAATGGAAAAACAAAGTTTAAATAAGAGTGCTTTGGAAATTAGACTAACGTTTCACTTAAAGTATATTTTTGGAAAGTGTACTATAATACAGTTATTTTAAAGTATGTTTAAAGTTTAATTCCCAAATTTGGTAAAAATCATGATGTTAGCAGACTTTTTATATATTAACTGATGGTACAACTTTTTGTTAGTGTATTTGCAATGTACTATTGAAGATTTCAATACATTTGTAATACACTAAAATGTATTTTTTTACTGGGGTAAACTACACGCACACACACATACACACACACACTGCATATACTACATATACTACACTACATACGTACACTACACTACACTACACACACACTACATTATACACACACACATTACATACACTACACACACACACACACTACATAATACACACACACATTACATACACTACACACACACACACACTACATAATACACACACACATTACATACACTACACACACACACACACTACATAATACACACACACATTACATACAGTACACTACACACACAAGTAAGTCAAGTCAAGTCGGCTTTTATTGTCATTTCAACCATATACAGTTCAGTACACAGTGAAACAAAACAACGTTCGTCCAGGTCCAAGATGGTACATTCATGCAGCGACATAAATTTACAACACAAGATTTTTACATTTTTACGTTAACCTAAACTATCAATTTCAATACAAAAAAGAGACAACAATAGACAACAGACAACAAAGTGCACGTGCAAATGTGCAAACGAAGAGCTACATGACAAACACAACAACGTAACAACAACAACAATGTAACACAACAGCGTAACACGTTACATTAAAGAAATAGCTTTTTAGTGATAAGGTATGAATGCTTCGGTACCTTTTTCCAGATGGCAGGAGGGTGAAGAGTGTGTGTGTGTGTGTGTGTGTGTGTGTGTGTGTGTGTGTGTGTGTGTGTGTGTGTGTGTGTGTGTGCGTGTGTGTGTGTGTGTCGTTCCTGAGCTGCCAGTGATCCAGGCTCCCTCTGTCCTCTGGACCTGTCTGACTCATCCTGGTGCCCCGCCTCTGGTTGGAGATCTCGTCACATGGATGCCCCGGGTGTCTCTTTGGGATGCGTCTTTGAAGACGGTTCTGGCCTCGACTGATGTTGACAGCTGTTTCTCTGAGGACTTGGCTGCAGTCGCTCGTTAGTTCAGGACTGGAATTTCCTACAAGTCTACCTGAGCCTCCAATAACTACCTGGACTTCATATTAACATCAATTAACATCAACGGTTATACTGAACTTCCTCCTAACACACAGTACGATGCAGATCAATCCCTGCTATATATATGCTGTACATAAAGGGCCAAAGATCATTCAGGATAATAACAACACACAACTCTATTCCTCATGCATCGTTACAGATTATGATGTGTGTAATCAGATTATAATGGAGAAGCTTCTGGTTTTAAATGTCTGTTAATAATGTCCAATTTGTTCGTTGTGTAATTAAGAATGCTGTTTGCCAAGAAATTGAACAGGTGTTTACTCATGTAATTTAATAAAAACATTTACTCTACTGTACAGTAAGTGTTAAGTTACACGCACACACACACACACACACACACACACACACAGTGTAAAGCATTGTGCTTTTACTAACAATGTTAACTCTTTCAAATCACTGTCATCTTTTCCATTTTTACTGTCTGTTTTCATTGGTTTAAAAGTAAATGGACTGAACTTATCAATAGAATGAACTTTTAAGCAGGTTTATGGCCACCCGAGACCTGTTTCAAAAAACTTTCATGAAATAAGCCAAATGTTAATTTGGAGTAGGTTGTAAGTGTAAGATAACAAAATTCTTTCCTTGGAAAAACACCTTCACAACATCTAGCCAAGACAGGGACACGTAGGAGGAGGTATAGAAGATGAGAAAAGATAAGAGAGCGCTGCAGTTTACTCCAGGAAACTCCTGGAATGTCATCAGGAGGAAGCTGGAGTTCCACAAACCATTCAGTAAAGCTGATTTTTTGTAACGAGTCACCACTCAAAGTCAGCAGTGTGTAAAACAGGTGGAGAGACAAAACACATGAGAGCTGTAACTGTACATCAGGTTATTATTCCACCAAATACAGGTTTATTAATGTGATTTAGCCAAAGCATTAACATTGTTTACATTTTATTAGCATGTTGTTTTATTTGAGTTATTAAAGTTCTGCTTTACTGCATGATCTTGGGTTATTCTGATGTGTTGTGATGATGTCATTACCTTTAAATATACCTATAAATTTTGAGTTTAGAAGAATTATTGTCAGCAGTTCACAAAAAATTAAACAAAACTCTTCATCTCACCAACACACGCAGCTGTAAGAAAGAAAAAAAAAAAAACATTTAGATTTACATTTAGGCGTTTTGACAGACGCACTTATCCAGAGTGACTTACTGTACCAACGTGCTCTGTAGGTTTCATCATTGGGTAGGTCCTCACACTGGGTTACTCACTAACTATCAGTCAAACACTGGTGGAAAGATTGTTGTTTCTTATATTTTTCACAAACATAAGAAACTGATTATTTTGCAATGTTTTCTTATTTTCTTTCCAGAGCTGTAGATAGACAGACAGACAGACAGACAGACAGACAGAGAGACAGACAGACAGACAGAGAGACAGACAGACAGACAGAGAGACAGACAGACAGACAGACAGACAGAGAGACAGACAGACAGACAGACAGACAGACAGATAGATAGATAGATAGATAGATAGTTGACTGGCAACAGTTCTACATGAAAACAAAATAGCGATCATCTGTTTCACAAATCTCTGCTTAATTGTGAACAAACTTACTAAAATAAACAGCGAATATGGAGGTTTAGTGTTTTGTGCTGTTAAATGTTGCAAGTAGGTCAACCACCTTGCTAATTATGCATGAACATGTCACAAGATAAACACTAATTATTGCTGTTGTGAACAGAAGCATATCTTAATGACTACAATAACACCACTGTGATGCTAATGTAAACTAAACAGACCTGTCTGGGTGTGTTTACAGGTGTTGTACCAGGCAGCCTTTATTCGTCACAGATACGTTACTGCACAGTGAATTTCCTCCTTCACATATCCCAGCTATAAAACAAACAAATGAATGAATAAAGGAATAAATAAATGAATAAAAGAATAAATAAATAACCCTGCCCTGTTAGAACACGATCTTGTAGCAGAATGACTGGAACAGAAGAATAAGGAAAAGGAAAGAAAGGGCTCATCGTCTGAAGCAGTCCCACTTCATCCTTAGCCATGGTGGAGGCCGTGCTCTGGCGTGGGTGTGCACGGCTGCAGTGGCTCCCCCGGAGCTTCTCCTTGCTCAAGGGCCCAACACAGTGGCAAATTGGTGGAACCGGGGCTTGATCCCCCAACCTTCTGATCGGTCACTCAGGGTCTTAACACACTCGGCTACCACCCTCACATCACTTATTCTTTACATGCTGCAGTCCTATCACAGCCATGATGGAAAGGTATGTAGTTTACAAGTTACTATTAATTAATCTAAGTTCATTCTGCAGTCATTTACTCTAGAGCAGTCCAGCACCAAATGCTCAGTGAAATTTTCTGGGAGCATTATTTTCTGCAATATGCATAAACCTTGTGCGATTTTTGTCATTCCATGTGCAATTTGAACAGTGTGGGTAAAGAGCAATATACACACATTGATTGTGCATTATGTGTAATATGTGAAATGCACATCATTTTGTTGGACATGCTCAATAAAGATATTTAATTTTATTCTATAGAGGAAGATTAGATTAGATTCAACTTTATTGTCATTGCACATAGTTACAAGGCAACGAAATGCAGTTAGCTGTTATCTAACCAGAAGTGCAAGTTAGCAGTGCAATATAAACATATATACAGATCTATAAAACTAGGATAAAAATAAGGTCTATATATATATGGAAGTGCAGAGTATACCTATACACACATATCTACATATATGAATATACATATGTTAGTATACAGTCCATGTGCAGACTGTACAAATGAATGAACAGGGAGTATTTACAGAGGTATTAAACAGGAATGTTGGGTTATCAGTGATGGTGATGGTGGTACCGTCCATGTAAGGGGGTCAGTGAAGTTGTGTTCAATTTGGTAACCACTGTGGGATAAAAACTGTTCCTCAGCCTGCTGCTCTTGGCTTTTAGGCATCTGAACCTTTTTCCAGAGTGAAGGAGAGAAAACATTTTACCGATAATGCGCTGGGCGGTTTTTACCACCCTTTGGATGGATTTGCGATCTGAGACAGAGCAGTTACCATACCAGACTGTAATACAGCTGGTTAGGATGCTCTCTACTGCACAATGGTAGAAATTGTTCATTATGTCCTTAGAAAGGTGATTCTTCCTTAGTAGTCTCAGGAAGAGGAGGCACTGGGAAGCTTTCTTGAGGAGACTGGAGGTATTAGTGGACCAAGTTAAATCCTTGTAACACATTTGACCATTGACCCGTTGATGTAGACAGGGGTGTGTGCTACCTCTTCTCCTTCTAAAGTCCACAATGAGTTCCTTGGTCTTACTGGTGTTCAGGAGCAGGTGATTGTCAGCGCACAACTCGGCCAAGTGCTTTACCAATGCCCTGTAGTTAGTCTCATCGTTGTCATTGATGAGGCCAACCACTGTCGTGTCATCTGCAAACTTAATTATGGTATTAGAACCATGCATAGGGCTGCAGTCATGTGTGTACAGTGAAAACAGGAAGGGGCTCAGTACACAGACTTGTGGCACGCCAGTGTTCAGGATGATGGTTGAGGAGAGAATGTTATTAGCTTTAACATTCTGTGGCTTGTTGGTCAGAAAATCCAGTATCCTGCTGCATAGAGAGGTGTTGATTCCGAGATCAGTAAGCTTACTAGTCATCCTGGAGGGGATGACTGTGTTGAACGCTGAGCTGAAATCCACGAACAGCATTCTTGTGTAAGTGTTCTTATTATCCAGGTGAGAAAGTACCATGTGTAGTGTTAGGGAAACAGCATCTTCAATTCTCCTATTCTCGCGGTAGGCGAACTGATGAGGGTCCAATGTGGGTGGAAAGCGAGTTGTTGCAAGGAAGAGACGCAGGTTAAGTCTGACGGCTAAAGAAAAGCACAAAAACACATCATTCTCCACATTCCGATGGCTGATTTAACAACCTGTTTTGCAGCTGCAGGTAAAACCCTCAGGACATCCACAACTATTTTTACTCTTGTCTAATTACCCCCATCCCCAAGAACCGACACACCCACACACACCGCACACTGCATTAAACAAGAAGGTGGTTTAAATGATGAACTGCTGTAGGTGAAGCAGAGTGTGTTCGTCATAACAATCTGATGAAGCAACACACCGGTGAAGTTTATCACGACTGGGGGCAAAAGTGCTCTGTAATGTGAGATCAACATGAAGATGGACAGCTTCTGTTCACACAATCGCTGTTACTCAACTTTAGATCCGAGCACAACTTAACTTAAAAATTAACTTAAAAATGTAAAAATTTGTGTTGTAAATTTGTGTTGTTGCGTGTATGTAGCACCCTGGTCCTGGAGGAACGTTGTGTCGTTTCACTGTGTACTAACTGTATATGGTTGGAATGACAATAAAAGCCTACTTGACTTGACTTGAGTCGTGATGCTTTATTGCGTTTGGAATTGTTGATAAGTTGTGTTTTGCTGATAGACATTAACTGTGTTGACGGTGACAAAACTAAGATGACGACTCAGCACAATGAGCAGAAGTGGATACCCAATTTACAATACAAGAAAGAGAGAATACTGTGCAGAAAACTGCTGGATATGATATGTTTTTGTATATGAATTATTTATCCGTCAATGGCATGCTGGTGCTCTAACGTTGCTGCAGAGGCGAATCTATTTATTCTTTAACCCTGTCATGGCTAACATCTGCTTTCTCTGAGACACCACAGGGTGGAATAATGCACTCTGAGGAAAGTGCTATCAGCCCTCTTTTACATACAGGGCCTCATGTCTCTGTGATTGACAGGGGAGAGATAGAGAATAAGCCACCTTGCTCATTCCTTACTTAAACTCGACAGTGAGAAAAGACTGGGTTCTGTGTGATGAGGCTGATACTGTGATTCGGTCTCTACAGGTGTTACATGTACAGGGCAGGGATGCGAATTGAATGATCGGATTAACAGGTGATGAACTCCACGTACCTGAACATGCTTTACGTGCTAATGGTTTGAAAAAAAATCTGTTATCATAATCTCAATAGAAAATAATTCTCGTACTCGCTTTAACAATAGATGATGTGAGTAAACAGTCTAATAAGTTGTACACGTTTAAAGCAGGTCTAAATCCAGCGGGGTCTCAGGCTCGGCCTGGCTGCGTTTTCTACACACACAAACTTTTCTGGTATATAAGGTAAGTTACAAGATCAGCTAGTGGAACCATGGGAGGGATGTTTTTTTTTTTTCTTCATGCGCAGTCCGGTGATGAGACTCTTAGCTGCAGTAAAACATGTGAATGGTACAAACGTGTTAAAGAAGGCTGTATGTCTGTGAACGACGATCCCAGCCGAGGTGGGTCGGAGCCCCCTGGAGTCAGGATCGACAGATAACTTAGCACTTGCAGAAGAGACACACACTCATTCACCAACAACACTTACTGTACACACTACAGGAACTCGGCTGGGAGGGAGTTATTGTCACACCCCCGTACATTCCTGACCTCTCTACAAGACATGGCCACGTGTTTGGGTCATTAAAGGAGCTCCTGGGAGGCCGGCGACATTTCAGACATGAATCACGGCTCCGGCGTACTGAGACAACTTTCTCCCCTGATGGTGTCCGAGCTCTAGTGAGACGCTGGGAGAAGTGCATCAGTGTATCAGGGGCTTATACAGAGACATAAAGGGAGTGTTTACTCTCAGCACTGTCTTCTGTCATGTGTTCTGTTATGATCACCCCACACTCCAGGCACTCCAGCTCCCAGGATTCTCCAGCATAAGCCCCTATCAAATGGAGCATAAATTCCCCACTGGTTTGTGAGATTTTCTGATAAGACTTGTTTGTGTTTCTTGTTTAGTGTTCACTCTTGTTTAATGATACATACTGTATGGAAATGTTGGTCATGGAGAACACATGCTAATTGCTAACATCTGCTAGCAAGCATGACAGGATTGGGTATGTTACGACAAATCACTTTCAACTATAAAAACTTTTTTTTTTTCTTAAATATAAAGGGATGTCCGATTTAATAGTGAAGGCTGCATGTAACCACTTTGACTGCAAAGCTTTCCTTCTGCTTGCACGCTAAATGTCGATGGATGGAATTAGCTTTTTGGTGGTATCGAGGATCACTCAGAACTTAAATGCAAATTCGATGTCTATCGACACCCCAGGACACTCCCTGTTACATGCAGTAATTACAGGTGTGTTTATAAAATCCTTTAATGTTTATAAAAAACAACAACAAAAAAACCAGCCATTATCACGATCATCATGTGGGTGTAGGAATTCCATTCAATCATTACACACCTTCAGCTTTATCAGGTAATTACACACCTCAACAGGTAGTCACACACCTTTATATAATATCAAATATTGTACACATTGCTAATTTTCACCGGAGGTTACTGTGGGTCAAGCTATAGGGTGAGGAACACAAACAAACAAGTGTCATGCTATAATGAGCCATCAGTAATTAGGCCAATGCTGTCATTTCTAAAATGCAGAGCAGGGACTTTGTGTGCCGCAGCGTGACGCAGAGGTACAGCTGAACAAAAGGGTTGGAATAAAGGGCTAATGATTAATAACGCTCGTTGCATACAGTGCTGTGTTAGAAATAATGGTTTATCAGGTATTATTTCAAGCTATTGGATCATTTATATACAAAGTTTAGCCGTATGACATTAGGTCATTAGTTAAAGAAATGTCTCTCTAATGTTTTTAAAATTCCTGCTGTTAGCTCGAACCAGCTAGCTAATCAGTGTTAGCATCCGAGTGTTGCAGGGGAGACGATGACGTGCGCTCCTGTGCTACTGTAAGTGTGCTAATAGCTAACTCCTGTCATGCTAGCCAGGAGTTATAGTAATAGGCATTCACGCGCTGTCCACTTTATTAGGGACACCTGTACAATGCAGTTGTCTCATCAACGTGAAATTAGCGAATGATGTGGCTGCAGCACCACGGATACGATGCTGATATCAGTCATTAGAACCGGGGAAAGTCTGATTTCTGTGACTTTACATGTGACAGAGTTGTTCAGTCTCTGGAGTTTACTAAGAATAATTAATTTTTATTTATTTATTTATTTTTTTTATACTGATTTCCTCCCAGTCCTCTGGGTTCGGTATGAGCTCGGCGAAGTGAAGTGGAACAAGGAGAACAAAATTCTGTTTTATTGTTGATATTATAGGTCCATAAAATTGACAAAATATAAATGAGATAACGCGTTTCCACTTTAGATATAAAATATTTGAAGAGCACAAATACAAATATAAAAGTAAGTCATAAAAGTCATTAAAGCTGTGTGTAAGTCTAAATAAAAACCAGGCAGTGTATTTTTGCCGTAACGGTCTACGTTACAGTCTTCGAGTTTTGGGTTAATTTCAGAGAACCGACTAAAAGTAATGTTTATGGGTTTGTGCTCATGTTTATTATCGAAAGTGATTTACTTAATTTAAGAGTTCCTGGTGTTAACACTACTGCTTATTTTAATAATAATAATAATCATAATAATAATAATCATAATAATAATAATACTGCTAAGGAGATGAAGACTAGTTATGAAATGAGCAACATGTCTAATTATTAAACAAGTTATAAAAGTTATAGTTGTTATACAGTATAGTCCTGTGTGTGTGTGTGTGTGTGTGTGTGTAATGAGAAGTGACTAGTGAAAGAGTATCTGAGTGTGTTTGGAGTTAACCAGTAAGATAGACAGATAGAGAACATTATTAATCCCAAAGTGAAATCTTTTGTTAACCTCTACATCATTTAGATATATGTATTATATTCTTTGTGATACGCTTTTCATCCTTTAGCCCCTTCCCGCTCATCCTGAAAGCTGTTCTCAATCAGGTCCTGTAGGTAGGAGAAGGTGGGTCTGTCCTCACTGTTGAAAGCCCAGCAGTGCATCATCATGCTGTACACCTGGATGAGAGGTAAGAGCAGGAGGTGAGTCAACCAGGTACACAGCTGGACCCCTCTGCACTTACATTATAGGCAGAATAGATTATATTATAGATATGCATGTACGTATATGCAGTGGGAGAACGTTTGGTGGCTGACTAAATACTTTTTTGCTGTATGTAGCTTCTGATCAACCCTGAGCGGCTCATCTACATTTTTCCCTTTAATCGATGAATGATAACTGGATTGTAACCAGGAAGACACACAAACACACCGCTATCATGCTTTCCATGTACGTCCTGGGTTTAGCCGAAGCGACATGGGCAGGGCTGCACAGCTAATCTCACCTCTGATGAATTTACCCAACAGGAGCACTAAGGTCGTCATTTGGCTGTTTAGTCTGCCAGCTTTTACACAAACATAAACACAGGTCATGATGTGCCTGACAACAGTCTGACTCGTCTGGGGAAATTCCTATCAGAAATGCTGTGGGTCGGTGTGAGACCGTGTGTGTGTGTGTGTGCTGTGGAACGGGAAGTGTGCATTTACTTTTGGTGGACACATGGCGGGCGCAGGTAACCTCCAGTTTTCCTTCAGGATGTTGAAGAGATGAGCGGCCATCATGGCACCTTGGACATCACCTCCGATCCGATGCAGTGCCAGCTACACAACACACACACACACACACAACGCAACACAACACAACACAACACACACACAATGCAACACAACACAACACACACAACGCAACACAACGCAATACAACACAACACACACCCAATGCAACAGACACAACACAACACACACAATGCAACGCAACACACACAACACACACGACAAACACAACGCAATGCAACACAGCGCAACACAACACACACATAATGCAACGCAACACAAAAAAACACACCCAGCGCAACAGACACAACACAACACAAACAACAAACACAACGAAACACAACACAACATGGTATAATTTCACAACGTCTTACAATTTTCCATTCACTCAAAGACGAGTGTACGTTTTATATGCTTTGCTTTAGCTTTCTGTCTTTTTTCTTTCTAGCATTTTAACATATAATAATAATAATAATAATAATAATAATTAAAGCTCAAAATGAAATTAAATGCGTCAGTATTTGGCACACATGTAAAGATAAACACAGTTGCCATGGTGATGAGAAGATGATAGCAGTGTTATTGAAGTGTGATTAGCGTTCCTCACATACCCGTTTAGGGTTCCTGCTCAGCTCGCAGTAGGAGAACAGCTCGTGGAGGAGAACGCCGAAGCTCCACACGTCGGATTTGTGTGAAAATTTATACTCTGATAAAGATTCTGGTGCGTACCTGAAAGAGATTTAGGATGGAGACAAAAATGTTAAATGGTGCTCAACAGGCCAACTGGATTTAACTTCATACTCTTTCATTTTTAACTCTTTAGAACTTTAGAACATACTTTTAAAAGTAGGAAAGTTTTGCCCAATAAGATTTAAACTCTAACAGTGAAAAGCTCTGTCTTCGATTTCCACTTTCCTTATATGGGCATGTATCTTCCTGTCCTCATTACCTCACACGCCTTGTACACTTGATGCACCGTGTGTATGTAGCCTCGCCTCGTTGTTCTTTCCATCTCTACATTACGAGTCAGGTTTGAGTCACGTGCTCTCGAGCTGCGATTCTCAGCCGCGCTTTTGTATTTGGGTCAATTATTTAATTATTTGTTTGTTTGTTCTTTCAGTACGTATTTTCCTGAATGAGAAAACCTATAAATATATGAGAAGACATCCAGTAGTGTGCAAAACTCTTGACCCCCAACCCTCATTTCTTCATATTAAATGTAATGAAATGAAAGGAAATGAAATTATGTTTTTGAATTATGAAATTATAATTTACAGAAACAACTGTGACTCTACTGTACTGTGACAGGCTGCAAAGTGACCTTGAAGCCTTTGACTCTGTAAAGATACAGTTTAAAAACTGGTCGTTTCTGTAACAGCCTGAGCAGCGACCTCGTTTCCCCTCTCGTCTGTTCCGACCCCCTCAGGATTCAGCATCAGCAGTGAACTAATCACCTCCTGTTCATCTCTCATCACCTGCACCTGTTTCTCACTGGATCAGGACAAGAGTTAGATTGCATTTTAAATGTTTGAATGATTCATCGGTCGCTGTGTGGCTTAACAAACACATAAAAAGAAAATGAGAGAC
>CM059213.1:37395693-37458193 GCA_030347435.1 Clarias fuscus
GCCTGTTTGATTGATGTTCCATACATTATTTCATAAACAGATAAGATACGGACATGTTTGTTAATAATTAGGACACTGTAATTGTTCTGAAGAATAAAACACTTCAGGACATGCTGTTAGAGAAAAATAAGCCTCTCGTGGCTCAGATCTTATTTGACTGATCAGTATGTAGATTTAAATTGTGATTATTCTGCATGTTCCCAAGTGGAATTCCACAGGGTTCGGATTTAGGCCCACTGCTTTTTTTTTTTTTTCCATTACATACAACATAATCCGTAAGCATGGTATTAGTTTTCATTGTTATGCTGACGACACACAGTTATACGTCTCAGCAAAACCAGATGAGAGAAACAGTTTGCTAAAGTTGAGCAATGCGTAAAGGATATAAGAGACTGGATGTTAATTCATTTTCTTCTGCTTAATCCTGATAAGACAGAAGTTCTGGTCATAGGACCACAAGTAGCTAGAAGTAAGCTTTCTGATCACACTGTAACTTTAGATGGCCTTTCTGTTCCATCAAGTGCAACAGTAAAAGACCTCGGTGTGATTATAGATTCCAGCCTTTCGTTTGAAGCTCATGTAGATAATATCTCCAGGATAGCTTTCTTTCACCTTAGAAATATTGCCAAGATAAGAAACATATTGTCACTAAATGATGCAGAAAAACTAGTTCATGCCTTTATCACCTCTAGGTTGGACTATTGTAACGCCTTACTGTCTGGTTGTTCAATTAGGTGTATAAACAAGCTTCAGTTAGTACAGAATGCAGCAGCGAGAGTCCTCACTAGAACCAGAAGATACGAGCACATCACCCCTATCTTATCTACACTGCATTGGCTCCCTGTGAAATTTCGCATCGATTTTAAGATACTACTTTTGACATTTAAAGCACTAAATGTTCTCGCGCCACGAGTATCTGAGTGAACTGCTAGTGTCTTACGATCCGCCACGCCTACTTCGATCAAAGAATGCAGGCTGCCTGTCAGTACCACGTATTATTAAAACTACAGCAGGGGGCGGAGCTTTTTCTTACAAAGCCCCAAAGTTATGGAATAGTCTTCCTAGTAATGTTCGGGACTCAGACACAGTCTCAGTGTTTAAGTCTAGGCTAAAAACCTATTTATTTAGCGCAGCATGTTTGTAAATAGATGAACCTTAGGTAAAGGAGCAGATCTGGGGGACTCATGGACGTAGAGTATTCTGGTGAACTGGTATGTTTAGATGCTGTCCTCCCCACTCTCATTGATCACTCAGGTTTGTTGACGGTGAGGTGATTGGTTGCTTTACATCTCAGTTCCCCCTCATGTCTGTGTTTCCTTCTGGCTCCTCCCTTTTAGTGATGATGTCATAGTTAGTCCTGCCGGAGTCCCTGCTTGCACTCTGCACTAAATATACATTCACCTTATACATTATGTGACTGTGACCAGACCTAACTGTTATCTCTCCTCTTCTCTCTCTCTCTCTCTTTCCCTCTCTCTGTCGAGCTACTACACACCGCTGCTTTAATGCTGCCTGTCTGCGCTTAGAGACGTGTTCTGGCCTGGGGATCAAACATCGAACCCCTGCTAGACACCGCTTTCACATTTATATGAAAATGAACTCTGAAGTGCACTGAGCGCCACCTGTCTGGGGTCGAGGCGCTGCAGGGGAATCTCTCCTCCGTTAAAAATCTCCCACAGCGTCGTGCCAAAGCTCCATTTATCACACTGCTGCCCCAACTCCAGCTTGTCCAACACCTCCGGGGCCACCCACGGGATCCTGTCTAAAACCACTACAAACACACACACCAGTACAAATCTCATTAAAGCATTGAATATAACGAGTGTGTTTATAGTTTATAAGTTTTTTAAATAACATCAGTCTTTTTGACCTTTGACCTTTACCTTCTTTGCCCAGCATTGCCACACTGATGCCTGGATCACTGAGTTTAATGAAAGGTGAGTTTTCTGAGTTCGGATCTCCTTCTCGGGCCAGGAGCAGATTTTTTGCACAGATGTTCCCGTGAACAATGTTTTTCTCCTCCTGTAGAAAACACACACACACACACGCGCACACACACACACACACACACGCACACACACACACACAATCACATCAGTTTAGCCTTATTAAATCAGCTTCTTCACACAGAGAGGATTTAAACCCTGTCGTTAATCGATCAGTGAAGAATCTTTTAAAGAAGAATTTGAAGTATATGGTGAATCTGCGATAATGATGAACATGTTTAAATGAAGGGCAGAATCTCCACTTCAGTAAAAATCTGTCATTTGAATGAAAATAAATAATAATAAGTTTAAGTTAAAATAATTCAATAGAATTATGTACATTTCGCTCTTATCTTAGTAAAATTGACATATTACAAATATTGTAAAGTTACACAAGACCAGAATCTTTGCTGACTTTTTCCTCCCGTGATTGTGAACGACATCATGCTGTTTATAGCATTTAATATAAAGGAATGTCTGTGAGCGAGTGCGTTCCTGACGTCTCTTACGTTACAGCAGCTACAGTATAAACACTCGTCCCCTCGCCGCTCTCTCTTTATTCTCTCTCTTCAATTTAAACATCTTCCGGCGTGTCATGTGATTTTTGATCGTCATTGGATTTGTTATCATTAAGTTCAACTACACTGTCCGTGTCGAAGAGCCGTTACTATGGAAACCATAACCAAAACAAGAGCATCAGTATAAAGTTGCACTATTGTCAGAGCTGCTGTTTTATCTTTAATAAATCAACTTAATAAATAAATTCATTAATTTAATCAACATTTAATTAATCAACACCTTCTGACCAATGAGAGCGCAGGATTCGGCAGCGCTGTGGAATAAGGTTCTTTTCTTATCTGTGTTCTGATTTTTTCCTCACCAGGAAGTTGAGTGTGCAGGCGAGCTGCTTGGCCACGTCCAGTTTCCAGCTGAGTGAAACGTTCGACCTCTTCAGGTAAAGATCCAGAGCTCCGTACTTCACAAACTCCTGAACCATGATGTCTACAGAAAGGTGGGGTTTTTTTTTTTACATTCGTTAGTGAAACACAGCCAAGCTTGTAACGCCTAATGCCGGGGGTTAAAATAATCAGATTCCTTATTGTTTCAGGTCATGGAGTAAAAACACAAGAGCTTCATCATCATCATCATCATCATCACTACAGGGTGCTCAGTGCTTGAGTGGGTTCTCTAAAAGCTCTTTACAGCAGTGGAAATGAACACACACACACACACATTTACTCTAGAGAGATTTTAAAGGGAAAGTTGACGTGAAAAGGACACGAGGACCAGCTTTACTTCACGTGTAGATGAGAAGTCGGGACTGGATTCTTGTATTCTGAGTGTAATTGCATTTGTAGTTTTCTTCGATCTCACTATGCAGCCTGTCCCACTAGGCCACGCCCACAAGGCTCCACCCACAGTGCACCTAATGAAAGTGCTCCTAAGTGAATCTAATCCTGTTTATTTAACTTTTTCTTCCAGTTTTTACACTGTTACAGGGTCAAACATGAACTTACTTTGTCTGATGTGTTCCTGTCTGATATGACGCTTTCCACCCCGATTCCCTGGTGATTTCACTCTAATCATTCTTTATCATGTTATTTTTCCATTTCACCCCAAAAGAATGAGGTGGGAGGTAACTGAGTGCATTCACTTGGTTACTGTATTTATGTCAATATTTCGTCTATCTGTATTCTATTTGAGTAGTTTTGTAAGAGGACACTTTTAACTTTAACTCCACTACATCCTTCAGCACATATCTGTACTTCTACTTAATTACTACTACTACTAATACTATATTTCATTAGCTCCAGTGCAGATCAATGGCTTTATTAACCAACTCTACATTACTCCAGATAACTTCACAGCCCGGTGGTGGCGTGTCACTATGATCTACTTTCCCTCGTTTGAATCCAAACCTCCGTCTTTGGGCTTTTTCAGTTACAGTGTCAAATAAATTAATCATTAAATAAATATGAAAAACTAATATGAGTATAGACTGAACAAACACAAATGAACACAACTGCTAAAAAGTGAGCAGACTTACTTTTAGATTTATGGACGCTGATTCCGTACACCAGCAGCAAGTGCTTATAGGAAATCTGGCTCATGAAACTGGCTGCTTCGAAAAAAGACTAAAAGCAGAGATTTTATTCCAGATGATGGTCAGCCTGACCGTGCTGTGAGTTGTATTATTATTATTATTATTATTATTATTATTATTATTATTATTACCTGTTATTAATAGTTACATTTCATAAACTTGAAATAATTAAGTAAACATTAAACTGCATTTAAAAACATTGCTAGTAACTTTGTGCTTCTGTTAGAGGCTAATTATCGGTTAGCGACTGAGTTAGCGCTGTAAGACACACCTCCCAGCTGTTTTTGTGATTTACATCCAGAACTTTGAGCAGAACCTCAGTGGTGTGAGTCTCCCCATCCCGCTGGTTGACTTTATAGCCTCTGTAGATGTGTGTGAACGAGCCCTGACCCAGACTTTCCTTCTGAAAAATTATAAATCATAAAAATGTGTTAGTAATAACAGCACAGTTTATTTATACCGGTTTATACTGGTTTCATTTTAGTTCTTATTGTACGTTTTGCTGACTCAGTTGGATGGTACAGTGTGTGTGTGTGTGTGTGTGTGTGTGTGTGTGTGTGTGTGTGTGTGTGTGTGTTCTCACCCAGGTTAAGTCCTCGTGTTTGATCATGTGGAACTGGATGTGACTGGGTCTGTGCCGGTGCTGAGTCAGGGAGCTCGGCGCCTCACACATGCTGCTGTTCCTGACGATGATCAGGTTCGAGAGCTCTGCACACAGGTACACTCAGTCACAATGAGTCCATCTGCTGTGTTCTACAAAGTATTGGCACCCCTTTACCCCAACTCTCAATAGAAAGCCGTCTGCATGAGAACATTAATGAACACGTCTGTCTGCAGCACAGACCAGGGAACGTGTGTCTTTGTGTCCATATATGGAAATCTGGACCTGTCTAATTACATACATAAAAAAGATTGTATGTCTGTGGCTGATCAGTCCCACTGATACTCCAATCAGTCTCACTGACACGCCCATGAGTGTGGCTGACAGACCCATCAATACCACTGACCCACCCATCAGGGCCACTGACACGCCCATCTGATGGGTGTGTCAGTGGGACAGATGGGCGTGTCAGTGGGACAGTGGGACACTGACACACCCATCAGTCTTATTAACACGCCCATCTGGCCCACTGACACACCCATCAGACTTATTGACACACCCATCTGTCCCACTGACACACCCATCAGACTTATTGACACACCCATCTGTCCCACTGACACACCAATCAGACTTATTGACAAGCCCATCTGTCCCACTGACACACCCATCAGACTTATTGACACACCCATCTGTCCCACTGACACACCCATCAGACTTATTGACACACCCATCTGTCCCACTGACACACCCATCAGACTTATTGACACGCCCATCTGTCCCACTGACACACCCATCAGACTTATTGACACGCCCATCTGTCCCACTGAAACACCCATCAGACTTATTGACACGCCCATCTGTCCCACTGACACACCCATCAGACTTATTGACACACCCATCTATCCCACTGACACACCCATCAGTCTCACTCACACATGCCCATCTGTTTCGTACCTTTAGCTTGTGGTGGACAGCACTTTTCCAGTTTGACAGGAAAGTCAGACACAAAAAGTGTGTTTTCCTTGTAGAAGTCTGCCAGCCGTCTCAGACTGTCGAAAGAGCTGTGGATTCCTGCCAGTTGAAACTTTTCATTCTTCTCGAGCAGACAGTCTTTATAGTCAGTACCAAGTGCTGTCTGTGTTACACAAACACATGACACATACACTTATGACTTAGAGACATGTGGGAAGACAATCTTACACATACTGCACATAACGTACTGTGTGGATGTTACACACGTGGACAAAATTGTTGGTACCCTTCGGTCAATGAAAGAAAAACTCACAATGGTCACATAAATAACTTTAATCTGACAAAAGTAATAATAAATAAGAATTCTATGAATGTTAACCAATGAAAGTCAGACATTGCTTTTCAACCATGCTTCAACAGAATTATTTTAAAAAATGAACTCATTGAAGTTCATGGAACAGGCCTGGACAAAAATGATGATACCCCTAACTTAATAGTTTGTTGCACCACCTTTTGAGGCAATCACTGCAATCAAACGATTCCTGTAACTGTCAATGAGACTTCTGCACCTCTCTGCAGGTATTTTGGCCCACTCCTCATGAGCAAGCTGTTTCCGGTTTGAAGGGTGCCTTTTCCAGACAGCATGTTTCAGCTCCTTCCAAAGATGCTCAATAGGATTGAGGTCAGGGCTCATAGAAGGCCACTTTAGAATAGTCCAATGTTTTCCTCTTAGCCATTCTTGGGTGTTTTTAGCTGTGTGTTTTGGGTCATTGTCCTGTTGCAAGACCCATGACCTGCGACTGAGACCCAGCTTTCTAACACTGGCCAGCACATTTCTCTCTAGAATCCGTTGATAGTCTTGAGATTTCATTGTCTCAGGGTCAGGGTACAGGGTACAGGGTCAGGGTACAGGGTACAGATTCAAAACACCCTGTGCCAGATGCAGCAAAGCAGCCCCAGAACATAACAGAGCCTCCTCCATGTTTCACAGTAGGGACAGTGTTCTTTTCTTCATATGCTTCATTTTTCCGTCTGTGAACATAGAGCTGATGTGCCTTGGCAAAAAGTTCCATTTTTGTCTCATCTGTCCATAGGACATTCTCCCAGAAGCTTTGTTTGGCATATTCCAGTCTGGCTTTTTTATGATTTGTTTTCAACAATGGTGTCCTCCTTGGTCGTTTCCCATGTAGTCCACTTTGGCTCAAACAACGACGGATGGTGCGATCTGACACTGATGTTCCTTCAGCATGAAGTTCACCCTGGATCTCTTTAGAAGTCTTTCTGGGCTCTTTTGTTACCATTCGGATTATCCGTCTGTTTGATTTGTCATCAATTTTCCTCCTGCGGCCACGTCCAGGGAGGTTGGCTACAGTCCCATGGATCTTAAATTTCTGAATAACATGTGCAACTGTAGTCACAGGAACATCTAGCTGCTTGGAAATGGTCTTATAGCCTTTACCTTTAACATGCTTGTCTATAATTTTCTTTCGAATCTCCTGAGACAACTCTTTCCTTCGCTTCCTCTGGTCCATGTTGAGTGTGGTACATACCATGTCACCAAACAACACAGTGACTACCTGGAGCCCTATATATAGGCCCACTGACTGATTACAAAATTGTAGACACCTGTGATGCTAATTAGTGGACACACCTTGAATTAACATGTCCTTTTGGTCACATTATTTTCCATATTTTCTAGGGGTACCATCATTTTTGTCCAGGCCTGTTCCATGAGTTTATTTTATTTATTTATTTTTTTTGGATGTTTCCCCAATTTTTCTCCCTAATTTAGTCGTGTCCAATTCCTCCCCGTCACTAGGGGGCTCCCACATTAAGGCTACTACTACCACTCAGCCGGGAGGGCCGAAGACTATCACGTGTTTCCTCCGAACCACGTGACGCCAGCCGACCGCATCTTTTCGAACTGCTCGCTCGCGCACCGTTGGGGGCGGAGTAACACACTCGGAGGACGGCGCTATCCGCTCCCTCCGTTGCGCGAGCTCACAGACGCCCCTGACTGGCTGTAGAGCCGTGATTAATGTGGGAGGAGCACTAAGTACCTCTCATCCCTCCCCTCTGAGAGAGCTGGGCCAATCAGCTCTCTCTAGACCTCCGGCTGCGAGAGGTTACAGCACCACCCGGGATTCAAACTGGCGATCTCCGGATGATAGGGCGAGCGCTTTTACCACTGCGCCACTCAGAGGCATGAGTTTATCTTTTTAAATAATTCTGTTGAAGCATGGTTGAAAAGCAATGTCTGACTTTCATTGGTTAACATTCATAGAATTCTTATTTATTATTACTTTTGTCAGATTAAAGTTATTTCTGTGACCATTGTGAGTTTTTCTTTCATTGACCGAAGGGTACCAACAATTTTGTCCACGTGTGTGTGTAAATGAGCAACAATATTTGATATTTGTTAAAATATCAAGTCTGAAAGAGAATAGAAGATAGTGCTGAAGATGAGTTGGACTACAGAGTAAAAAAATTGCTTGTGTTGCTTATACTTAGATTTTTGTGGATTTTTGATCTATACACAACACTTCTGCACATTCATAGAAAATAGATCAGTTTGTCACTCTCTAGTGTGAACACAGAGTAAACATAAAGTCTTACCTGTAAGCAGACCATGAGGAAGTACTTATCAAACTCCTTGGGGCTGCGCCGAAGAAGGAATGTACCGTTTTTAGCTTCAGCCTTTTTAAGCTTGTGCACTGCAAACTCTGACCTACAGGAAATAAAACATGGACAAATCCACCATCGTCCTTATTGCAAAGATCTAACTATAGTTTTTTAGCAAAGAGGCTGAGCTGGTGAACACGTGACATACGTGATGGGGCCGTGGCAGTGACTGTCAATGTCCTGCAGAAGACTCGGAGGAGCCACTTCAGAGCAGAAATAATGACTGGAGTCCGTGGTGAGTCTGAAGTAGTTGTCAATGAGTGAGACGAAGGACAAAGCCATAACTAGCGTCTCAAACTCCACTTCCTGTTTTTCAGAAAGTACACATGTACATCTTTTTACGGCACTTTCACGTCCGGGGGATCAAAACATTTAGCCTACAACTACTTGTCTTATTTTTGCCTTGATTATTTTTAACTGTCATAAAGACACTTTTTGATAATTTAGCGTTAGCTGATCTTTATCAGACCCACATCCTCTATCAGAATGGCACTAACCTACAAGACCTGCTGGTGTATCAGAGGAGCGATCACCAGTGACTGAGTTCTACTCACCAAGCATCTGTCATCCTGTCTGGTCAGAGTCACTACACGTCCCTCACCAGGAAGCTGCTCCTGGCAAAGACGCTTCATGTTGATTTCTGTGATTTGTGAGAAGTCGCAAAAGGTCTGCCACTCCTAAAAATGATCAGAGAGGTTAAAGAATCTGTGAGGAGAAATCCTAATACTGCGTTAACTCAGGACATTCACAGCCAACAGTAAAGGTTACAGGCTACAGGACCACGGGCATGCCAGAAAATGTTACATGACATGCTTAGATTACATGACATGCTTTAGCACACCATAAAATGTGCTAAAGGTCAGATACAGGGGTGATAAAGGTCAGATGCAGGTGTGGTAAAGGTCAGATACAGGGGTGATAAAGGTCAGATACAGATACAGGTGTGGGAAACATTCGATACACTTGTGGTAGAGATCAGATACACTTGTGGTAAAGGTGAGATGAAGGTGCAGTAAACGTAAAGCTGAGATACAGATGTGAGATACAGATGTGGTAGCGGAGACATATAGGCGTGTTAAAAGGGAGATACAGGTGTGTTACCATTGAGGTTGGTGTCACCTGGCCATCGGAGGAACGTGTCTGGATGCCGCCCTCTCCAGAGACCCTCACAGTGGAGCAGGAGGTGTTGAAGCACTCAGAGCCATAGTTGGGCTCCACAGCGCTCAGCTCCATCAGATACTTGAGCTTCAGGCTTCGTTCTCCAGCTGAGCAGCGACCCAGTTTCTTTAGGAAGTGTTTCAGATTCTTACGGATGTGATAGCGTGCCAGACGGGGCATTTGCTGGATTTCTTGCCGGTGTGTCTCAGGCAAACACGACTTGTAGCTGTCAGATAAAAGCAGGTAACTTACTATTACTCTGTTTTAAGGAATGGTTCAATGAGAGCAGACTTCCAGATTAGCAGAGATCTGTGAATACCTGATGGTCTTACACACTTCCTTCACACTGTGGTTCTTCTCCTTGGCCTGTCTCCAGAGATCCAGCACAGCCAAACCCAAACACTCCTGAATAGCACTTACAGGAGGACACACCCCTGCACAGCCTGAGACGAAATCACTGCGGGACTGGAAAGAAAGCAGAGTACAGGGTCAGGGTACAGGGTCAGGGTCAGGGTACAGGGTCAGGGTACAGGCTCAGGGTACAGGCTCAGGGTACAGGGTACAGGCTCATGGTACAGGGTCAGGGTACAGGCTCATGGTACAGGCTCAGGGTACAGGGTACAGGCTCAGGGTACAGGGTCAGGGTACAGGCTCATGGTACAGAGTCAGGGTACAGGGCACAGGGTCAGGGTACAGGGTCAGGGTACAGGGCACAGGGTCAGGGTACAGGCTCAGGGTACAGGGTCAGGGTACAGGCTCATGGTACAGGGTCAGGGTACAGGGTCAGGGTACAGGCTCATGGTACAGGGTCAGGGTACAGGGCACAGGGTCAAGGTACAGGGTCAGGGTACTGGCTCAGGGTACAGGGTACAGGCTCATGGTACAGGGTCAGGGTACGGGGCACAGGGTCAGGGTACTGGGTCAGGGTACAGGGTCAGGGTACAGATTACAGGGTCAGGGTACAGGCTCAAGGTACAGGGTACAGGCTCATGGTACAGGGTACAGGGTACAGAGTCAGGGTACAGGGTCAGGGTACAGGGTCATGGTACAGGGTCGTGTAACAGCATGTCTTCGAATGTTTTATTCCTCTCACACCACAGCAAGAAACCAACAGGTACAACATGTTCATTTATTCAAGATCAACACATCATATGTTCCACACATTTAAAGTTACGAGAGATAAATTAGTTCTTGCAATAGCAGCTATAATTAGTAATTTCCTGAACAGCCTCTTGTGTGTGTGTGTGTGTGTGTGTGTGTGTGTGTGTGTGTGTGTGTGTGTGTGTGTGTGTGTCACCTGAGCAAAGAGATAGTCAATGACACTGTAATCCAAAACAGCACAGATTCTCTCTGAGTTCAGGTTGTAACGATATGTTGCTCTGGAACCCTGACCAAACCATCCTGAGAAGAAAAACCTTTAAACACACACACACACACATCAAGTCCATAATTACACAGAGTTGCTTGTACTACAATAACATTCTGATTACATTATGCGGTCGGACGTCCCACCTCTCCCTGGAGTCTCCTGCATATTGATATCAGCATCCTGATGCCTCCAAATCATATCAGAGATATGAGAGAGAGCGAGAGAGACCACAAGTGCAGACTGACTCATCTCTCTGTGTGCATCCCTATTTTGTAAACTCATCACTTCTAATGGGCGGGGCTTTACATTCAATTCTTCACTGTGAAGCGTTTAATCTGCCAGCAGTGAGTGGAATATTTGGCTCCATCTAATCACACCTAGTGCAGAGAGCCAGAGTCTCACAGAGAAGCTCACAAGAGCTTTGCAGAATTTGCAGATTTCCTCTCAAACCTTGTTGTTTCTGTAGACAAAGCGTTAATTGCTGGAGACTTTAATATTCATTTTGAGAATCCAGAAGACCCTCTGAGAACAGCATTTATGTCCTTACTGGACTCAGTAGGAGTAAATCAGTGTGTAGTAGGACCCACTCATAAAGCAGGTCACACTTTAGATTTAATATTATCCTTCGGATTAAGTATAGGAAATATAATCACAATTCCACAGTCTGAAGTTATCTCAGATCACTACCTTGTCTCGATTAAAGCGTGTTATAGTAATAATGTATGCACAGCACCGCGCTTCCACCTTAAACGTACATTTACATCAAATACCGCACAGAGCTTTATCAATAATCTTCCAGAATTATCAACTTTGATTGGATCGCCATCTGACTTCACAGAACTCGAACAGGCGAATGAATATCTAGAGTCAGCACTTCGTTATAGCTTAGATAATGTAGCTCCAGTTAAAAGGAAAATGATTAGAGATAAGAAACTCGCTCCTTGGTATAATGACCACACACGTGCTTTAAAACAAACCGCTCGAAAATTTGAACGTAAATGGCGCCAAACTAAATTGATAGTATTCAAAATAGCTTGGAAGGAGAGCATCCTGAACTATAAAAAGCTCTCAGTGATGCTAGATCAACGTATCTCTCCACTCTTATAGAAAATAACAAAAACAACCCGAGATTTTTATTTAATACCGTAGCTAAATTAACTAAAAACAAGACCACTGCAGAAATCTCCACAACAACATCATGCAGTAGTGAGGATTTCATGAACTTTTTCAATAACAAAATCATAAATATTAGGCAAAAAATTCAGGCTTTGAAACCAGACAATTTAAATAATTCAGATGATCTAACCACATCACATCAGAACTTAGAACACTTTACTCCCCTTGAAGCGAGGGAACTAATTTCACTCATCTCTTCTTCAAAATCGTCAACCTGTATATTAGATCCTGTACCGACACATTTTCTCAAACAGATAGTACCAGCAATAATAGAACCCCTGTTGAAAGTAATTAACTGTTCACTCAGTAGTGGGTATGTACCCAAATCCTTTAAATTAGCCATTATTAAACCGCTAATCAAGAAACCTGACCTTGACCCCTGTCTGCTTTCTAATTACAGGCCGATATCAAACCTTCCCTTTATCTCCAAGATTTTGGAAAAGGTAGTATCACAGCAGCTATGTTCACATCTACACAGAAATAGCATAAATGAACTGTATCGGTCAGGATTTAGGCCTCATCACAGCACAGAGACAGCACTTGTTAAAGTAGTAAACGACCTCCTATGGGCCTCTGATCAGGGTTGCGTCACTATACTTGTGTTACTGGACCTCAGTGCAGCTTTTGACACCATTGATCATAGTATTCTCCTTCACAGATTAGAAAAGGTAGTAGGAATTAAGGGAACTGCCCTCTTGTGGCTCAGATCCTATTTGACTGATCGTTATCAGTTTGTAGATTTAGATGGTGACCATTCCTCATGTTCTCAAGTGGAGTTTGGTGTTCCACAGGGTTCAGTTTTAGGCCCACTGCTTTTTTCCCTTTACATGCTTCCTCTGGGCAACATAATTCGTAAACATGGTATTAGTTTTCATTGTTATGCTGATGGCACACAATTATATGTCTCAGCAAAACCAGATGAGAAAAACCAGTTTGCTAAAATCGAGCAGTGTGTGCAGGACATAAGAGATTGGATGTTAATTAATTTTCTTCTGCTTAATTCTGATAAGACAGAAGTTCTGGTCATAGGACCACAAGTAGCTAGAAGTAAGCTTTCTGATCACACTGTAACTTTAGATGGCCTTTCTGTTCCATCAAGTGCAACAGTAAAAGACCTCGGTGTGATTATAGATTCCAGCCTTTCGTTTGAAGCTCATGTAGATAATATCACCAGGATAGCTTTCTTTCACCTTAGAAATATTGCCAAGATTAGAAACATATTGTCACTAAATGATGCAGAAAAACTAGTTCATGTTTTTATCACCTCTAGGTTGGACTATTGTAACGCCTTACTGTCTGGTTGTTCAACTAGGTGTATAAACAAGCTTCAGTTAGTACAGAATGCAGCAGCGAGAGTCCTCACTAGAACCAGAAGATACGAGCACATCACCCCTATCTTATCTACACTGCATTGGCTCCCTGTGAAATTTCGCATCGATTTTAAAATACTACTATTGCCATATAAAGCATTAAATAGGCTAAAAACCTATTTATTTAGCGCAGCATGTTTGTAAATAGATGAACCTTAGGTAAAGGAGCAGATCTGGGGGACTCATGGACGTAGAGTATTCTGGTGAACTGGTATGTTTAGATGCTGTCCTCCCCACTCTCATTGTTCACTCAGGTTTGTTGACTGTGAGGTGATTGGTTGCTTTACATCTCAGGGAGCCCCTCATGTCTGTGTTTCCTTCTGGCTCTCCCTTTTAGTGATGCTGTTATAGTTAGTCCTGCCGGAGTCTCTGCTTGCACTTTGCACTAATATACATTCACCTTATACATGTTGACTGTGACCAGACCTAACTGCCATCTCTCCTTATTTTCTGTTCTCTCCTCTTCTGCTCTCTCCTCTCTCTCTCTCCCCCTCTTCTTTCCCTCTCTCTGTCTCTCTGTCGAGCTATACATGTCACTCCTGAGTTGCCAGTGATCCAGACCCCTCTGCCCTTTGGAGCCGTCTAACCCGTCCTGGAGTCCTGCTTCTGGTTGGAGATCTCGTCGCATGGATGCCCCGTGTGGTCTGCCTGGATTCGTGTGGTGGCTGGGGATGGTTTCCATGAAGACTCTCCTGTCATCGAGTGATGCTCTGGGGACCTGTGACTTCAGTTGTTCGATACTCAGGACTGGAATCTCCTACAGTCTACCTGAGCCTCCGGGAACAAACTGGACTCATTTTAATTTTAATTTTAAACACATCTCCTGTTACACTGAACTTCCAGTACACATTATTATGCTGATCAATCCCTGCTATCCGTTATCACCCAGATGAGGATGGGTTCCCTGTTGAGTCTGGTTCCTCTCAAGGTTTCTTCCTATTACCATCTCAGGGAGTTTTTCCTTGCCACCGTCGCCCTCGGCTTGCTCATCAGGGACAATCTTATCATTTTGATTCATACACATTACATAAAAACTTACTTCTTTTTATTGTGTAAAGCTGCTTTGCGACAATGTCAATTGTTAAAAGCGCTATATAAATAAAATTGACTTGACTTGACTTGACAAGAGCTGAGGTTCACGTCACATGTTACAGCTCCTCCGGGTGTGCAGGCACTCAGGAGGATGTACTGATGTCACAATGGGGTCAACCTCGACATGATATTTTGCAGCGTGGGATGTCTGTATGTGTGTATATATGTGTTTATGAGTGTGTGTGTGTGTGTGTGTGTGTGTGTGTGTGTGTGTGTGTGTGTGTGTGTGTGCGTGTGTGTGTGTGTGTGTGTGTGTGTGTACACTCACCGAACTCTGTAGTGCACAGTTACACTCTCATCACTCTTAAAAATGTGTGTGGGCGGGTACCAGTATGACAGATCTTCTGACGCCAGAGCAAATAAACTGTTAAACACTGGGAGTATCCCTACACACACACACACACACACACACATTAGAGAAAACCAAGAAAGCAGTGCTAGTTAGCTCTAGACTCACACAGATAATGTAATTGTATGAAATCATCAATATGAAGCCAGTAAGAATGGACATGGACTGAGCAATTGGGTGAAATTTGTGTTTGCTAACTATTAAAGAATTAAAACAATCCTTGTCTGTGTGTGTGTGTGTGTGTGTGTGTGTGTGTGTTACCGCAGTTTTTAGCTGCAAGTACACAGATGCTCTCAGCAGTCACGTGTCCTGCAGGGATGGAGAGCGTGCTTTCACTTTTCGTCGTCGTGCTGTAGTACAAGTGCACGAGTATGAAGGAGTCGCAGCTCGACTTGTGACTCCCCGTGCGCTCGCACATCATCAGCGGCTTCGTTTCCTCCTCACTCATGTCCATCGCTGCGTCTCCTGCAAACACACACACACACGCATTCATTTTTACAACTTTTAACACGTAGCTACGCTTTACTTGTGTAAAGAATATCAGGGTAACATTTGACACGTTAAGTCATCACATGATGCTAATAACTCTGGACTGAGCGGCTGCTGAGGGAACGACTTCGTACAGCAGCTGAACCACCCTGAGGACAGGAACGTCAAACGCCTTACAGCACACTCATCAAATGTAACACTCAGTACCAGTGTCAGTCTTCAGATGTACTCTCATTTGTCCACATGTGTCTCTTTGGTGTGTCCCTAGTCCAGATGTGTGTCTCATTTGTGTCTCTCCCATTCAGATATGTATCTGTGATTTACAGTACTGTGCAAAAGTCTTAGGCGCCATATTATCTCTAGTACGAATGTTGTTATATAAGTTTATTATGTCTGCATTATTATGTACAAGACCGTTCCCTACAAAGATACACTAACATTAATGAATAAATGACATTACAGGAGAATATTTGCATGCCTGTGAAGAAAGCGACATATTACATGACAGACCAGTTTTCAGATGGGAAAAAAAAAAATCAATAATGTACGTAGACTCCTGGGTTTTGCATGAACACAGAAAGGAGCGAGTGTGTGACCAAGTGACCAAAAGAGCTGATATTCTCCAGCGCGCTCAGTAAACCAAACAGCTGTTTTATTTACAGTACTGCACACATCTGTATCGAACACTACCGCTTATGTCCAAGCAAAGAGTTTCACACCAAATATTCACTATTTATTTTTATTGTTTATGTTATTACTTTGTGCTTTTAATGTAAAGTTTCTTTTAATGTAGAAATGTTTTCAAAAGCATCATTGCATGTGGCTTTTGTTCGGATGTTCCCAAGACTTTTGCACAGTACTGTAAATAAAACAGCTGTTTGGTTTTACTGAGCGCGCTGGAGAATATCAGCTCTTCTGGTCACTTGGTCACACTCGCTCCTTTCTATTTTCATGCAAAACCCAGGAGTCGACATCATTTCTTTTTTTTTTCTCATCTGAAAACATTTTTTTCCCGTCTGTCATGTAATATGTCGCTTTCTTCACAGGCATGCAAATATTCTTCTGTAATGTTATTTATTCATTAATGTTAGTGTATCTTTGTAGGGAACGGTCTTGTACATAATAATGCAGACATAATAAACTTATATAACAACTTTTGTACTACAGATCTGTAAGACTTTTGCACACTTTTGTCTCAATGGTTTCTCTCTGGTTCATATGTGTCTCTATAATGTGTCCCTATGAGTATTTCAGTAGTTTCTCCCTAGTCAAGATGTGTATCTCATTTTTGTCTCTCCCATTAAGATGTGTATCTGTGGTTTACTGTGTCTCTAGTCCACATGTGTCTAACCCTATGGTGTCTTAACAGTCCAGATGGGTCAGATCTCATTGGTGTCTATTCCCGTCCAACATCAGTGCCTGACCTGATAAATGCTCTACAGAATGAACAAAGAAGAGTGCACAGGTACACCGAAGAGGAGGAATCATTCTGATGATATCTCACTCAATATGAGCATAAATTACAGCAGTAAACTGCCAACGTTGTCAACTGTGTTAATCGCAGGTGACAGGTCACATAGCTGACATTCCGGCCATTTTTGGACCCGGTTCTGGTTCACATTAGCCGTATACCTCGGACCGGGCGTCACAGGACGAGTTCACAAGATCATGTTAATAACACAGCTGACGAGCAATTAATCTACTCCATGTGCACACACTAATATTCATAAACTAGTAAAGAGAAGGAGGAATATGTCACACTGGCTTCAAATCCCCCTCCAAAAGGGAAGTCACCTGATGTTGGACATGTGACCTTCGAGCAAACCCTTGATGATTTAGAGGGGATTTTCTAAAGTGGTAAGACAGCTGACAGAGGTTTCTGAGACACACAAAGAGGACATTTTAATGTACATGAAACAGCAAAATAGTTTTGAAATACCTTTCTCATATTTTCTTTACAGCTAAACTTTATTGCAACATTTCTCTATATTTCTCATTTGTAAAATAATCTTATTTCTCTTATTATATACGGAAAGTTTCTTTTTGAAATTTTAGGTCTTCAGCAATTGTATAAGCATTTCACTTCATATCAAACTGTGTCTGACTGTGTATGTGACGAGTAAAATTTGAATTTGAAGAAATCTTCACTAAAGAAGAATATCTGTACGAAAACCAGTATCAATACCAGTATCAGTATCTGTGACAAAACCAGTATCAGTACCAGTATCAGTACCAAACCCAGTATCAGTACCAGTATCAGTATCTGTACCAAACCCAGTATCAGTACCAGTATCAGTATCTGTACCAAAACCAGTATCAGTACCAAAACAAATATCAGTACCAGTATGAGTATCTGTACTAAAACAAGTATAAGTACAAAAACCAGTATCAGTACCAAAACCAGTATTAGTACCAAACCCAGTATCAGTACCAAAACCCGTATCAGTACCAGTATGAGTATCTGTACTAAAACCAGTATCAGTACCAAAACCAGTATTAGTACCAGTATGAGTATCTGTACTAAAACCAGTATCAATACCAGTATCAGTATCTGTACCAAAACCAGTATCAGTATCAGTATCTGTACCAAAACCAGTATGATTACCAGTATCAATATCTGTAACAAAACCAGTATCAGTACCAGTATCAGTACCAAACCCAGTATCAGTACCAGTATCAGTATCTGTACCAAAACCAGTATCAGTACCAAAACCAATATCAGTACCAGTATGAATATCTGTACTAAAACCAGTATCAGTACCAAAACCAGTATCAGTACCAAAACCAGTATTAGTACCAAACCCAGTATCAGTACCAAAACCAGTATCAGTACCAGTATGAGTATCTGTACTAAAACCAGTATCAGTACCAAAACCAGTATTAGTACCAGTATGAGTATCTGTACTAAAACCAGTATCTGTACTAAAACCAGTATCAATACCAGTATCAGTACCAAACCCAGTATCAGTACCAGTATCAGTATCTGTACCAAAACCAGTATCAGTACCAAAACCAATATCAGTACCAGTATGAATATCTGTACTAAAACCAGTATCAGTACCAAAACCAGTATCAGTACCAGTATGAGTATCTGTACTAAAACCAGTATCAGTACCAAAACCAGTATTAGTACCAGTATGAGTATCTGTACTAAAACCAGTATCTGTACTAAAACCAGTATCAATACCAGTATCAGTATCTGTACCAAAACCAGTATCATTACCAGTATCAATATCTGTAACAAAACCAGTATCAGTACCAGTATCAGTACCAAACCCAGTATCAGTACCAGTATGAGTATCTGTACTAAAACCAGTATCAGTACCAAAACCAATATCAGTACCAGTATGAGTATCTGTACTAAAACCAGTATGAGTATCTGTACTAAAACCAGTATCAGTACCAAAACCAGTATCAGTACCAGAATGAATATCTGTACTAAAACCAGTATCAGTACCACAACCAGTTTCAGTACCAGTATGAGTATCTGTACTAAAACCAGTATCAGTACCAAAACCAGTATCAGTACCAAAACCAATATCAGTACCAGTATGAGTATCTGTACTAAAACCAGTATCAGTACCAAAACCAGTATCAGTACCAAAACCAGTATTAGTACTAAACCCAGTATCAGTACCAAAACCAGTATCAGTACCAGTATGAGTATCTGTACTAAAACCAGTATCTGTACTAAAACCAGTATCAATACCAGTATCAGTATCTGTACCAAAACCAGTATCATTACTAGTATCAGTATCTGTACCAAAACCAGTATCATTACCAGTATCAATATCTGTAACAAAACCAGTATCAGTACCAGTATCAGTACCAAATCCAGTATCAGTACCAGTATGAGTATCTGTACTAAAACCAGTATCAGTACCAAAACCAATATCAGTACCAGTATGAGTATCTGTACTAAAACCAGTATAAGTACCAAAACTAGTATCAGTACCAAAACCAGTATCAGTAACAGTATGAGTATCTGTACTAAAACCAGTATCAGTACCAAAACCACTATCAGTACCAGTATGAGTATCTGTACTAAAACCAGTATCAGTACAAAAACCAGTATCAGTACCACAACCAGTTTCAGTACCAATATGAGTATCTGTACTAAAACCAGTATCAGTACCAAAACCAGTATCAGTACCAAAACCAATATCAGTACCAGTATGAGTATCTGTACTAAAACCAGTATAAGTACCAAAACTAGTATCAGTACCAAAACCAGTATCAGTACCAGTATGAGTATCTGTACTAAAACCAGTATCAGTACCAAAACCAGTATCAGTACCAGTATGAGTATATGTACTAAAACCAGTATCAGTACAAAAACCAGCTTCAGTACCAAAACCAATATCAGTACCAGTATGAGTATCTGTACTAAAACCAGTATAAGTACCAAAACTAATATCAGTACCAAAACCAGTATCAGTACCAGTATGAGTATCTGTACTAAAACCAGTATCAGTACCAAAACCAGTATCAGTACCAGTATGAGTATCTGTACTAAAACCAGTATCAGTACCAAAACCAGTATCAGTACCAGTATGAGTATCTGTACTAAAACCAGTATAAGTACTAAAACCAGTATCAGTACCAAAACCAGCATCAGCACCAGTATCAGTATCTGTACTAAAACCAGTATCAGTTCCAAACCCAGTATCAGCACCAAAACCAATATCAGAACCAGTATCAGTATCTGTACTAAAACTGTGGCAGTCCGTTGCACACTGATGTTATTATACATTTCTTATAAATGTATTATATAAGTTGAGTAATAAAAGGTTAGTGCCTTGACTCCTCCCACCTGTGAGTAATCTAACAGTGTTAGTGACGTTGTGACTGAGACACACGGGAACATCAGGGCTGACAACATGTAAAATAGTCACACAGGCTGTGAGCGTGTATAGAAGCTCTAATTTGAGATAATCTCTCTCTCTCACACACACACACACACACACACACACACACAGTGTGGAGATCAACATGATACGGTGTATTGTAGAGAGACAGGACAGAGCTCATGCACTCAGCCTGTGGTTTATAACCTCAGTATTTCTGTGTCAGAGTTTAAACTCATCTGCTCTGCTCATTACGCTTTCATTTAGTTTACAGTTACAGTGCCGTGTGTCGGACTTGTGGTGTGTGTGTGTGTGTGTGTGTGTGTGTGTGTGTGTGTGTGTGTGTGTGTGTGTGTGTGTGTGTGTGTGTGTGTGTTACTGCTCTGGGCTCTTTGTGGAATTTCTGTGAGATTGAAGCGGGTGTTTCCTCTCACAGTGAAACCAAAAAAGTTTGGTTTCAAGATAGAGCTGATGTGTCGTAGTAACGAGTGTATTCATTTCAGTCCGTGTCGTTTCTGCTCTTTCGAGATAAGATAAGGGCTCTATTTTTACCATGATGTCATCAATCACTCAGTACAACCACTGAATGATACATAGATATATAACGTAAATAATGTACACGTATGTGTAACTCTATTATATATATATATATATATATATATATATATATATATATATATATATATATATATATATATATATATATATATATATAAAAGTATGTGCACCCTTTGGTAACCAGCCTAGTGATGGAGTGAAGCACACATTCAGACTGGTGTTCAGCAGTAATGATCACACGGCTCTCATAAGCGACATGATTCTGATCAACCCCAGTTAAAGATCAGCTGTTTCTCTGCCAACTCCCTCACATCTTCTCGGTTTGATTTGTCTGCTGAAGCTGAAAGACGTACAGTGCGTGTACAGATCTCACTGTGGAAAGGAATGGATGATTAGAGTTCCCGAAACATGAGACTGAGGGACTTTCAGCCAAAGTAATGCAACTGGAAGATCATCTGGAGAGCACGGCTCACTTGCTGCATGTGACAACAATCTCTCTTATTCTTCACCTGCCTGGGTGATGGGGTGAGGGGATGGGGGTGGTGGTGCTCGACTGAAGACCTCAGTAAACGAAAATATTTGACCCTTGTCACTGGATGTGTTGTGGTCTGCTGAGCATCTTTTTGGACATAAATCTAAAACAAGAACCTTGTCACACAGAGAAGACCAGGGCCAGGGTGAAGCACGGTGGTGGCGGCATCACGCTACGGTTCTGCTCCTCTTCAGCAGGTGCTGGAGCTCCGGTCAGGATAGACGGAACCATGGAGAGCTCCGAACACACATCTGTTTCAGCTCAGAACCTGCAGGACTGTTAGACAGCTGAGAGGAAGAAACGTTTCACCGTCCAGCTCAATAACAAGCAGAAACACAAACCCCTGTCTATGAGCGAATGACTTCGGAAGAAGAAGATCAAGGTTTTGTCAATCAGATCTGACCTGCAGGGGGCGCTGTGCAGGGAATCTGCTCACTTTCTGATGGATCTGGAAAGTGAGTCTGCAGTGAGTCCTGAACTACAGGCAACGTTTGTTAAGGGGTGTGTTTATTTATGCAACCTAGTCATATCACTTCTTGAAATTTTAACTAAAACGTTAAAGGTGTGTAGACTCTTTCTATCAACTCTATACATTAATCATGTTTTAAAAAAAAACTTCTAATTACGTCTTGGAACATTTTTTCAACTCTATGAGAAATGTAATGCGCTGTGAGCAGGCCAGAGACGCCGCGGTGGTTTCAGACAAACGCAAAAGCACGCAGGGCGCAGGAATTACTGTAGGGTCACTGTGAACGTTTATTATAAGACATGAAATATTTAAAGATTTCATTCTGTTAAAGGCCTTTGTCTGATTTAAGGGCAATCAAGAGCAAAGATGGAAAAAGAATGAAGAAAATATATAACAGAAATATGTATTTAACAGAAAATCACTTTAAGGACCAGAATAAATATTTCCTGTTTGTCTGTTGGACTCGAAACAGAATATTTTGTATACTTCCTCAATAATTCACAATAATTCCTGAATGACCATTTGACTGAAAACAAAAAGGTCCTCTCTGACATTTGCACGGAATTGTGTTTAATAAAGTTTATAATTACATTTATTGAGTAACGTTTAATAACTAGGGAACGCTTTACTACAGTAGGCATTCAATAAACAGTCAAAATGTTACTAACTTTTAACTTTTATCTTAAAGTTTTAATTTAATGTTTGTTTGTTGAAGAAACCTGCATGTCTATTATAAGTCAAATAAAATTCTGATGTTACGATTATTAGATTATAACATCATATTAATACAGTCGCTACATTGGTCTCATTATTTCACTAACAACGCTTTGATCTCATGATAAAATATCAGCTGAATAAATCTGACTGGATGAAGCAGCGCGGGGTGAAAGTGCTGTTCTTAAAGCAAAACTTCTAGTATTGGACTTCTTCAATAATAAATAAAAGACATTTGGACTAACGAGCTTCATGTAAAGACACAGTGATATGGAACATGAAGCATATGGGACTCGACATCCTGAGTTAGTTTATAAAGGCGTATACGCGGCTTAGGAGTGTGTCGGACTCTTCAGGTGCTCTTTAATGAAGTGCTAATGACATTACAATATCATTTACGCAAGGCAAACGCTCAGCTGTTTGTTGTAATTCTTTGCTAGCGTGGTGAAAGTGTCAAAAAATTATGCTATTTAATTATATATTATAAGTAAATACTTTTTAAAGCTACTGACAATATTTTGTTATTGTTGTTTGTATAGCAGTACTTAAGATATTTAAGTAATATTTCTAATCATATGGATATGTAATGCAATGTAACATGTACTGTGCTATAATGGAACCTGATGTATTTCAACATTTGCAGCTTTTCTTCAGAAGAACAACATGAATTTGGTTTGAATTTTACATCATGTACAAACTCATTGAGCAGTTTATGTACAGTATGTACAGTATGTGTATATAGAACAAATATCTCATTTCCTTTTAATTTAACAAATTTAGTTGATCTATCTGAAAGGATTATAAAGAGAATATAATGCAATAAAATAAAAAATCTGAATATATCCATCATAGTACATCAACTGTATTATAAATGATATATTAAGATGTAATTATGTGGATCATAATTTGATGTTTACAGAAATGTTTATAATATACAGAATGTTGTGTGTAACACAGTAAACAAATAATAATGAAGAAATCAACAGGAAAAAAGTAATTATTGAAGCATTCTGTTTCCATGAAAACATTACCGTTCGTTTCTCCTTGATGTTTCTATTTATTGGCACCCCATAGCTATGGGCACGAAAATGTCTTCAGGAACAGGAAGTAGAGCAAAGAGCCCTGAAGAGCACTCGCCCGTGTTTTAGACACAAAGTTATTTTCTTTTTAAAAAACAGTCTGAGGAGAATGAAGCTGAGGATATAACTGTAATCCAATGAAGAATTAAATATATATATAAATATATAAATAATCTGATCTC
The DNA here is from genome assembly GCA_030347435.1 of Clarias fuscus. NCBI lineage: Eukaryota > Metazoa > Chordata > Actinopteri > Siluriformes > Clariidae > Clarias > Clarias fuscus. The sequence goes on from CM059213.1 coordinate 37,419,422, forward strand.
TTTTACTGTTTACTGTTTACAGACGTGTCAACCATCATATATCGACAAGCCAGATGTTTATAGTCATAATATGAAGGTGAAGTCTAAGTATGTAGTATAATTATTAAAGAGAAGATTACATGAAATGTGTATATACACACACACACACACACACACACACACACACACACGCACTGTGACACGACATGAATGTTAACATTAAATATCATCACACACATATACAGATGTTCTAATGTCGAAGTAACGGATATAAAATCCAGTTGTTTACCTTCTATGATGATGATGATGATGATGAAGATGATGTTTGTTGTCACTTTTCAGTCCGATGAAAACGCATGTTGTGTACGTGTCTGTCTCTGTGCGTGTGCATGTGTGTGTTCTTCTTCCTGAGTGCAGTGTGTGTGTGTGTGTGTGTGTGTGTGTGTGTGTGTGTGTGTGTGTGACATTACATCGATTTCCTGTACCATAACCACACATACAGACGTTTCTCGTCATCTCCATTCGCTTTCATTTTTCTGCCATTCCTCTTCACGTAGTCTCGTTTGTAACTCTACGGTTGAGGAAAACTGAAGTATCGCTTCCTCTTTCTCACAAAAACTCACAGCTTAATACAAGCTGCCTGAAATAAGGGAAATATTATTTTAGTTACAAACTAATACAACAATGAACAGATACATAAGCTGTGACGAAAGCACAGACCAGTGGGACGAAATATTATCTCAAAAACAGCTGTTATTGCATTTCATTCAATTTAATATTTATTTTCAAGCTAATGTGTGTATTTCTACCTGCACCTTTTATTCCTGATTGGTGTATTAAATAGCCAAGAGTCACCACATTACTGCTGGAGATTATGAATCTATCATAAAGTAAATATGTGTAACATATAAGCATTTGACTCATCTGCTGTGTAATGATGTAACTAAGGGTGTGTGCTGTATATAGTGCATCACACTGCAGAAAGTCAAAACCACACTGTTGATTAACACTAATGAGTGACATCACTTACAGAACTTTGTAAATCTGATGTCTGTTTCAGGTTTGCAGTTATTTCATGCTTTAAGGACCCTGTCGCTCTGTGTTTGTTATTTCATATAGATGTGTTCTCTCACACCTCACCGAGCTCAGGATAATGATGTTTAAAATGTAAATAGCCATGATTAGCATCTTTATCATCCTCTGTAATGTCAGACACAGACACTCAGCAATAAATCCTCATATACTGTAAAAATGTCATAAAATAATTTCCATCAGAATTAAGGACATGGAGTAAAAAAATTTTTTTACATAATAATATAATATCATAATATTGTAATAATATTATTAGTAATATTAATAGAATAATATAATAAGTTTAGTGTAAATAATCACCTGATTAATTATAAAGACATTTTTGCGTCACACTAACACGTACGCGTACAAAGGTATTTGTCCAGACGTGTTAATTATTGAATTCAGGTCTTTCAATCAGGTCCCGTATCCCCAGTCAATCTTAAGGCTTCAGCAAACCCAGACATCTTGTACAACGCACTGCTTTTTATTAACTTTGTGTCCACAGTTTGGTGAAGACATTTTTCTTGTCGGTGTGGAAGAACTCGAGCGGCCCAAGCACAGAGCCCTGACCTCAACCCCATCGAGCACCATCAGGATGAACTGGATCGGAGGTTGTGAGCCGGACCTTCTCGTCCAACATCGGTGTCTGACCTCAGAGTGAATGGACAGGAATTCCCACAGAAACACTCCAACATCTGCTTGTCTTCCAACAAGAGTGGAAGCTGTTATAAATCTCTATTATTGTGTGTGTGCATGTGTTAGGGACCGACTCCATACTGAGGTGTGTGTATTTGGATACAATGTCACTGAAGGTTTGGCTAAATACTTTTATCCATATAGTGTGTGTGTGTGTGTGTGTGTGTGTGTGTGTGTGTGTGTGTGTGTGTGTGTGTGTGTGTGTGTGTGTGTACAGTACATACAATTTTATTTATAATGTACTTTATATTTGACAATTTATTACGCCACTAAAGCTCCGATAAAAATATCTAAAGCAAACCATCCTCAGATCGTTTGGTTTATATATATACACACGTGGACAAAATTGTTGGTACCCTTCGGTCAATGAAAGAACAACCCACAATGGTCACAGAAATAACTTTAATCTGACAAAAGTAATAATAAATAAGAATTCTATGAATGTTAACCAATGAAAGTCAGACATTGCTTTTCAACCATGCTTCAACGGAATTATTTTTAAAAAAGATCTCATGGAACAGGCCTGGACAAAAATGATGGTACCCCTAACTTAATAGTTTGTTGCACAACCTTTTGAGACAATCACTGCAATCAAACGATTCCTGTAACGGTCAATGAGACTTCTGCACCTCTCTGCAGGTATTTTGGCCCACTCCTCATGAGCAAGCTGCTCCAGTTGTTTCCGGTTTTAAGGGAGCCTTTTCTAGACGGCATGTTTCAGCTCCTTCCAAAGATGCTCAATAGGATTGAGGTCAGGGCTCATAGAAGGCCACTTTAGAATAGTCCAATGTTTTCCTCTTAGCCGTTCTTGGGTGTTTTTAGCTGTGTGTTTTGGGTCATTGTCCTGTTGCAAGACCCATGACCTGCGACTGAGACCCAGCTTTCTGACACTGGCCAGCACATTTCTCTCTAGAATCTCTTGATAGTCTTGAGATTTCATTGTACCCTGCACAGATTCAAGACACCCTGTGCCAGATGCAGCAAAGCAGCTCCAGAACATAACAGAGCCTCCTCCATGTTTCACAGTAGGGACAGTGTTCTTTTCTTCATATGCTTCATTTTTCCGTCTGTGAACATAGAGCTGATGTGCCTTGGCAAAAAGTTCCATTTTTGTCTCATCTGTCCATAGGACATTCTCCCAGAAGCTTTGTGGCTTGTCAACATGTAGTTTGGCATATTCCAGTCTGGCTTTTTTATGATTTGTTTTCAACAATGGTGTCCTCCTTGGTCGTCTCCCATGTAGTCCACTTTGGCTCAAACGACGACGGATGGTGCGATCTGACACTGATGTTCCTTGAGCATGAAGTTCACCTTGGATCTCTTTAGAAGTCTTTCTGGGCTCTTTTGTTACCAACCTCTCTTTGCTTCGTCATCAATTTTCCTCCTGCGGCCACGTCCAGGGAGGTCGGCTACAGTCCCATGGATCTTAAATTTCTGAATAATATGTGCAACTGTAGTCACAGGAACATCTAGCTGCTTGGAAATGGTCTTATAGCCTTTACCTTTAACCTGCTTGTCTATAATTTTCTTTCGAATCTCCTGAGACAACTCTTTCCTTCGCTTCCTCTGGTCCATGTTGAGTGTGGTACATACCATGTCACCAAACAACACAGTGACTACCTGGAGCCCTATATATAGGCCCACTGACTGAATACAAGATTGTAGATACCTGTGATGCTAATTAGTGGACACACCTTGAATTAACATGTCCCTTTGGTCACATTATTTTCAGTATTTTCTAGGGGTACCATCATTTTTGTCCAGGCCTGTTCCATGAGTTTTTTTTTTTTAATAATTCTGTTGAAGCATGGTTGAAAAGCAATGTCTGACTTTCATTGGTTAACATTCATAGAATTCTTATTTATTATTACTTTTGTCAGATTAAAGTTATTTATGTGACCATTGTGAGTTTTTCTTTCATTGACCGAAGGGTACCAGCAATTTCGTCCACGTGTGTATGTATGTATATATATATATTTTTTTTTATTTATTATTTTTTATTAACACAGAAAAGTTGGACTACTGAACAGTTGTGCAGCACTCAGTACTTGGTCAGGGCTCCTTTCATGAATTCCTGCAGCAGTGGGCGTGGCATGCATGCGGTCAGTCTTTGTCTCTGCCGAGGTGTTACTGTATGGAGGCCCAGGTTGCTCTGATAGCGGCCTTCAGCTCTTCTGCGTTCTTGTGTCTGGTGTCTCACGTCTTCCTCTTCACAACACTCCAGAGGTTCTCTACAGGGTTCAGGTCGGTGAGTTTGCTGGTCCATCAAGCACATGGTCCTTAAACCAGGTATTAGTACTTTTGGCAGTGTGAGCAGGTGCCAGGTGCTGCTGGAGAAAGAAATCAACATCTCCATAAAGCTGCTCAGCAGAGGGAAGCATGAAGTGATCTAAAACTTCCTGGTAGACGCTGCGCTGACCTTTGACCTGATAAAACACAGAGGACCGACACCGGCAGATGACGGGGCAGATGACACGGTTCCACAAAGCACCACTGACTGCAACCTTCAACCTGGACCTCATGCAGCGTGGACTCTGTGCTTCTCCTCTCTTCCTCCAGACACAGAGACCATGATTTCCAAATGCAATGCAAAATCGACTTTCATCTGTAAAGAGGACTTTGGCCCACTGAGCAACAGTCCGGTCCTTGTTGTCCGTAGCCCAGGTAAGACGCCCTGGACGTTGGGTCAGGACTGGCTTGACACAGGGAATGTGACGGTCGTAGCTCGTGTCCTGGACACGTCTGTGTGTGGTGGCTCTTGAAGCACTGACTCCAGCTGAAGTCCACTCCTGTTAAATCTCCAACAAATTCTTCAATGAGCTTCGTTCCACAATCCTCAAGGCCGAGGTTATTCCTGTCAATGATCGTCTTCTGGGCGACTGTCAAGAAAACAAAGTAAGGCTGTTTAAAGTTTAAAGCTGAGAAACACACTGCTGTGTAAACTGGTGCGTAAACTGGTGTGTAATTTCTACACTCTAAAGCCTTTAAAGCTGCCTGAGGAGACGAGATGCTGGGTTTAACCAGGGCCCAGGATCAGTTTATCAGAAACAACAAGACAGTGAAAACAGCTAAACTCACAGGAGCTTATTTAATAAGCAGATTATCATAAGACAGGATTGATCCAAATCACAGTACCAGTACCATAACCAGTGTCAGTACCAGTAGCAAAGTTAGTCTCGGTATCAATACTAGTGTCATAACCATACCAGTACCAAAATCAGTACCTGAACTAATATTAGGATCAGAACCAGTACCAGTACCTGAGTCAGTATCATTATTAGCATTAGGATCACCATCACATCCTGTACCAGTACTGTACTAAACTGTTTTTGGTACAGTGTGTTTAACAGGTCTCAGTGTCACAAAAAAGGTCCAGAAATGAGAATGATGGATTATTGAGAGAAATCACACACACACACACACACACACACACACACACACACACACACACACACACACACACAGAGTCACGGCTATCTATTATGTTCATTAATTCTCTGCATGGCCTGGAGCGCCACACACTCAGGGTTTAACACACACACACACACACACACACAGCGTGTTTACATTCTGCTTCAGCTTTTTATCGTTTAATCCCTCCGTCCTTTATAATCTGTAAAAGAATCCACGTGTGTGTTGATGAGACAGGCAGGTGTGGCGCAGGTGTGTGAAAGGTGTATTAGACATGTGTTGAGTGAAGCACGATTGAACAGAGATAAGAACGTCAACATTCAGGGTTCATGCGGAATGTACGGAATGTCAGTGACACATCAAAGAGAGAGAGAGAGAGAGAGAACAAACCAAATCAACAGAGGGAAGAATTATTTATTCCACTGCGGTGGTGAAGTTGCATTTGTACATATAAAATCCACACATGATCATGAGGACACACGTCTGCTTCTGAATCCACGACCTAGACAGATCCGGAACATTCCTCACAGAACAGATACAGCTTTTCCCTCTTCATCAGTGTCTTTGTCAGGGTTCAGATGGATGACGGGGGGATTAATGACCATCGATTCATCCTGCAGAGGAGAAAGAACAGCGTGAGTCAGGAGAACCTGACGTTCTTCATCACATCTACTGATCAGCATGATGAAGGTTTACACAGTTTCACACCATTCCATTAAATTCCACCTAAAGCATTGGATCATAATTCAACACATAGGATCAACTGTCACTCCGTCTGACGATCCGATCACGCAGGGAGCTTACGAAGTTGTTTACATGCGTACAGTTACAGAATTGAGGAATTCACTCATGTGACTGAAACTGAATCGTTCAAGGAGTCACTTATACAAACACACACAAACACACAGGTCAGTGTGCTGCAGAATGAACTGTGGATTTATATTAATTAACTTGTAACTGAATCAATGAGTCATTTACAAACTTGACTGATTCACCAGAGGAGTCATTTATAAAAGACACTGAGCTACAGTTATCAATCGATTCCACTGGAAGTTTCTAAAAACACAGATCTCTGCGCAGATGTCAATCTGAATCCGAGGCAAATGCGTGTTGGAATTTGTGTTTGGAGGTTCTACAGAAGCTCTTTTTGCTCTGATGAGGTCCGATCTTACCGTGCCTTCCTGAGGATCCTCACGCTGAGGTTTCAGATCCCACCACAGCAGGCCAGGCAGGATCGAGCCTCTCTCTGTCGGTCCTAAAAACAATAATGAAAACATCTGATTGAGCCTGGAGGAATGATGAGCTGGGGTGGAGTGGCATCATATGTTACAGAGCCTACAGATCACCATGAGGTCACTGTGGGTGTCACCACACTGAAACCATAAACCGGTTTGTGGATGTTCTTCCTTGGTGATCCTGCAATTTCTAAAAAAAACAATAACTGCAGTTTGAAATGATCGATTTAAAGTTAAAGCTACTATCGGATGTTTTTACTTTAAACTGTAGAAGTTGTACAGTTACAGAAGAGAATGCACTATCTGGACTAGAAGAACTAGGCTGGTTCTTCTCAAGAAGAGAACTTGCTCAGACTTGCTCAGTGGTCATTTATACATTTCAAGCTCCAAATTTATATCTGTATTATATTTCAGTCAAGTTGATATTTTAAAAAATGTTTATTGTTAAACACATTTTAATTAAAATGTCTAGCATTCTAAATTGGGCGTGGCAGTCTCACCTGTCAGGTAGCTGACCGCTGATCCCACTAGCACAGATGCTCCGGTGGACAGCGCTCCAAAGTAGAGGTAGGATATGGAGTAAAAATCCCGAAGACCATAATGCCTACAGCCGAGAGCCGCGGATAAGTTACTTAAAGTCTACATCAATTAAAGATAACAAGTGAAGAAATATGATAACATAAAAATGTATATCGAAATATATTATTAAATAATAAACAAGACCAAAAAAAAAAACTCCCAGGTCCCCAAAAGCCTCGTAGCTCCTCTGCCCTGCCTCCATCTCAATGAGTTTTACTCACCGCGTCTGCGCAGCTCCTGGAGGTGTTAGCGTAGGCGATGGTGAGGTTAGCATGGTGGAGTTGTGCGTCGTGTTAGCTGAAGGGCAGTAGTCTGCGCTGGTGTGTAACACGCCCATCCGCTGTGGGGTTGGAGGATAAACAGAGCTTCCGACAGCGAGCCACAGAGCGAGCGAGAACCCCACCGCCACGCCAGCAAACGCACCCTGAGAACCGAGACCAGCCAGCGGGAGTTAGTAACAGGTTCACCTTCTAGAGGAATGATTACAACTTATAGAGAACCCATTTCCAGATCGTGTAGAAAATCCTTTTATAATAAAGGAGTCTTTGCTTATAAATAAAAGGCTTTTAATTGGAAAGCATTGTTGTAAGGTTGGACATAGAACCTTTAAAGATTTATCAAGAAGGACAACTGAAGAACCTTTAAGGCTTGGGATTGTTTTTAAAGATATACAGTAGTGTGATAAAGTGTGTCGAAAGAGCCCGAATTCTTGGTCTTCCAAGGACAAAAATAGCACGCAATATTGTTTGGTTAAATTTAAGTGGCTCTGCTTCACACATCTGCCAAATTTATGTCTGTGACGGATCTCAGTCACTCAGGTGAAGTCATCTGGAAGACTATTAGAAGTTAAGTTGACATGATTCGGCTTCCAGCTGGACAGAGTTTATTATTCATTCGTACAGATTTAGCTTTTTTGCGCAGCTTAAACAAAACAGTAAGGCTTAACAGAAGAGAAACTAAACTTATAGCAAGTCATGTTTGTGTTCTGAGAGCTGAGCAGAGGGGATGATTTCCCATAATGCACTGGGTGTTTAATGCCCAGGTTCTTACCTGTTTATTTGCAGCTGGGATGAACATACCCAGTATAAAAGTGCCCAGGAGTGGCCCGTTAACCACGCCCATTACTGTAAACGAGCCCTGGACACAGGATACAGGAATGAGAATGCATACACGTCTTACTCTGGTTTTGATCATCAACATCCTGCAGTACTATATCCTACAGACTATGATGTGTGTATCAGCCCCTGAGGGCCATGACACGCCCAGAAAAATCACAGTCAGTTTGTTTCCTAGAGTCCTAGAGTACCTTTGGTGCTCTGCCTATGATCCGTGGACTCATCACTACACACACGCTCACTTCGTTATCCACACACTCTGCCCAAACACACCAGCTTCCAATGCTCCACATCTTGTTGCTGCTGTAACGCAGGAGTGTGTAGTCACATTGCATTCCAGGAATCTGGAAGTCTTCAGTGTCAGAATCCACTGCTGGATTTCTCATTAACATGACGTTAAAATGTTTTAGAAAGAAGCTCTTGCTCCTTTTCTTTTTGAGATTATTGTATTTTATTGTTTTGTGTTGAGGATGGAGCACTCGTGCACAATTTTAATGGAGGAAACTGAGGATGTGCTTCACTCTTACATTGTGCACTTGACAGTGGTGTGAAATGTCTAGACTGGTCGTGTACCTGAAGAACTCCCCAGTCCAGGAGAGAGCAGAGAGCTGCTGTCGTGATGCAGCCGACTCCATACAGAAAGGCTGCACGCGCACACACACAATCAGAACAGCACAAAATCACAAGTAATGTGTCATTCAAAAACACCATCATGGTATGTAAAGTGATTATTTGTTTTAATCAGGCTGAGGGGCGGGGCTACTCCCCTACACGTTAGCAATAAATTAGCTTTAAAGAAAATATATGCGTTTCTTACATAGTAATTTACACAGCTGCATCTGTTTCCTCTGTAATAAGTCGCTCGTTAGAGGCTTTAGCAGATCCTCCATCGTAACTGCAGCCATGGCGTTAATGCTGGTCGAGACTGTACTGTAGGGGGCAGGACCGGAACCTTAACGTTTTACACCTCATTCTATCATTCGTCACTACAATCAGTGCAGTACACTGTGTTCTGATTGGCCGAGGGCCATATGGTGTGTTCTGATTGGCCGAGGGGCAATATGGTGTGTTCTGATTGGCCGAGGGCCATATGGTGTGTTCTGATTGGCCGAGGGCCATATGGTGTGTTCTGATTGGCCGAGGGCCATATGGTGTGTTCTGACTGGCCGAGGGCCATATGGTGTGTTCTGACTGGCCGAGGGCCATATGGTGTGTTCTGATTGGCCGAGGGCCATATGGTGTGTTCTGACTGGCCGAGGGCAATAGTTATCAGACAAACACAAATTAATAGATCGTTATATATTTCTTTTGATTGTGTAAAGCTGCTTTACAATAATGTCAAATGTTAAAAGTGCTATACAAATAAAATTGAATTGTTTTGAATTGAATTGAATTGAATTGAATAATAGAATTAGCTTTATGGTTCACCTTAATGTTCCGCCGTATGCACAGGCTAGGAAAAGTCCAGGAAAGCCAGGAAGTTCCCGAAAAATATCAAGTACCAAATATGGCATGTACTGTAAGCACAATCACTGGAATTACACTCAAACACACACTCAGATATTACACAATAAGACAAACACAGATACTGTATATACAGTACAGCAGTACCACAGCATATGAGCGCCTGCATTAAGAAGTTTTGCCTTAAGCACTGATATTTCGTAAGAAATCTGCCTCGACATATAAAGGTTTTTCAGCATAAGAGCGACCGGACCAAATCAAACGCGTACAAACTTTTAGTTTACTTTTTTTTGCGGCTTTTTTTTTTGTCTGTCTAAGATTTAGTGAAGACGCAGCACTGCGGGCCGCGAGAATGTTATCAAGGACGATAGCAAGAAGAAAAGGGAGCCGCTTTCAAAATTCGCCTCTGGGACGGATTAAACTCGTACGCCGAGGCGCCGCTATTATTTATTATAATAAATTGTATTACACTGAGTTGACCCCCTGTCGGATCCTATTTATTAATTAGAATAATTTTACATTAATAATGATTTGATTCACTTTGATTTGACTAAAGAGCGATTCAATTCAGTGAGTCAAGCAGACTTTTGTGCAATAAGAATGATTCAGTTCAATTTATAGACAGCGATTCAACAAATCAAGTGTGTACATTTTTTTGTACATTAATAACAGAATAAACACTGATTTTACACACTACTGAGTGAATAAACACTATCATACAATCATGCATTAAATAGCATTTTCTATATTGTTTGATTCAATTCGCTAAAAAGTTGATTAATTCAGTGATCTGTTCCAAAAGTATTTATGTAATGAAATATGTGTGTGAGGGTGTGTGTGAGAGAGAGAGAGAGACCGACCTGATCTGAGGCAGTGATTCGGCCAGATTTGAGAGGATCGCAGTGTGAATAGAGAGCGAACATCACCACACCACATACAGCCGCGCTGCTCACAATCAGACACAAACCCACCTGATTGATCAACAAAGCCCTGAAACACACACACACACACACACACACACACACACACACACACGTACACACTGAGCACTTTCTTATTTATAGAGAAGTTTTGATTTTGAAGCTCTTCAGTTACAAAGCAGTTTCAGTGTATCTAGTAAATAATGCCAGCTAACAGCCTTTAGCTTAGCATGATGTGTTGTGTTGCGTCTCACCACTTAGCCTGCCGCTCTGTCCTGCAGGAGATGTAGCGCTGAACCTGAGCCTGATTGGCTGCGTACATGGATAACCACACCATCGTCCCTCCGACCGTAAAACTCCAGAACGAGTACCGCCTCTGAGGATCTAATCCAAAACTGCCAGAGAGAGAAACGGCATGACACTGGAAAAATCATCAGATTTCTTTGTATTCATCTGCTGCACTGAAAGACACCACACTGCGTTCAGAGGAAATCAGCACCATACTCATTAAAGTTGATGCGTGACCCGTTGTTGGCGATCTCTAGGACTCGGGTTGGTCCTCCTGCCAGGACGGTGCCGTGAACGTAGACGACGATAAAACCCGAAAGCATCACCATGACCTGAAACACATCCGTCCATACCACAGCCTTCATTCCTCCCTACACACACACACACAGACAGAGAGAGAGAGAGAGAGAGAGAGAGAGAAACACTGACTTACCCTTTCTCATAACCTGAGAATCGTGTTTAAAGAGGAAGTTTTTCAAAGGAGACGATTTCAGTCCAATATTAGGTTTAAACACTGCATCTGTCTCACTATCACAGAGTATCGCATTGTGTTGTGTTGTTGCTCTGGTCTGCATATTTGCACTGTTGTCGTTTTGTCGCTTGTATACAGTAGCTCTTAGATAGTTTTGCTAATTTGTGCTGTTGATGTGTTTTGTCTCAGCTAGAGAAAACAACAGTTAATTAGGTGTCTTAGTTAGCTGGTTAATGTCTGTAGTTAATGTTTGTTACACTGTATGTAGCACCTCTGGAGGAACGTTTTCACTGTGCGACTGCATGTGGTTATGATGACAATAAAAAACCAACTTGAACTCCAACCTGATTTGTCTCTCCGTCATATTAGTGAAGTTATTCATAAAGCTTCGCTGAGGAAAGTGTGAATTTACTGTTTAATACTGTTTAATCTCACTCACCAAATCAGACTTGTGATTTTTTTTACAAAGAAAAATTCTCATTACAATGATTTGATCATTTACATTCTTACACGTTTATATCTTAACACATGTGGAATAAAAATCATCTTCAGTCTGTTGTGTGTTTTAAAACATGAAGGTCTCACCAGACTTGTGTAGAGAGTACAGATGAGTCCGGTAGAGATCAGACACGCCCACATGTTCAGCCCTGTAGCTAAACACACACACACACACACACACACACACACACACACACACACACACACACACACTCAGGTTATAATGATAGAAATGTACATCATCCTGAAGTTGATTATTTTGCTATGAAATGAAACCTGAGTCGACTCTACGGCCGATAGACAACTGTTCAAACTGGATGGTCTCCACACAAACAAACCTGGTGCAAGGATGCCAAAGGAAAATATCTATTTCTCCCTCCATCATCGTTCAGCAGAGTGTGCCGGTCCTCTCAACCTGAATGGCACATGCACGCCTAGACAAAGTATGAGTGACCACAGACAGCTTTCGAGTCATCATGTGGTTGAAGAATCCCAGAAGGACACTGATAACACCACGCAGCCAAAACAACCACTGCTCATGGACATCCCGGCTGAGTCCTGCCCACAGAGCTCATCACAGACAGACTGTGACATACTACAAACAGCTCCAGGAAAACAGTCAGGGAATTCAGGACAATACACTACAGCCACCAGAAACACCAGAGCCAGAGCCAGAGCCCATCTCACCAGACCCACCATCCCTCTCTCCAGCATCTCCACTTCTAAGCTTCTCACAGAACATGAAGGAACTGGTGACCAAACTCCCCCCACTCTTTTGCTGCAAGCCCCCAGATGCCGACCAAAAAACAGCGAGCTCCGTTACCACCGAGGCCCCTGTGGCCCCAGCTCGCCCTCCTCCTCCTCCTCCTCCTGCGAGTGCTCTCCCCCTCAAACCCCCTTCCATCTGCTCCAGATGAAACAAAAACCCTCTCAGTGATGTGTGTCGGGTCCCCGCTGTGATAGCAGTCACAATTCACAAATGTGTACAGAACAAGCGGGAACCCAGTGTGCCTGTGGCTTTCTCTATCTCTCTTTTATCACATGATAGAAAGTCTAAGACCTTCTCAAGCAGACTTCTCTAATCTAAGACTAAGATTACTGTGGGGACAAAAAGTAACGCCATCAAGTTAGCATTTTTTAATATTTGCTCACTAATTTTTAATCACTGATCTGATCACCACAAACAAATTGGATTTTATGTTTTTAAATGAAACTTGGTTGGACGATAGCTGCAGCGCAACAGTCCTAAATCAATCAGCTCCTCCAAACTTTACCTTCATGGGTGTCTGCAGGACTGTTAGGAGACGTGCAGGTGGAGCTGCTCTATTTAAAGACGTCTATCAATGCAAGCAGGCGTCATTTGGGCAGTTTTTGTCTTTTGAATATTTAGGTATTTTGCTGAAAGTTGCTCCACGCGTTCTGTCCATCATTATTTCCAGACCTCCACAATACTCTCCAGACTTTACTGAAGAATTCACAGAACTGATATCAATGATTTCCTCAAAGTTTGACTGTTTTGCCATAGCAGGGGACTTTAATATTCTCATTGATAATGCAGAAATCAATACTACAAAAGAAATGATAAGTGTTTTAAACACTTTTGACCTGATTCAGCATGTGCACGCGCCCACACGTAATCATGGACACACTCTAGACTTACTCATCAGTAAGGGTCTAAACATCTCATCCATTCTTATTAAGGACGTAGCACTGTCTGATCACTGCGGTATTTTCTTTGATATATTGGTCTGTTACCACTGAATCTGGATCTGAGTCTGTCAGAAAGAGATGCATTAATGAGAACACAAGTGCACTATTTATGAAGACTATATCCTTAACATCAATCATTTCTGCAGACTCTGTTGATCTTCTCCTTGATTCCTTTAACTCAAAAGTTAAGAATGTTATTGATGATGTTGCTCCGGAAAAGGTCCGAAAGACGGGCAGACAGAAATCACCATGGAGAAAATCACCAGCAGTTCAGAATATGAAAAGACAATGTCGAAAAGCTGAGCGGATGTGGAGGAAGACGAAAATTGAAATTCACTACAGCATCTATAAAGACAGCCTTCGTGCTTTCAATGTGGAACTCGCCACATCTAGACAGACCTTCTACTCAAACATCATAAACAGCAACTTAAACAACACTCGCACTCTTTTTGCTACTGTTGAGAGACTGACAAACCCACCAAGTCAGATTCCCATTGAAATGCTCTCCGACAGCAAATGCTATGAGTTTGAGTCCTTCTTCTCTGAGAAAATCAGTAATATTACAAGGGCCATTAACACATCCTCAAGACATGCAGAGATCAGAAAAACTCAAACACAATCAGCTGAACAACCACTTAAACTCAAATACCTGGACAGTTTTCAGTCTGGCTTCCGAGCGCCTCACAGTACAGAGACAGCGCTCATAAAGATAATAAATGATATTCGTTTAAATTCTAACTCAGTATCTAAAACAATATCAGTGTTGGTACTGCTAGATCTTAGCGCTGCGTTTGACACTGTCGATCATAACATGCTAATAGAAAGACTGGAAAACTGGGTCGGGCTTTCTGGGATGGTACTCAAATGGTTCAGGTCATACTTAGAAGGGAGAGGTTATTATGTGAGTATAGGAGAGCAGAAGTCTAAGTGGACGTCCATGACATGCGGAGTCCCACAAGGCTCAATTCTTGCACCGCTCCTGTTTAGCCTGTATATGCTCCCACTGAGTCAGATAATGAGATAGAACCAAATTGCCTCTCACAGCTATGCTGATGACACCCAGCTTTACCGAGTCTTATCTCCAAATGATTATAGCCCGGTAGACTCCCTCTGCCAATGCATTGATGAAATTAACAGTTGGATGTGCCAAAATTTTCTTCAGTTAAACAAGGAGAAAACTGAAGTCATTGCATTTGGAATCAAAGATGAAGCTCTGAAGGTGAATGCAGACCTTCACTCTAGGGGTCAAACAACTAAAAATCAAGTCAAGAACCTTGGGGTGATTCTGGAGACAGACCTTAGTTTCAGTAGTCATGTCAAAGCAGTAACTGAATCAGCATATAATCATCTCAAAAACATTGCAGGAATTAGACGTTTTGTTTCCAATCACGACTTGGAGAAACTTGTCCATGCCTTTATCACCAGCAGGGTGGATTATTGTGTCTCCACACCGGTTTTATTGCTATTATTTTTATGATTATCTTCTTCTCTTTTATGTAAAGCACTTTGAATTACCATTGTGTATGAAATCTGCTATACAAATAAACTTGCCTTGCTTATAGTAACACTGAATGTTCTAGAAAGTCTTAAATTAATATTCATAAGGTGTGTGTGTGTGTGTGTGTGTGTGTGCGTGTGTGTACCCTGATTTAGGATGAGTGCAGGAGCAAGGATAACAATGCCAGTGTAGAGGAGCTGCAGAGACAAAAAAATAATAATCAACTGAGTGTAAACATTAGTGTGTGTGTGTGTGTGTGTGTGTGTGTGTGTGTGTGTGTGTGTGTGTGTGAACTTACTGTAGCTATAAGAAACTGCAGACTTCCCAGCAGCTGCATGCCTCTGCCAAACCTCATCCTCAGATACTGACACACACACACACACACACACACACACACACACACACACACACAGGGCTTTTGATATTGTACTGTAAAGAATGCAGCAGCAGTCCTCAGTAGATTGGCTCCAAATGACATTTTAAAAAAAATTAAATGCTACTTTTGACCTACGAAGCATTAAATGGTCTGGCGCCGCCCCGTAGTTCAGGACTAGAATTCCCTACAGTTTTGTATTTGAGCCTCCAATAGCGAACTGAACTCCATATTAATTTAAACACATTGTAATGATGCAGGTCTCGCGAGGGGCAGAACGTGCATGAATACCCTGTAGAGCTCTGAACAGGCAGAGGCGCGGCCATTTATACACACGGTTGCCAGGCAACACTGCAATCAGCGTGGACACACCACACCTGGGGAGTGACTATTTAAGGGTCCTGATACCTTGCCACTGTGTGATCATTTAGGTAGCATCGGTAAGGTATCAGGGTCAAAGACAAAAAAAAGAAAAGACAAAGAAAATACAAGAGCACAGAAAGTCGAGAAACAGAGGCAAAGACCCAGCCGCTGCCTCCCTAAGATGCCGGCGAGAGGGAGAGAGAGAGCGGCGAGCTGTACTTTAAGCGTGCGCTCTCAGGTTAAGTATAAAGTGTACACATAAAAAAAACACACGAACACACAAAAAGAGGATATCGGGGTTTTTTTTTTAGTTACCAGAGCCCTGTTCGTTCTCGCGTAGATGATTTGTAACTCTGTTTATTTTGTGTTTTCAGTTTTCTTTTGTTTCCTTTTAATTTCCTTAATTAATAATCTCATGCAATCCTCAAACATAAGGTCTTCCCGTGCGTATCATAAGCACTCTCACGTACTCCTATTTCATTGACCCCCTCCAAAGCCCTGCGTTAGGGCTCTTATTAATATTAAAACATCTTGTGGTGTGGCTCTCCATACCGCACCATGTAACACACGTCTCCTGTTATACTGAACCTCCAGCCTCCTAACATACAGTAGGACTGCAGATCAATCCCAGCCATCTGATATCACCCACATGAGGATGGGTTCCCTGTTAAGTCTGGTTCCTCTCAAGGTTCCTCATGTCATGAGCTTGCTCATTATGGACAAGCATTTTTTTTTTTATTATCTAGAATTGTTATTTGTGTAAAGCTGTTTTGTCAAAAGAGTTGAATTGTGTGTGTACCTGGTTGGAGGAGGTGATGGCCAGTCTGTAGTACACAGGGAGGAACAGCGTGGCCGTCAGGAAGGAATTGATGCCTTGACCCAAACACATGTAGAGGAACTTCAAGCCGTACAGGTACGACTCAGACGGAACCCCAAGCACCTGCACGCCCGACATGAAGCTTGCACACAGGGACACACCCACTGGCACCGCCCCCAGGCTACGCCCACCTGTAAAGAAATTCTTCACCTTTTCTGAATCTGAGAAGCTCCGACCACGTGAGCGCAAAGACTGGAATAAACCGATAATCATGGAGATGGCCAACATGGCGCCAAACACGGCGTAGTCTCCCACTGTGAAGCCCAACCTGTCTGATTCAGAAGAAGAAGAAGAAGAGTCATTTACAGTGGATATAAAGTCTACACAGCCCTGTTAAACTTGAAGGTTTTTACAAAAAGATGATATCAAGGAAATTCATGCTGGTTAGTATCATATAGGAACCAACAAAGTTGAAACTGAAACATTTTAGGCTACAGGAAGCCCTTGGGTTACTGCCGGTTGCCACTTTAAGCTCTATTAGCACCAAGCTGCCACTGTTAGGCCATTATTTTGTCTACCCTACAGGGGCATTGTATCGCTCTGACCCCAGTAAAAGAGTCGATATAAAGGCTTTTTAGAACTATTTGACAAGTGCTGGATGTTTCTTGAATCCTTCATGCACCAAAAGTATTCTCTTGCCTGCCTTCACATGCATATGAACTTCAGTAACATTCAATTCTTAATCCATTGGGTTTAATATGATGTTGCCTCACGCTTTGCAGCTATAACTCCTCTGGGAAGGCTTTCCACATTGTTTAACAGTGTGTTTATGGGAATTTTTTTTTTTTTTTTTCCCCGATTTTCTCCCTAATTTAGTCGTGTCCAATTCCTCCCCGTCACTAGGGGGCTCCCACATTAAGGCTACTACTACCACTCAGCCGGGAGGGCCGAAGACTATCACGTGTTTCCTCCGAACCACGTGACGCCAGCCGACCGCATCTTTTCGAACTGCTCGCTCGCGCACCGTTGGGGGCGGCGTAACACACTCGGAGGACAGCGCTATCCGCTCCCTCCGTTGCGCGAGCTCACAGACGCCCCTGACTGGCTGTAGAGCCGTGATTAATGTAGGAGCACTAAGTACCTCTCATCCCTCCCCTCTGAGAGAGCTCGGCCAATCAGCTCTCTGTAATCAGCCAATCTGTAACCTCTCGCAACCTCCGGCTGCGAGAGGTTACAGCATCACCCGGGATTCGAACTGGCGATCTCCGGATGATAGGGCGAGCGCTTTAACCACTGCGCCACTCGGAGGCCCGGGGAATTTTTTACAATACTTTTAGAAGTGCATTTGTGAGGTCAGACACTGATGTTGGACGAGAAGGCCTGACTTGTTCTTCCATGCTAAACTTGTTTTGTGCACTGGTGCACAGTCACATTGGAACAGGAAGGGGCCATCCTCAAACTGTTGGGAGCATGAAATTGTCCAAAATGTCTTGGTATGCTGAAGCACTTCTGCTGGGTTCCTTTCACTGGAACGGGGCCGAGCCCAACTCCTGAAAAACAACCCCATTCCAGTTCCAATATGACTGTGTACCAAAGCACAAAGCAAGGTCCATAAAGACATAGTTGAGCGAGTTTGGTATGGAAGAACTTGACTGGCCTGCACAGAGTACTGATATCAGCCAGATGGAACACCTTTGGGATGAATTAGAGAGAAGACTGCAAGCCAGTGAAGTGAATGAAGTGTGAAGGAGGTTATACTGTATATAGCATCATCTGTTGATCGGTAGTATTATTGACTGTAATGGATCCACTGTGTCTGGTAGTGAAGAGATGATGACGTCTCTGACCTGTCTCTTAAAGCACTTAATCACCACTGAAGTCAGGACTACGGGGTAATAGTTCTTGAGGGAAGCAGGATGTGGTTTCTTTGAGAAAGGAACAGAACTAGCTGGTCTGCGCAGGCTCTGAGGACTCGACCTGGGGTGTCGTCTGGTCCTGCTGCTTTCCTGCTGTCCACTTTCCTGAAAGTTTTCCTCAGGTCATGTTTAGAGATGAATGCATTTCCAATGATGACATTCTCTTCCTGTCTGCTAGCATTAGCATTGTTAGCAATCATAGTACTATTAGCAGTGTTTAACTGCAGCATCGAAGCGAGCATAGAAGGTGTTCAGTTTGTCTGCCAAAGTCTCTGACCAGTCTCTGTCTGCGTTTGTCATACCGGAAGTTGGTGCTTTATAGTCAGTTATTGTTCTTAGTCCCTGCCACAGGCTCCTAGAGTCACTCTGTTGGAGCTGTGACTCTAGTTACCTCCCAGAGTGCTGCTTCACCTTCTTTACCGCTTTGTTCACATTGTATGACGCAGCCTTGTACAAGTCCATGTCACCCGACGCAAATCCCATGTTATATGCGGCAGTGTAAGATCTCAGAATGTTGTTTATCCTCCCATGGCTTCTGATTGGGAAACATTCAAGATTTTCCTGTTTAAGCCTATGTGAGACCAAAGAAGAACCTGGGTAAAGACTGCCCTTTTAGTCATCAATGAGACGCTACATGCATAAGCTCGATTTTCAAAAAGTGGTTCAATCCATTTTGTATCAAATTTATATAGGATACTTGAATGTCTTCCTGCGTACCAGGCTGCTGCAAGTGATAGTTTTCTGCGTGGCAGCAGGAGGAGGACCTGATCACCTGTGGGCTGATCTGGCCAGTTAAAGGTTTGGCACTGTTTATTATGTTGTTTATCTCCTGTAAATAGTCAATTACAGATCAGTAGGGTCATGGCTTGTTGCTTACTTGGTGACATCTAGCAGTCCTCGGGTGTGGCATCCATATAATTGCTTGAATGGTGTAAATACAGTGGATGCTTGAAGGCTCTCTCTTGAGGAGTTAAAATGTCTTTCATGGGCCCTACACCACTGCAAGGGAGAACCAGTTCTTGGGCAATGTTTAATTCTTTAATTTAAATGTTCTTTGATGCTCTCTTCCACAGAATAAAAGCCTCAGGGTGCTGTGTAGAGCAATCAAAGATTACCAGGATGTATTCACCGCCCAGAATGGATCCCAACAGGTATGTGCCTATGCCCGTACCAATGATACGGGCAGGATGAGCAGAGCACGGGCTTACAGCGCAGTGTAGACACAGTTTTTAACTTTGGCTACAATGCCTGAACAGTCTAAACAATTTCGTGGAACGTGTTCTTGATTCCTTGATTGCCAGGTCTCCACAAAGTGTGCATGTGAGATAGATATTTCAATGTAAATTTTTGAGAGCAGCGTAACTAGGGGGCGGCACGGTGGCGTAGTGGTTAGCACTGTCGCCTTGCACCGCCAGGGTCCGGGTTGGATGGAGTTTGCATGTTCTCCCCGTGCTTGGTGGGTTTCCTCCCAAAAGACATGTAGGTTAGGCTAATTGGCGTTCCCAAATTGCCCATAGTGTGTGAATGAGTGAGTGTATGTGTGTGTGTCTGTGCCCTGCGATGGATTGGCACCCTGTCCAGGGTGTACCCTGCCATGTGCCCTAAGTCTCCTGGGATAGGCTCCAGGCCCCCGTAACCCTGAATACAGGATTAAGCAGAGTATAGATGATGAGTGAGTGAGTGTAACCAGGGGATCACACTCTTGGCCACAGCATAGTGGTCTAGTAGTAGAGGATACTGGTGTGTAATGAGGAAGAAGATGGCTGATAGTGGGCAACCGATTTCTTGCCTTCCACAAGACAAACTTTACTCCGGCAGTTTTTTTTAAATTGCTCAAGGACAACGCTTACTTCCCAACTATGTTCCAACTCATCACCTGCTCCTGTGTCAGCACTGTCAGTAACTTTTCCGGGTCCAGGTCTAGCATGTGATGCTATTTGGAGTTTTCTCTTCTGTCAGCTGGTGGCAGGAAGCGAGCAAGGAAGCTGAGCCAGTTGCTGCCAGAGACCAGACTTATAAATAGTAGCAATTCACCCAGTCCATTCCTGATGCATAATTCTGTGAAAGGGAGTCTTCCAATCTTCCAAATGATTATTGGCAGGGCTGATTGGCAATTTAAAAAAAAAAAAACAATGCTACCTATATTAAGTAGGGCAGTGCCATGTGTTGGGAGTTCGGTTGGCTGAGTGGAGTAAAGTTCATTCTTATATGATTGTATATTATAATAAATACACCTTTTTGTATCATCGTGTAGCTCATTAATCCACTTCAGTTAGAAAATATTACTTTAAAAGGATTCATTTTATATTTAAATAAACATGATGCTTTGTTTGCATGAAATGTTTTAACATGTTAAAAATTAATAATGATGAAAGGTGGAGACTGACTGCAGGCCACTGAGGTTTTTCTCTCAGAGGACACAGATCTGTTGGCGATAGTTCATCCACTGGAGTCCTGTCCCTGGGTTTTCCTTCAAACCGTTTCCTCTACCTGCTGACTTTGACTTTGGGTCTTTGGGGTTACGTTGGTCCCCCAAATGTTCAGGGTGGCCACCCCTTGCTTGAAACTTGTATGACATAACAATTTGCTGTTTATGTTTTTAACACCCCCAGTTTGTAAAATCTTTTGTTTGTTTTTTGTTTGTTTTTTTACTTGTTTTACTCAAAACTGCTAAACTGGAGTTATCTTTTTTTGCAGTGTTTATTTATATGTTCTACCTGTTACAGCTGCGGACATGATGAATCTCCTCACACACTGTAGCTACGCTAATACACACTCTTCAGCTGTGAAAACACACACACACACACACAAAGAACATCTTGCTGCATTGTTCTTAGTATTTCTCTCTCTCACACACACACACACACACACACTCACAAACATTCACATATACACACACTTTTTCTCTAAGAAAAAAAATTCACAGTAATTCTCAGGTTCACTGATTCTCTGACAATCATTCTGAAATAACTCATGCATTTTTGTAACATTTCTTGTATGTTGGAAATGTTAATAAATATGAATAATTTCCAATAGTTATTAAGATATATCATACACACAATTTATGTAATATAATCATCCTATCATGTAGATAAATTACTTTCAAATTTGTAGCAAATGTAATATTTTTAAAGATTTTTTAAATAAGATTTGATTCATTCATTAAATAAACTTTTAACATTAGTACATTGATAATAATATTAAGTTTAACTCCGTGATCTAAAGTCCTTTCTTATATTATTATATATTATTATAAATAACACTTTTATTAAACTATTTAACATACATCATTGTTTAGCTCATTAATCCACTTCAGTTATAAAATATTACTTTGAAAGGATACATTTTATATATAAATAAACATGATGCTTTGTTTGCATGAAATATTTTAGAATGGAATTTTAAAAAAAATAAATAATAATGAAAAGGAAACTATGTATATAATACACAATAAAGAAAACATATCTGCAGAAACTATATTTATTATAATGAAAATAAAGCTGTGCATTGTAAAACATGATAAAGATATTTTGTAAAGATACAATACAAAGCAGCTATATGATATAATGTGTTTATTAACAAGCCGGGTTTCTGTAAAATCTAGTAAATTTATGTTTATTGTTTATGTTACAGAGAATTTTATACAGCTTTTTTAAAGCGTAATAATGAAATGAAAATTGTCATATTAGGATGTGAAGATTTAATATTAGGAAAAAATAATAAAAGTAAATAATTGTGTTTTTTTAAAGATACAAATGAAATCTGTATGTAGTGTAGTAATACATTTGTTCAGCTTGTTCATCTTACCCTGTTTATTGCTGACGTCCTCTTTGCTCAGTGCTGAAGCTGAGAAATGAACACTAGTTTTGTACAGAGTAGTGTGTGTGTGTGTGTGTGTGTGTGTGTGTGTGTGTGTGTGAGAGAGAAAGAGAGAGAGAGAGAGATAGTGTGTGTGTGTGTGTGTGTGTGTGTGTGTGCGTCCTCTTAAGATCCACCTGATTGCACATGAGCCACTTGAGCTGCCACGCTGTATTGGGGGAGTCAGTGGGCGGGGCTTGGTTGATCCCGTATGTGCTGTGATTGATTGGATTTATACAGTGGGAGGGATTTGGGATTTTATGTTTATTCTGTTGTTTAAAAGTTTAGGCACCCCCTGTTCATAATGATGGGAATCAGCACCAGAACTCGTGCTTACAGGTGTACCGTATGTGTGTAAGAGCGCTATCTTGTGGTAACATTTGCAACTCAAAGTTTTGCTTTTTTTTTTTTTTTTTTATCACACACAGAAATAAAGATAAATAAATAATAATGATTAATAAATAAATACACACTCAAGATATCACTTTTTACTCATGTTTAGATGGCCAGACAGGTCTCCATAATGTGTGTGTGTGTGTGTGTGTGTGTGTGTGTGTGTGTGTGTGTGTGTGTGTGTGTGTGTGTGTGTGTGTACAAATAAAAAACATGAGAAAAACATTTCCCACTTTTTCCCTGTTTTTATTGGGTGGGGGTTAAACAAGTCAATTAGATTCCCTCTATTGTGACCTCATATAAGAAGAGCCCCTCCCCCGGCTTGTGGCTCAGCTGTGCAGTACTCTGTGAGGGGCGTGGCTCATTAGTAGTTCATTTACATAGACACTGAAATAGCACGTTTGAAAAAAAAGTGAACAGCGGGAGATTAAGGGATTGAAATTTGTGTGACTATTTTAGTTGAGCCATTAGCACACACACAAACAAACACACAAACACACACTTTAGAAATAGTAAGATATGGGACCTTTAAACTCTAATAAAAAAAAAACATTTAAAACTAAATGTCATGGTCTTTAAAATACTCAGTAAAACAGCTAGGTAATTCTTGAACAAACCAAGAATTATAATATATAATGTGTTTTATTAACAGCGTTTACAGAGTTCTGTACCTTAAATAATATTTGTTAATGTTGCTTTTTAAAATAGACCATGCTGGACCATCACTGTGATGCTTGAAAAACACTGTGGCAGTTGCTTTTACATATTTTCAACATGTTAAGAAATGACACATATCAATATTGCATATGTATATTTTACATATATTATAATACTTCGACATATTCTTTTGTCATAAGTGTAATTACTCGCTGTGCCACAAGATGGCGACAAAGATGTTTATCGTCTTTATTTTTTCTTTTTCTTTCTAAAACACAAAAGAGTCAGCTGGGTTATTAATATAAGATATTAATATAGGTTATGAAATATTTTCATCTGTTTATTTAACCTATTTTTTGTTTGATTATTTTATATGAAGTCTATAATAATTGTATATTTTTAGGTCTTTTGGGCCGAGGTGTAATTCATCAATTAGCCACAAGATGGCATGTAAAAGCTTTCTCTGAAATCTAAATGTTGAGTTAAAGTGATGTTATGAACAGTTATGTGTGGGATTTAATAATCTACTTTAAAATAATCTACTAATGCGCTACTGTCTCAATGTAAACAAACACCTGCACCGATAGATATTAATGAGAAAAGATAAAGTGAATATTTTGACTGGGATTAGTTCATATTCTCACTTTGGCTGAAATAACAGCGCTGAAGTGGTATAAGTGAATTTTAACACGCCGGAGTCGTTTTAAGACGAAACTTCATCTTTATCTGATCGACTTTTTCCATTTCTCATCTGTGATTCTCTCTCCGATTACCGAACAGGGAGTGTATTTGTCTGAGCACCAAAGAAGTACAACTTAGTGTAAACAAGGCGTCAGATACTCGACCTTACAGAATGTGATTTCTGTGTGTTAATAAGTGAGACAGAGAGTTCTGCTGTACAGAGAGACACACAGACATGGACATGAACATGTCTAGGGACGCTGCAACTTCGGCGACTTCACCCACTTGGAGGAGGCTTCGTCAACAAGTGCACCGATGACGTCACTGTTCCAAGAGCATCATTTGACGACCCAACCAGAAACCGCGGATTACTGTGGAGACGCGTGCACTTCCGAAGACCCAATACTCTGCCTTCAGAGCGGGGGACAAAGTGGCCCTAAGAACAGCAAGGGCCAAACTGTCCCGGGCCATCAGAGAGGCGAAGCGCGCACACGCCCAGAGAATCCACAATCACTTCAGGGACAGCGGTGACACACGGCGCATGAGACACAGCAAGACCCGTCCCTTGTCGCTCTGTCACTGTGTCGCTCTTGTTTGCACATTTGCACGTGCACTTTATGTTGTCTCTCCTGTATAAACGCATAGACAGTTCCCAGCTAGCCAGCTAATTAGGCCTTTTTGCTCATTTATGTTGTCATGTCAATCGGTCTTGTCTCAGCTAGCCAGCTAATTAGGCTTCTTAGTTAGCTAGTTTAGTTTTTCTGTTAATCTATGTTGTCAATCTATGTTGTATGTAGGAGGATCGTTGTTTTGTTTCACTGTGTACTGACTGTATATGGTTGAAGTGACAACAAAGCCGACTTGAACTTGAAATAAAACAAATTACTGTAACGCCGTGTGGATGACATCAGATTGTAGTTGTATCACTCAGCCTCCAGGGGGCGGAAGTGAACGTTAAAGCGCTGTATCGCTCTTTCAGCGGGTGGCGAGGAAGAGGAACCAGCACCCGAGCAGAGTGGAGCAACGACAGGTTGGGAAATCAATAAATCCTCTTCTCCCCTCTCCCGTGGGTCTGAGATTCATGTCTGTAATTAATATATAGTGTTTCATTGAGTAACGTCTGTGCGTGTCGCGTGTTAAAAGCGGTATTTCAGCCCACAGCAGCCGGTAGTTCGCGGGTTTAGCCAGTTAGCAGTTAGCGCGCGCACACACACACACACACACACAGTGTTGACTCGAGCGACTGGAGTTTATTTCCTTCTAATTAAAGTCACAAGAAACACAAACCTCTCCTTAATCCTCACTTTTATTCTCATTAAACTGGAACAGACCTGATCTTAATGAGCTCCGCTTTAATGTCCTGCTGATCAAATATTTCTACATTAAAACAGTTACAATCATCAATAAATGAGTGTTTTCTCTCTTTCACACAGTGTTTATGTCTGCACTGTAGTGCTAAAACAGAATGTGACGTCATGAAAGCAGTGATGATGTCACCAGTTAAGAACCTGCTTGGAAGTTATTCAGTTTTTAATGAATATGATAATCAGGAACGCCTCTAATCACCCAAGCCCCGCCCACCCCGAGTTACACAGCTGTGTTAACCCTGATTGGATATCACCCGTCACGTGATTAGCAGTGAGGTTTCATCTTTCAATAGATAGGAACAATGTATGTAAACATGAATCCTTGTTAATTAAAGGTTTGTTTTAAGATTTTGAGCAAATGATTGATACTCAATAACATTTCTTGTTGTGTGTGTGTGTGTGTGTGTGTGTGTGAGAAGGTGCAGAGATGCCTAAGAAGTTCCAGGGTGAGAACTCGAAGTCGGCGGCGGCACGAGCTCGGAAAGCCGAGGTAAAAGCTGCAGCGGACGCCAAGAAGCAGGCGGAGATGGAGGACGCGCTGTGGCAGGAGAGCGACAAACACGTGCTGAAGAAAGAGCAGAGGAAGGTCTGGGTCTTCATCATCATCATCATCATCATCATCTGTGCACACTTCTCTAACACACTGCGGTGTCTCCTAATAACATACACTAATCTAATGCTCACTAAAGGTTTACTAGATATGTGTGTGTGTGCGTGAGAGAGAGAGAAAGAGTGTGTGTGTGTGTAGGTGTGCGTGTGTGTCCGTGTCTTTGCTGCTTTCAATCAGAACACGTTTCGCGTGGAGGAAATATTTTGTGATGAATAACTAATTTAGTGATCAGTAATACAGGTAGTCCCCGACTTACGAACGAGTTCGGTTGCAGCAGTACATCCATACGTCAGATCCGTTTGTAAATACGACAGACGCCTTTGACACAAATATACAATGAAAGCATAAAAAGCTGAGTCAGCTGACCCCGTCCAAACGCAGCCCTGGGGGGGAGGGACAATGCTACAACGCCTAAAATACACTCTCACACACACATACAGTATACCGGACTTTAGACATTTTATACGTTCATTTACACACAGAAAATATTGTTTACAATTGTGAATATCGGTATCTGCTGCACTGCACTGTCCATGTGTTGTACAAACATGTGACCTACTTCTGTGATCTGTTCACGTCTACGAATGTTTGCAGAATTGCGGTCTGTTCATATCTGTGGAAATTCGTAACTCGAGTATTCATAAGTCAGGGACTACCTGTACTCTTAACTGTTGGGGTTAAAGCTCCAAGTAAAGCAGAAGATGTTCACACACACACTCACACACACACAAAGCAGAAGAAATGCACAGTTACACAGAGTAAATGTGTAAGAAGATGATAATCTTTTTACAGAACTGTGTGCATCTCTGTGATCACCAGGTGGCGCCAAACTCTCACATTCTAAAAAGCTGTTACTTTTGTCTTGTAAAATTGTTTATTATTTACATTATTGTTTGTTGTGCTATTTCACAACACATCTCAAGTGACTCCTCACAGTTTCATTCACTTTTTGCTCTAACTTGCGGTCCATGATGAAGTAGCAGACGTGGTATGGAAGTATGGAATTATGTATTCAACAAAAATGTGTTGAAAAACTCAGAATGCATTTTATATTTTCAACTCTTCAAAGTCGCCACCTTTTGCTTTGATGCCATCTTTGCCCGCTCTTGGCGTTCTCTCGGTCGGCCTCTTGAGGTCGTCACCTGGGAGGGTTTTCCACCGATCCTGAAGGAGTTCCCGAGCTACAGAGATCCTGTTGGCTGCTTTTCCTTCTCTCTCCGGTCCAAGTCACCAACAGTGTCACTGGAAAAGCTCCGTGCTGCACAGGGGGAAACACAACTGAGTTCTGTTCAGCGGTTAGAACCAAAAAAAATCATGTTTGGACTCATCAGATCAAAGGACAGTTTTTCACTGATCTAACGTCCTCTCCTTGTGTTTCTCGGCCCAGTCGAGACTCTTCTGCTTTTTGTTCTACTCTAGTATTGGTTTGTTTGCCGCAGTTCGACCCCGAAGGCCCGACTCATGAACCTGCATCAGATCACGTGATGGTTTTGACGACTTCACTCGGCGATGCGTTCATACATGCGTTCTTGACATTTTTCGGACTGACCGTCCTTCGTCTGTTAAAGTGATGTCTTTTTCCTTTACATCTTCATCATCATCTTCCTCACCTTCGGCTCCTGATGGATTCCACATTGTGTTTATTAGCATCACTGTATCAGACACATCACTGTCCATCCGTCTCCTGTCTGACGTTTATCTGATCCAGGTTTCGTCCTCCGCGGTGGACCAGGTCATGTGACCCTACAGCTGAGATCTTTAAGCTTTCTCAGGAAATGAAGCTCCTCAAGTCTGATCTCATCATCATCACTGCCTTTGATTGGCCGCCTCTCTTTGACTCGGTGTGTTTCATCTCGGCGCTCTGCTGTGATTGGTCTATTTTTAGCTGGTCTATGCTCGGGTTGGTCACTGTGGCAGACCTTTACTCTGATTGGCCGTGTGTTTGCGGGGTGTTCACTGGTATCACTGATGACCTTTAACCTCTGATGCTCATGAAGGAGCTTATTCCTCAGCTGAACTCTGTGAGTTTAATGGTGTTATAAACACTAATGCTGCCTGTAATAATGCGTCATAAGGATTGTGTATGAGGAGTAGGACGTCTCCATGCACAGGGGAGGTTCATAATGGGGCTCTTTCCGGTCTGATTATTGCGCCTCAATCCCTTTCACAGCGGTGTTCTGGTTTTGTGTTAGAAACCCGTCGCATAAGTCTGCTTCCCGAACTCACTAAACGCCCCGACACGCCCTCACCCAGACGCGGGGATTTATCTCAGTGTTTTCTTTATTAATGAATTTTGGGTTTCGGTTTTAATTATCTTTAAACTCCAGTAAAAATCTGCCATTAAAAAACACAAGTTCAGTTTTCAAAGCCAGTAAGAATTCATGTTAAATATCCGTGGCCTCATGACTGACCAGAAGAGCGGCGCTGGTGAGATGTTCCCGTGATCGAGCAGAGTGACCCTGTGACCTCAAACCCCTTGAGACGTCTTCATCACGCAGACAACATGCCGGCACTCAGAGAAATCTAGGGCTCGGGGACGTTAATTTGGGACGCACGCGTCTCCAGGGGACAGAACACACACACACACACACACACCTTGATTTAACCGTGTTAAACTCGCTGATGTGTGTGTGTGTGTGTTGTTTTTTTTCTCTGACATCACTTCCTGGTTACTAACTGATTAGAAGCAGCAAATGTGATCGTGTTCCAGAGAAAGACCTCCGAGGACGCGGAGACGAGACGTGTGGCGTTAAGGCCGATGAGGAGAGTTTTAACCTTTTACTTCTGACATCATTTCCTGTCTAAAGTCACTACAAGGCAATATATCCTTCCGTTTTGTTACTATGCGTTGCTCTCAGTGTGAGGGACAGGCGCCCGACCTTCAGTGTCTGAGACGGATGTTGTCGGAGTGTGTCTGAGTTTTTGAACAGTTTATGGTGAGCGGTGATGAAGCTCGAGTGCTGCACGTGACGTGAAAGTCGTATGGAAACGTTAACGTGTAGAATTGGGACAACGGCGTAATAATAGGATGCAGTAATGCAGGTCAGCGGGGTCGCGCGTCTAATCTCTCACCGCGTCCAATTTTATCGCGCGATACACACAGGACGCACGAGTCCTTGAAAAACCTTCAAAGTGGTGTTCAGTCATCACTCGAGGGTCGTGTTGTTTCTGCCGTCTCTTTACATCAGGAGGAATAAAACCACAGAATCACGTTAATCAAGACACTGAGGAACTGAACTGTGTGTGTGTGTGTGTGTGTGTGTGTGCGCGCGCGCAGGATGAGAAGGAGAAGAAGCGAATGGAGGCTCTGGAGAGGAAGAGGGAGAACCAGCGTCTCCTGGATGAGGAAGATTTAAAGCTGAAGGGCAAACAGAGCCAGGCGGCGCCGAACAAAGTGACACGGGCTCAGATCAAGCAGAACCTTGACCAAGAGCAAGCACTTAAAGAGCCTGAGAAGAAAGGTTTCACTCACACACACACACACACACTCACTACAACAATCAGACTTCAGGTGTGTGTGTGTGTGTGTGTGTGTGTGTGTGTGTGTGTGCGCGTGCGTGCGTGCGTGCGTGCGTGTGTGTGTGTATCAGGATCCTGCAGGGTGAAACAAAGTGAAAAGCAGTGTGAGGTTTTTATGTGCACTTTCATGGAGGTTCATGCCAGGATTACAAACCCACCAAATACAAATCCGTTACCAGTGGAGGGGGTTCACTTCTATACACACACACACACACACACACATAGCGTGTTTGTATCAGTACACGTTTCTGATCCTGCTTTTCCCACTCGTAGAGAAGAGTCATCTGGAGACGCCGCTGGAGGAGAACATTAACCACTTCATTCCTGAGGAAGATTCGGCCCGGACCATCGAGGACGCCATCGCCATGCTCAGGTATCATCATCATGACCATCATCATTATTTTAATTCAATTTTATTTTTGGATTAGATCGCGATGTCCCTACACACATCAGGACAAATCTTGGTGGGGGGCAGGGGAGGAGGAATTTAAAGCTCCTGACTTCCAGATGTGGAACTGACTGAATATTTAAAACAAGTTTTGGGGAAAAGCTGCTAATACAGAATGAAAGACTTTCTTTTTTTTTTGTGATTTGTTTTAAATGATTAGGAAAGTGAACGTGGTACGTCTGATCAGCTTGACATTATTCTGAAGAAAGCTTTTTTACGCTGGCAATTCACACCTGTTTTTAAAAGTAATATGTTTCATAGCATCGGTAGTAGAGTGTGGGGGGGAATTCACTCATGTATCGTGTAGAAATTCATGTATCGCCACACTGACTCCAAAATATATATATATGTGATTTTTTTATTTATCTATGTTTGCTTTTGTAGTTGTAAAATGTTGCAGTTCCTCTATGATCCTACAGGTGGTGCTCTAAACTATTCTCCTGCGCAGCACCGTGTCCTGTGTACTAGGAGTGAATCATTTCATTGATTGTAATATTGAATCAGGATTTTATAAAATCATTATAGAAACAGAATCGCAATATCGTATCGTCATCAGCTCGTCCCTGCTGTTTCCCATCTCTAGAGTTTGTTGTTGGGTAACTGTTTTAAAATTGCGAAATGTATTTGATTGTGTGTGTGTGTGTGTGTGTGTGTGTTTCTGAAGTACTAAAGAGGATCTGGACCGCCACCCTGAGCGGAGGATGAAGGCGGCCTTTTCTGCGTTTGAGGAGGCCAACCTGCCCCGTCTGAAGATGGAGAACCCCAACATGCGCATGTCTCAACTCAAACAGCAGCTAAAGAAAGAGTGGACGAAGTCTCCGGAGAACCCGTTAAACCAGCGCTTCGTCGGCTACAACGCCAAGTAACCACGCCCACGCGGCGAGAGCTCGGACACTGACGCACGTATAACACGGGGTCCGCTCCAACCCCCGACCACACCCCTGAGCCCCGACCGAGACGACACGCCCCCTCCGAGACGACACGCCCGGACAGACGCGTGACTCCTGAAATCGATATTGAAGTTTCAGTTTGTGCCATACTCACACAGATTGAGCAGCAGATCAGTACTTCTCATCAGCAGTTTATTTTATTATTAGAGCATTTGTTTTTGTTTGTTTGTCTGTTTATTTGTTGTTAAAAATAAAGAAAAGAGTGAACTCGTGTAAGCTTGTGAAGCCGAGTTTTAGCCGTCGATGACGTGAGTCCGAGCAATAAACACCAGGCTGACCTTCCAGCAGCGTTCGACTCGGAGACGACGTCCCGACTGCTGCAGCTCAGATCCACTGACTTTATTAAACTGCTGAACAAACTGACCTGCTTATGGTCGCTGTCAGGAGTGTGTGTGTGTGTGTGTGTGTGTGTGTGTGTGTGTGTGTGTGTGTGTGTGTGTGTCAGAAAAAGTGTACTCGATCGTTTTGGGTCGGCTGATGGTTTTGGGTCGGCTGATGGTTTTGGGTCGGCTGATGGTTTGGGTCGGCTGATGGTTTTGGGTCGATCTGCCGAGCTCATGGTTTAAAAAGGAGACTAAATGTTTGTGCTGCATTTTAAAGAAGATTGTTTGAGTTCATGTGATGTTTCTGTGATCCGCTCGGCTTCTGTGACTCCAACAGGACATTTTGAAAATCCAAATTAGTTCCTCTTCTTCATGTTCAGTCCAAACTTTCAGCCGGTCTTCCTTTCAGGCCAGATGAGTTGACCCCCCCCCCGCCCCCCCCTCAGCTGATCTTCTGGTTAAATTCACAATTCTGATCCTGATGAACTGCTGATTTACAGTTTTTCTCTCTTTTTTTGTTTCAATCTGATTCGGTCTCTTCCGGCTCATTGATACAAAACAGGAAGCTAAAAATCTTCTTTTGCTCAAAGGAATAAAGTAGCAGTTAGAGATCCTGATTAAATGATCGTTTGCTTAAATAAAGTCCAGTAGATCTTTTGCCGAGTTTTTTGCACTCTACCACGTGATCACTTGCTCCGTATGATGAACTCTTCTCTTCCTCACAGATAGAGTGTGTGTTCGAGGCGAACAGCTGGTCCATCCACAGCGTTACTGAATCGTCGTTTGAAAAGTTCGGCTGATCTTTCATTTTCAGATCAAACACTTTAAATGATGAGGTAACGTTAGAATGTAAAGAGTCACGTGATCATCTGTTTACTGATCGAACAAGACATCGAAGTAAGTAAATCAGCAGATCTTTTAGTGGAACAAAAAAACGATCAGCCGATCCAAACAATCCCATAAACAGTCTTGTGTTTTGTTTGTTTGTTTGTTTGTTTGTTTGTTTGACCCGACGATCACAAGGTTCTACTGTTTAATCTGTTAGTGATGATGTGAGACGTTGGATTGGACCTTTTCATGTGTTATACCCCGATCACTTGGGGGGCGGAGCTTCAAAGATAGACAAATTAAATCCCGGTCACATGACCCCCGCAAACCAGCAACACGCAGCAGTTTAATTGTTCTACAGTTAGAAAACAACAATGGATTCTGGGTAAGTTGTGATTCTGAAGTGTCTCGTCGAGTGACAGTGCTGAGACTCTTCATACTGTCCGGCATTTCTCCACCAGACCTGTAACAGGAAGACACACTGCAGCAACCGGGTGTTCTCTCTCTCTCACACACACACACACACACTCAGGAACCCCATGAGGTTACACACTGAAATGAAATTAGCTCAGTGTTTGGAGAATTCCTCACAGCTGAGTAAATCCCATGTGAACTGTAATCAGGGCCAGATCCTGCAGGAGAACAGCAACAACAACGCGCGCGTGTGTGTGTGTGTGTGAGACTTTAGTCTATATTCACTTTATTAAGATGTTTAAAACCTTTACTTGACATCTAGTTTTTGGATCTCAGCACTCGGCTAATCCTCCGATTAAACTCATTGATCAGCGACTTCGAACGAAACGAACGGCCGATCCTCATCTGAGAGATTAGCTGATCCTCCACGCGAACATTCAGTCAGTCATAAATCCAAAACCATCAGCGGCTCTTTCGGTCAAATCCCACATCCAGTCGATCAGCCGCGTATTTGTTAGAACCCGACGTCACTCGAGTCGGAACTTTTGCTGATCAGCTTTAGTTGAAACTGAAGCTTCAGTCTGAAGGATTATCTTAGAAATGATCTGGAGTTTGAACAAAACGACCAGCCTCAGTTCCAATCATCAGTCATTTGTAAAACCAAACCAAAAATTTCCGCTCCGATTCACTGATCACAATGATCAGCCAATTTATTTTTGCCATTGTTTAAACCAGCTGATCATTCAATCAAATTAATTAGCTGATCTCCTGATTGAACCAAATGTCGAAGTTAAGAAAACAATCCATCAATGTTATGCTTGTTTGCTTTGGGTTGTTTTGTTCATTGTTTTTTTTTGGTAACCTTCAGCTGATCATCTTTGGATCCAGCCAGATGTTTTGTTTGCACAGAATGATCGCTCTGTGTTCTTCCTGTTCTTCCTTTTCCCTGACTTAAAAATATTCAGTTGATCCACTCTCTCACTCGCCTCTTTATCCTGTATTCAGGGTTGCGGGGGGCGGAGCCTATCCCTGGAGACTCGTGGCACAAGGCGGTAAACCCCTGGACGGGTGCCAATCTATCACAAGGCGTGCGGCAGCGCGCGCACACACACACACACACACACACACTCTCATTTACACACTACAGGAAAGATGGGAACGCCGATTAGCCTAATCTGCAGGTCTTTGGACTGTGGGAGGAAACTGGAGAACCTGCAAACTCCATGCACACAGAGAGGGGACTCGAACCCAGACCCTTGAAGGGCGAGGCCACAGTGCCGCCAGCTGATCTTCTGTCTGACCTGAACCTCCACTGAACCACATGATCAGCTGATCCAAAACACTAAACATGTAGCTGATCTTTCAGTTAAACCAAATGCTAATCGATCCACGAGGTCATCAGATCTATTTCTCGATCCGAGTCTTTTGTTCGACCCGACGTTCAGCTGATCTGAACAACAAAGTCGGTCTTTCTTTAGTTAAAAACCTCCTCACGCCCCTTTGATCTTCTGAGTGAGTTATTTTAAGCCGATGTCTTCAGCGCGTCGACTCGTCCTACAGCCGCGTGGACTCAGAAATCTGCAGTAAATCAGAACCCCGCTGCTTTTAGCCTGCTTTTTGCTGAAGGGGAAAATTCGAGCCGCACTTAGCAGGTGTGATTATGGATTTATCAGCCGTGTCCTGCAGAGACATTTAATTAACACACACACACACACACACACACGTCCTGGGGTCAAGGACGATACACACAAATCACCTCCACTGAGAAACGTTCATTTCCAATCTCAAGCCTGTCGCGTCTCTTTCCGACGTGTGAACGATGTCGGGTTTATTTAGAGCAGAGAGGAACGTGGCCGTGATCTGAGGGCTTCATTTACACACAGCGTTCCGAATTCTTTGGCAGAGCTCTACATATCCGGATCATCACAATACAGCGTCCTGGGTACGACTGAGAGAGAAATCCATTTTGTACTTCAGAAGCTTCTGTGCAGCGAGAGGAGACGAGCTCGTGATCTCCAGCAGCAGAGGAGGAGAGACCCCCCCCCCCCCCCCCTCCACCTCGCCCCTACACGCACCCCTCCCCCCTCCTGGAGAAACCCCACGGAGCTACCGGCTAAAAATAGCAGCATGGAATTCCCTCACCAGCATCTCCCTCCTTCTCTCTCTCCATCTATGTCTCTACTTCTCTCTCTCTCTCTCTCTCTACTGTACATCTCTTAATCCCATAATCAACAATTTATGGAGGCGTGATGATGTGAGCGTGACAGGCTTTTTGGTGACTCCAGCTGGTGTGTGTGTGTGTGTGTGTGTGTGTGTGTGTGTGTGTGTAAACACTCTCTCTCTGCTCTAGAAACATCTGTATGTGAGCCTAAACTAATCCTGATCTCAGATCAGTTTGATGCAGCAGCTACATAAACACCTTCAGTCTGTCTCTCTCTATCACTCCATCCTGTCTGTCTGTCTTTATTTATCTTTCCCCCTAAATGGCTGAATATCTCTTCTGATCACCACCGCTCTCCTGTCTGTCTCTCTCCCCTGTCTCTTTCTATCTCCTGTCTCTCTGTCTCTCCATGTTACAGTGCATCAGTGTTTACGTTAGCTTGCTAGCTCTTTAGCGTTACACAGTGCAGCGTTCAGTTGGCTAGGCTAAGCTAATGTATTTTATGCTAAGCTACAGAACAAATAAAATGTAAAATCCAGTGATGATGTCAGAAAGCCTGAGCGTTGTGATTGGCCGGTTAAAGACGGCACATGATCAGATCAGGCCATGATGTGAGCGTTTGTCTAAACCACAGCGCCCCCTGGAGTTCCTGTAGCATCAGTGCTGTTGTCCAGCGTGATGATGGACCTTTATCCCACCTGTGTGTGTGTGTGTGTGTGTGTGTGTGTGTTGCCGGTAAGATGAGAGGCTTTGGTTGGGCCTTTGAACTTCTCAGCATCAATTGCACAGTTTTCTCTCCTCTATTCCGGAACCTTCTGCATCTCACACACACACTCACACACACACACACACACACACTTCTATATTCATTATGTTTATTGCTTCTAATATTAAATCACAAGAAACTGAAGAAACTGTGTGTGTACATTGTGAAGTGAGGTTCAGTCACTTGTGTCAGGTATCCCTACAAGTGTGTGTGTGTGTGTGTGTGTGTGTGTGTGTGTGTGTGTGTGTGTGTGTGTGTGTGTGTCTTTGTCGCTCGGTCCATTTGCATGCCAGCTCTTAACAAGCCTGGTTGCTCTTTCTTCGGTCTGCATTCTAATTACGCGTCTCAAAGAGGCTCTGGACGGCCTCTATTTCTGACGACGGCTTCAGGAAGTGTGTGTGTGTGAGATTGTGAGAGAGAGAGAGAGAGACAGAGAGTGTGTGAGTGTGTGTCTGCGCTGGAGCTAAACTACTGCTCACAGTTCCAGTGAAGTGAAGACATTGAGGACGGAGCTTAAGGTTGTACAGAGCGCGGAGCGTCCACTCCAAGGTAAGACGTGTGTGTGTGTGTGTGTGTGTGTGTGTGTGTGTGTGTGTGTATTTTAGATGTGAGAGAGCAGCAGCATGAGATTTACAGTACCAACACACACACACACACATGTAGGGTCAGTGTGTGTGTGTGTGTGTGTGTGTGTGTGTGTGTGTGTGTGTGTGTGTGTGTGTGTGTGTGTTGGTTAATATACACACGTTGTAAACTGGTGATATTTCAACACAAATCGAGCTGCACGTCTCAAACACTTCCAGTTATTTTACACTTTAATGAATGTTTTAAAAATGAATTCTGCATAAAAAAACACAACTGAACACACACACACACACACACACACACATTCTAAACATCTGCGTCAGACGCCCTGAAACACCCGACTAGAGATTTTCTCCTCTTTAGTGAACAACGATGATGATGATGATGATGAAGAATCACATTCTCAAACAGAATCATAAAAACAGAATTTCATGTCAGTTATATATTTATGAATAAAGGTTTGGAAACGTCTGCGGCAGAAGAGCTTCAGATGTTTGTTTGTTTGTTTGTTTGTTTGTTTGTTTTCTTACAGGTGCTGCTGAGATGAACAGTTTTGTTTTAACAATAATCCTCCTAAATTCAAAATATAATATTTAGAGTGGACATGTAAAGGGAATGACATCATCACAACACATCAAAATAACCCAAGATCATGCAATATTTTAATAACTTAAAGAAAACAAAACGCAATTAATTTGTAAACAATGTTGATACTCAGAAATCAGATGAATAAATCAGTGTTCAGTGGAATAATAATAACCTGATGTACAGTTACAGCTTCCAGGTGTTTTGTCTGTCCATCAGTTTTACACATTGCTATCGGGGAGCTTTATACGCGTCTCTTTATATTAAACAGCAAACAGCTCAGCTTCACTCGGCGGTTTGTGACGCTCGTCTGCGTCCTGATGACGTTCCAGAAGTTTCTCTTATTTATTTCCATCCTGAATATACATTATATACTGTACAAAATAATAAGATACTGTGTATGAGCTTCAAATAAGATAAATACTAACTATATAATAAAAATCAATGACTAATATATGACTCAGAAATATTGGCACCCTTAAAGGGATGCAAAATCCTGTCATTTGTTTAATAAGAAACCAAACGAACTGTCTCTCTCTCTATATATCTATTCACTTTCTCCACTCTCAGCTTGGAAGAATCCTTTCTATCTTGTGCTGTGTGTGTGTATGTGTGTGTGTGTGTGTGTGTGTGTGTGTGTGTGTGTGTGTGTGTGTGTGTGTGTGTGTGTGTGTGTGTGTGTGTGTGTGCACGTTTCCCCAGAGCTGAAATAATAAGCGATCAGAAACATTCGTCTGCTCGTGACAGGGCCTCTCCATCTGTCCCCCGCCGTGGTGTTCTCTAAACATCTGCAGCAACATGCTGCATCTCACACACACACACACACACACACACACACAGCTGATCAGATGTATGAGCTGTATATTATTTATGCTCACTATATGGAGTTACTTTATTCCTCTCTATCAGGTACAGATATTTTCTTACTTATCAGAAAGCTTCAAGGGAAAATCTGGCTAAAGTTGAAACACACACACACACACACACACACACACACACACACACACACACGTCTCTGAAGGCAGAGTTGTTTGAACGCTGATGAAATCCTCATGATGTGTGTGTTAGAACAGGAAGTGATTTTTATTTTATTTTTTATGATTTTTGAAGAGAGATTCTCTGTTTTACAGGAACGTACTTGTGCAGTGCATGCTGGGAAATAGAGTCACAGAGTTAGAGTTATACATCAGTAAATAATGCAACACTATTAATAATAAATCCAGTAAGAGTTTAATCATCTTTTGTGTTGTTGTTGTTGTTGTTTATTAAAAATGCTACGACAACATTTAAATATTTAATCTTGGTGATTCTGCACTTTCTTGTTCCTTATATAAGTGTATGTGTGTGATTATAGATACAGATGTGTGACATACAGGTGTGTGATTATAGATACAGATGTGTGATATACAGGTGTGTGATATACAGGTGTGTGATTATAGATACAGATGTGTGATATACAGATGTGTGATATACAGGTGTGTGATTATAGATACAGATGTGTGATATACAGATGTGTGATATACAGATGTGTGATATACAGGTGTGTGATTATAGATACAGATGTGTGATATACAGGTGTGTGATTATAGTTACAGATGTGTGATATACAGATGTGTGATATACAGGTGTGTGATTATAGATACAGATGTGTGATATACAGGTGTGTGATTATAGATACAGATGTGTGATATACAGATGTGTGATCAGGTGTGTGATTATAGATACAGATGTGTGATATACAGGTGTGTGATTATAGATACAGATGTGTGATATACAGATGTGTGATCAGGTGTGTGATGTAAATATACTGTAGATGTGTGAGCAGGTGTGTGGTATAGTTCCAGATGTGTGCTGTAGATCCAGATGTGTGAGCATAGATGTGGTGGAGTATAGATCCAGATGTGTGATATACACCAGGTTAATTGCTTTGTGTGGAAGAAGGTCTGATTCAGGTCTAATCTCTCCTGTTGAATTATGTGATCAGACGATACTCTGACGGATGTGCAGGTTTTACACACACATGTGGAGTCCAGCTGTTTTCTCTCAGCTTCCTGCTGGGCGTGTTCTCTGATCAGCAAGGTGACCCGCCTGTCCTGTCCTCTCCACAGAGACACCAGAGAGTTCTGCTTCCTCTTGAGCTGCATTTCACGTCTTATTGTACATCAGTTATTTCTGAGCGAGTGATCTGATTGGACGAGAGGCGTTATTCCACGAGTGCT
>CM059213.1:37463674-37511174 GCA_030347435.1 Clarias fuscus
CATAATTATAATAACATGTATTCATGTACAAGTATTTAGATACAACTGAATATTAATATCAAGAAAGCAGCTTTTCAAAGATACATCAGTACATGAATGCGGTGACGGTTTAAATCTTTTTTCAATAATTATTTAAGGAAAATAACTTGTCATTATAAATGAAACAAAGAATATAACAAATATATTTCATATAAACAGTATGATTAAAGGTTACATTTTTATGCATTAATGTTTTCATGTAGACGGTGTGTGTGTGTGTGTGTGTGTGTGTGTGTGTGTGTGTGTGTGTGTGTGTGTGTGTGTGCTTATGACACACAATGACATTAATATCATGAATCGAACTTTAAACAGATTTGTTTTCTGACAAAGTGGGCGGAGCCTAAAGCCTTGTTTTGGACTTGCCAGTTTTCAACGCTGCTGTATGAAAAAAAGTCAAACAAGTGAAATAAACAGATTACAGTTGAGTTTTTTTGTTTTGTTTTGTTTATAACTAAAGAGAAAGACGTGTTCAGGAGGATCTGTGTTAAATCCCGGGGCTTTCACTGCACTGACGGGTGTGAACTCGGATCTCAGGAGTGTAAATGACGGCGCGAGCAGCCTGTGAGCCGTTCATGTGTGAGCTGATTATATTGTAGCATTGATTTATTGGCCGGTGTTTAATTCCAAGCAAATCCTCGAACGCTGCTTCTGAGCTGCACTCCATCTATAAATCTATTTATCGATGCTGTTCTCAAAACATCATTCCAGGGTCAAAATACATCATTTCTGCAGAGATCAAAATGGAGATGGAGGAGAGACGCCGGCGTCTGGGCTCGGGACGGTTCTCCACGACACGATGCAGAAAAAGACCGACGAGACGTGATGTGTGAGAGGTCGGACTCAGAAGAGTTTGATTTATTTATTTATTTATTGATTGATTGTAAATTAGCAGACTATTAGCAGGTCTCCATGTGAGGTTAAGAAGTCCCGCCTCCTGCGTCATGATTGGTTAAAAGAATTCATCTATGACTGGTGGTTATGACATAAGTGTTTTTAGGCCAGTTTAGTAAATGATTTGTTAATTATCAGATCAGTGTGTCAATGTCAACCACGTGATTTATAAATAATCATAATGATCATTTAAATGATAAACAAGAATGATTGCAAACACTTGTGTAGGGTTAAAAAATCCTGCCTTCTGTGTCCTGATTGGTTAGAAGAATTCAGTCTGTGATTGGTTAGACCTCGGCGCGTCTGACGTAAGTGGCTGTGTATTTAGGTGTGGGTTAAAAGCCTTGGGCGTGCAGTATGTAAGTCACTGAGGTTTTGCAAGATCTTGCAGTATTTGAGTCTCAGCTGAAACACGCGCTGAATCTCTCTGATTTCATTCTCTTAAATGAAAACCCAACTTGGACAAAACTGCAGTTGAAACACTCTGTGGTGTCCCCGCCGTGTCCCCGACGTGTCCCCGCCGTGTCCCCGCCGTGTGGCGCGAGGACGTTTATTCTGTCGTTGCTCTCAGTTCTCAGCCTCAGTGTTCAGGTCTGTTTACGTGTTTCTGTGTTTATTCAGTCCGGGTGTGTTTCAGTTCTGTGCCCGTCTCTTTGTTTTATGTGAAGGCGTTCCTGTAGATTCAGCTTGAGACGTTCTGTCTCCGGTCTCTGTTCGTGTCTTGCTTAGTGCTAATGCTAACAGCGCTAGCGTTCTGTTTGTGCCTAAATAAAGCCTCGTCTGCGTGAACGTCCCGCCTACTCAACCATGGCATGAATACAGTAATGCACCTTTTATAAACATAATAAAATCATAATAAAAACAATCAAGCCTCTGTACAGACAAACAGAATGTCAGAATGTCCTAATGTCCAGGAGCTACAGTATCAGATCAGACTTCTTTTCAGATGTCAGATGCTTATCCAGAGTATCAGATCTGTGGCGTCTCCATTCTGTGTGTGTGTGTGTGTGTGTGTGTGTGTGTGTAGATTTGATTCATTAAGGAATGAAACTTCAAATCCAGCGCTCTTCACATCAGTGTATTAAATCGATACGTCCTTTGTTTAGTTTTTTGTTCCTGGTACTTTTGCTGTTCTGAGATCAGTCTTCTGTCTTTGTCTCTCTGTTTCTCGTCTTCCTGCCTGCATTAAAAAACAGAGAGTAATTTGCTAAAGATTCTGCTTGTAATGGATCGCGTTTGGCTCGGCCTCGTTCACCGCAGATGACTTCAGCAGCCAAAAAGAAAAATGTTCCTGAAATAAAACCTCAGTCAGATGAGTGCAGGAGGCGGAGCTTATTGTCTGATCGTCTCTGAGGTTCATCATCCGTTCCAGCGCGTGCTGGGGAATTTCAGCGAGTGAGATTCACACCTCCGATGCGATGAAGCTCGTTAATGTCACATGACAATCAGAGAACTCCAGAGGTGTGGAATGATGTGCTTGTGTGTGTGTGTGTGTGTGTGTGTGTGTGTGTGTGTGTGTGTGTGTGGGTGTGTGGGTGTGTGTGTGTTCTTGTCCCCTCCAGATGTTTTGACTTATTACTGCTTAAGAAAAATGACCTCTAAATGACCTTGGGATTAATGACCTCCCTGTCTGTGTACGTTATACAATGAAAACAATCGAGCATTTAAATGTTGTTGGAGTTTAAATATTTATCTCACACTGAGTGAAGAAGCTCTGCAGCGAGAACAGATTGTTCCTGAAGCTTTTCTTTACAGTTTAACCCTGAAAGCACCTGGGCCCGTATTCACAAAGCTTCTTAGAATTCTCTCAGAGAGCTCCTATCTTAGCTTAAAAAGTCCTAGCTGGGAGTCCTAGACTAAAAGTGATTTAGGAAACTTTTTAGAGCAACTCTGAGTAAGGAAAGTAGAAAAATCTTTTATCTTAGTGAGGGGGCGTGGTCGACCCCGTTGCTAGGGATGATGCAGCAATTCAAGGACTGTGATTGGTTAATAAAAAATAACCTCTGACCCTCTGCAAAGGTTTTGAAATGAGCTCTTTGTGAAAACAGAATAGATGATAATAGAACCAACAGTGAAATCATAATGTTTGTATATGAAGAAATTGTATCATCATGACTACAGGCTACTTTCTGCAAAGTTTCTGTTATAGGCGAAATGTCTTAAACATAATTAAACACCCAAATGTTGAAAATGTGTCGACTTTTGAAGCAACCAATTTCCACACAGTAGTTACTATATTAAAGTTCTTACATTTATTTACTAAACTGATTTTATTACTTGTGATCCATTTCAGATTGATGGAAGCAAAATGTCTCAGCTTTCACCAGTTTACATGATCACAGGACAGTTTATTTAAGCTGCACTTTTGGATGGTCTGTAGCCAACAATCCAAGAGAGACGGAAGGAAGTAAAACAACAAGAAAACCAGACTGGACAGAAGAGCAGCGTTTACTTTTAGCTTTACGTTCAGTGTTTGGAGAATATTTCTTCTTTACACCATTTTGTCCTCTGCTAGAGAAACTCTTAAGCCTCTTAAAAGTCCTCCTCTCTACTCTTAACAAGTTTTACCTTAGGAGCTGTTTTTAGGGCTAAGATGTTTTGTGAATCATTTTTATCTTTACTAAGATTTAATCCTAAATTTAAGGAGAAATTCTAAGAAAATGCCCTAATTCTAAGATTTTTCTTAGAATTCTGTCACTAGGAGCAACTTTTAGGCTTAAGAAGCTTTGTGAATACGGGCCCTGGAGTTTATATAAAAATAGGGTTTCGTCATTTTCAATATGGAATCTACAACAATAATTAACATTCCAGGAATTTCCATCCAATTAGTAAGATAAACATGTGACAGATAACGAGCACAGGCCGTCCATAACCTGAGATTTCTGCTTTTAGAATAGAAAGAGGTTTATAAAAGAGAGCGGTGTGTTTTCAGGCCACAAACATCAAATGTTCCAGATTTTCAAGTGTTTTTATGTGTATATTTCATTTTATTCTATCTAATTTGCTGTTTTTTAACATATTAAAATGCATGTTTGAATATAAGTGACATAAAAACATGATATTGAAATTTCACTGTTTTAATTATTACATTTTTCTCCTTGTTTGTGTTTTATGAATTAAAATAATTCCAGTTCATAGTTGTTTATTACATTGCTCTATGATAAAACACTGCTAATCACATTGTGTGTTTTATGATAAGTTTCATAATATCTGCGTGTCATTTCTCCTGAACCTGGGTTAGAATTTCTGTTCTGTAGCTAGCTAGCATATCGATCCTGACTAGCGGAAGCTTTCACTAAGGTTCCCTGCCTTAACATTCACTGTATTTTTGTATTTAATAGTAATAATGTAGTAATATTCATATTTGTTGTAAGAGAAGAATGTTTTATTTAGGTTGACTTTTAGCTCACTGGCGACAGTTTACTGGCTAGTCCTCATTCTGAGCTAGCTAATTAGCCTAAGTGTCTGTTGACTTGACAGATTCTGATATCAGAGTATCAGGAGATACCTACAGACGACCTACAATAAATAAAAAGATCAATAATTTACAAGGCGCTGAAGCAGGACATGGCGGAGCTCTCGAAGCCTCAGCATGTTAACGCTAATCGTTATCTCGCGTGTGCTAGTGAGAGGAGCGACACACAGAGCAACACCTCAGACACATCCAGTCCAACCTGAACAATCATGAAAGGTCACTAAATCATTTAGCTTTCATGTGCAAAAATTACATTTCACTTTTTAAACATTTGCGTTCATTTAGATTCAGATTTTATTTGGTGCATTTTAAACACTACTGATACCAAACTC
Organism: Clarias fuscus; assembly: GCA_030347435.1. Lineage (NCBI taxonomy): Eukaryota > Metazoa > Chordata > Actinopteri > Siluriformes > Clariidae > Clarias > Clarias fuscus. The sequence goes on from CM059213.1 coordinate 37,468,412, forward strand.
TACTGTCAAACGTGTTTCTGTACCTGTTTCTGTGTGTTTTATCCTTTCCACCTTTTATTAACTGAACATCAGTGTTCACGTTTTGGCCCAGAATCCTCCTCGTCACTGAAACCTGAGGACCTTCATGCGCCCGGAGTCAGATCTCACAATCTATAAAGTCTGTCTCAGGACCCTCGTTTAGAAGTGTCTCTAAGTGACTCACTCTCGAAACTTTGTCCCATTTTGCCTGGAAACCTTCATAATCTCACCAATAAGAGCAGTCCTCAAATTTAAACTCTTCACAGACATTTAAATCTGACTCGTCTTCTCCAAGAACGTCCCTGTTTGTTTAATTCTGCGCGGTTTTGTTTGTACGAGTTTCTAACCCCGTGTGTTTGTGTGTCAGGTGAGTGCGGATGGCAGCAGGCTGAGCCATGCTTGGTCGCGCTCTTCGCTGTCGCCCAGCGGCCCCACGGTCCCTCAGATAGCCATGAACAGCTGCAAGTACAATGGCGGCGTGGTGAGACCGCTGGGCAGCAGGAACCTGGCCGATCTGGACTCGGAGACGCAGCCGCTGCAGACGCTCCACACCTCCGGACTCGAGGTCGTGGTGTCAAAGGGCAACGGCGACGAGCCTGGCAAGCCGCTGCGCGAGGATGCCGGCAACGCACCGCACAAAAGGAACAAGGACATTGGCTACAAGCTCGGCCATCGGAGGGCACTGTTTGAAAAGCGGAAACGCCTCAGTGACTACGCCCTCATCTTTGGCATGTTTGGTATTGTTGTCATGGTGACGGAGACGGAGCTTTCATGGGGGGTTTACACAAAGGTGAGCAGCCGTGTGAAACACACATACACACGCACGCACACACACACCTGTTTTTTTATGAGCATTTAAATAAAGGTGTAAAACAAGAGAGATGCCAGCCTCTGTGTGGTAAAGTGGGCTTAGCCTGGATCTGATGATGACTTTTCTGCCTGTGTTAGGCTTGAGTAAGGCTTGATTGAGGTTTGAATAAGGCATGATTGAGGTTTGATTGAGGTTGGAGCAAGGTTTCACCGAAACGTGAGCGAGGCGTGCGTGAGGTTTAAACAATGTTTGAGTGAAGTTTGGACAAGTTTTTGAGCAAGGTCTGGGCGAGGATCGAGTGAGGCTTGAGCGAGGTTTGAGCAATGATTGAGCGAGGCTTGCTTCTAAGGTATAATATTGATTTTGCTCTGCTCTAGATTAACAATTAACGATCTCTGGTAATCATATAATTAACTGTCCAGAACTGTTGAGGTCAACTGTTGCCATTAGGTTGACTTATGAGACATCGCTATGGCAACCAGTTCCTAGGACTACTGACCCTTTACAGCCAAACTGTAAACCCTGGTAAATCTGTAGAGGGTAATTTTTAAGTGATTCCAAAGACAAGTAGTGTTATCGTATCGTATAGGCGTGTAGTGTTATTGTATTGTATAGACGTGTAGTGTTATCGTATAGTAGACGTGTAGTGTTATCGTATAGTAGACGTGTAGTGTTATCGTATAGTATAGACCTGTAGTGTCATCGTATAGTATAGGCGTGTAGTGTCATCGTATAGTATAGACGTGTAGTGTCATCGTATAGTGTAGACGTGTAGTGTTATTGTATAGTATAGGCGTGTAGTGTTCTCGTATAGTATAGATGTGTAGTGTTATCGTATAGTATAGACGTGTAGTGTCATCGTATAGTATAGACGTGTAGTGTTATCGTATAGTAGACATTTAGTGTTATCGTTTAGTATAGACGTGTAGTGTTATCGTATAGTATAGACGTGTAGTGTCATCGTATAGTATAGGTGTGTAGTGTTATCGTATAGTATAGCCGTGTAGTGTTATATGATATAGACGTGTAGTGTTATCGTATAGTATAGACATGTAGTGTCATCGTATAGACATGTAGTGTCATCGTATCGTATAGACGTGTAGTGTCATCATATAGTATAGACATGTAGTGTCATCGTATAGTAGACGAGTAGTGCTATCGTATATTAGACGTGTAGTGTTATCGTATAGTAGACGTGTAGTATTATCGTATAGTAGACGTGTAGTGTTATCGTATAGTAGACGTGTAGTGTTATCGTATAGTAGACGTGTAGTGTTATCGTATAGTATAGACGTGTAGTGTTATCGTATAGTAGACGTGTAGTGTTATTGTATAGTATAGACGTGTAGTTTCATCATATAGTATAGATGTGTAGTGTTATCGTATATTATAGACGTGTAGTGTCATCGTATAGTGTAGACGTGTAGTGTCATCGTATATTAGACGTGTAGTGTCATCGTATCGTATAGACGTGTAGTGTCATCGTATAGTATAGACATGTAGTGTCATCGTATATTATAGACGTGTAGTGTCATCGTATATTATAGACGTGTAGTGTTATCGTATATTATAGACGTGTAGTGTTATCGTCTAGTATAGACGTGTAGTGTCATCGTATAGTATAGACGTGTAGTGTTATCGTATAGTATAGACATGTAGTGTCATCGTATCGTATAGACGTGTAGTGTCATCATATAGTATAGACATGTAGTGTCATCGTATAGTAGACGTGTAGTGTTATCGTATATTATAGACGTGTAGTGTTATCGTATATTATAGACGTGTAGTGTTCTCGTCTAGTAGACGTGTAGTGCTATCGTATATTAGACGTGTAGTGTTATCGTATAGTAGACGTGTAGTGTCATCGTATAGTATAGACGTGTAGTGTTATCGTATAGTATAGATGAGTAGTGTCATCGTATAGTATAGACGTGTAGTGTTATCGTATATTATAGACGTGTAGTGTTCTCATGTAGTAGACGTGTAGTGTCATCGTATAGTGTAGACGTGTAGAGTCATCGTATCGTATAGACGTGTAGTCTCATCGTATAGTATAGACATGTAGTGTTATCGTATATTAGACGTGTAGTGTCATCGTATATTATAGACGTGTAGTGTCATCGTATATTATAGACGTGTAGTGTTATCGTCTAGTATAGATGTGTAGTGTCATCGTATAGTATAGACGTGTAGTGTCATCGTATAGTAGACGTGTAGTGTTATCGTATAGTATAGACATGTAGTGTCATCGTATAGTATAGACATGTAGTGTCATCGTATCGTATAGACGTGTAGTGTTCTCGTGTAGTAGACGTGTAGTGCTATCGTATAGTAGACGTGTAGTGTTATTGTATAGTAGACGAGTAGTGCTATCGTATATTAGACGTGTAGTGTTATCGTATAGTAGACATGTAGTGTTATCGCATCGTATAGACGTATAGTGTTATCGTATCGTATAGACGTGTAGTGTCATCGTATAGTATAGACGTGTAGTGTCATCGTATCGTATAGACGTGTAGTGTCATCCTATAGTAGACGTGTAGTGTCATCGTATAGTAGACATGTAGTGTCATCGTATCGTATAGACGTGTAGTGTCATCATATAGTAAAGACATGTAGTGTCATCGTATAGTAGACGTGTAGTGTTATCGTATAGTATAGACGTGTAGTGTTCTCGTGTAGTAGACGTGTAGTGCTATCGTATAGTAGACGTGTAGTGTTATCGTATAGTAGACGAGTAGTGCTATCGTATATTAGACGTGTAGTGTTATCGTATAGTAGACGTGTAGTGTTATCGCATCGTATAGACGTATAGTGTTATCGTATCGTATAGACGTGTAGTGTCATCGTATAGTATAGACGTGTAGTGTCATCGTATCGTATAGACATGTAGTGTTATCGTATATTAGACGTGTAGTGTCATCGTTTAGTATAGACATGTAGTGTCATCGTATAGTATAGACCTGTAGTGTTATCGTATAGCAGATGTGTAGTGTTATCGTATATTAGACGTGTAGTGGTATCGTATAGTATAGACGTGTAGTGTTATCGTATCGTATAGACGTATAGTGTCATCGTATAGTATAGACGTGTAGTGTCATCGTATAGTATAGACATGTAGTGTCATCGTATATTAGACGTGTTGTGTCATCCTATAGTATTGACGTGTAGTGTCATCGTATAGTATAGACGTGTAGTGTCACCGTATAGTATAGACGTGTAGTGTCATCATATAGTATAGACATGTAGTGTCATCGTATAGTAGACGTGTAGTGTTATCTTATAGTATAGACGTGTAGTGTTCCCATGTAGTAGACGTGTAGTGCTATCGTATAGTAGACGTGTAGTGTTATCGTATAGTAGACGAGTAGTGTTATCGCATCGTATAGACGTATAGTGTTATCGTATCGTATAGACGTGTAGTGTCATCGTATAGTATAGACGTGTAGTGTCATCATATAGTATAGACATGTAGTGTCATCGTATAGTAGACGTGTAGTGTTATCTTATAGTATAGACATGTAGTGTCATCGTATAGTAGACGTGTAGTGTTATCTTATAGTATAGACGTGTAGTGTTCCCATGTAGTAGACGTGTAGTGCTATCGTATATTAGACGTGTAGTGTTATCGTATAGTAGACGTGTAGTGTTATCGCATCGTATAGACGTATAGGGTTATCGTATCGTATAGACGTGTAGTGTCATCGTATAGTATAGACGTGTAGTGTCATCGTATTGTATAGACATGTAGTGTTATTGTATATTAGACGTGTAGTGTCATCGTTTAGTATAGACGTGTAGTGTCATCGTATAGTATAGACCTGTAGTGTTATCGTATAGCAGATGTGTAGTGTTATCGTATATTAGACGTGTAGTGGTATCGTATAGTATAGACGTGTAGTGTCATCGTATAGTATAGACATGTAGTGTTATCGTATATTATAGACGTGTAGTGTTATCGTGTAGTAGACGTGTAGTGTCATCGTATAGTATAGACGTGTAGTGTCACCGTATAGTATAGACGTGTAGTGTCACCGTATTGTATAGACGTGTAGTGTCATCGTATAGTATAGACGTGTAGTGTGAACGTATAGTATAGACGTGTAGTGTCATCGTATAGTATAGACGTGTAGTGTTATCGTATAGTATAGACGTGTAGTGTCATTTTATAGTATAGACATGTAGTGTTATCGTATATTATAGACGTGTAGTGTTATCGTGTAGTAGACGTGTAGTGTCATCGTATAGTATAGACGTGTAGTGTCATCGTATAGTATAGACATGTAGTGTTATCGTATATTATAGACGTGTAGTGTTCTCGTGTAGTAGACGTGTAGTGCTATCGTATATTAGACGTGTAGTGTTATCGTATAGTAGACGTGTAGTGTTATCGTATAGTAGACGAGTAGTGCTATCGTATATTAGACGTGTAGTGTTATCGTATAGTAGACGTGGAGTGTTATCGTATCGTATAGACGTATAGTGTTATCGTATCGTATAGACGTGTAGTGTCATCGTATAGTATAGACGTGTAGTGTCATCGTATAGTATAGACGTGTAGTGTCATCGTATAGTAGACGTGTAGTGTCATCGTATAGTATAGACATGTAGTGTTATCGTATATTAGACGTGTAGTGTCATCGTATATTATAGACGTGTAGTGTCATCGTTTAGTAGACGTGTAGTGTTATGGTATAGTATAGACGTGTAGTGTTATCGTATAGTAGATGTGTAGTGTTATCGTATAGTAGATGTGTAGTGTTATCGTATAGTAGACGTGTAGTGTTATCGTATATTATAGACGTGTAGTGTTATCGTGTAGTAGACGTGTAGTGTCATCGTATAGTATAGACTTGTATTGTCATCGTATAGTATAGATGTGTAGTGTCATCATATAGTATAGACGTGTATTGTCATCGTTTAGTATAGACGTGTAGTGTCATCGTATAGTATAGACGTGTAGTGTTATCGTATAGTAGACGTGTCGTGTCATCGTATAGTATAGACGTGTAGTGTGAACGTATAGTATAGACGTGTAGTGTCATCGTATAGTATAGACGTGTAGTGTCATCGTATAGTATAGACGTGTTGTGTTATCGTATAGTATAGACGTGTAGTGTCATCGTATAGTAGACGTGTAGTGTTATGGTATAGTATAAACGTGTAGTGTTATGGTATAGTATAAACGTGTAGTGTTATGGTATAGTATAGACGTGTAGGGTTATCGTATAGTAGATGTGTAGTGTTATCGTATAGTAGATGTGTAGTGTTATCGTATAGTAGACGTGTAGTGTCATCGTATAGTATAGACTTGTAGTGTCATCGTATAGTATAGACGTGTAGTGTTATCGTATAGTATAGGCGTGTAGTGTCATCGTTTAGTATAGACGTGTAGTGTCATCGTATAGTATAGACTTGTAGTGTCATCGTATAGTATAGACGTGTAGTGTCATCGTATAGTATAGGCGTGTAGTGTCATCGTATAGTATAGGCGTGTAGTGTCATCGTTTAGTATAGGCGTGTAGTGTCATCGTATAGTATAGACGTGTCATCGTTTAGTATAGACGTTTAGTGTCATCGTATAGTATAGACATGTAGTGTTATCGTATATTATAGACGTGTAGTGTCATCGTATAGTAGACGTGTCGTGTCATCGTATAGTAGACGTGTCGTGTCATCGTATAGTAGACGTGTCGTGTTTTCGTATAGTAGATGTGTCGTGTTATCGTATAGTAGACGTGTCGTGTCATCGTATAGTATAGACGTGTAGTGTCATCGTATAGTATAGACGTGTAGTGTCATTTTATAGTATAGACGTGTAGTGTCATCGTTTAGTATAGACGTGTAGTGTCATTGTATAGTATAGACGTGTAGTGTCATCGTATGGTATAGACGTGTAGTGTCATCGTTTAGTATAGACGTGTAGTGTCATCGTATATTATAGACGTGTAGTGGTATCGTATATTATAGACGTGTAGTGTTATCGTATAGTAGACGTGTCGTGTTATCGTATAGTAGACGTGTCGTGTTATCGTATAGTAGACGTGTAGTGTTATGGTATAGTATAAACGTGTAGTGTTATGGTATAGTAAAGACGTGTAGTGTTATCGTATAGTAGACGTGTAGTGTTATCATATATTATAGACGTGTAGTGTCATCGTGTAGTAGACGTGTAGTGTCATCGGATAGTATAGACGTGTAGTGTGAACGTATAGTAGACGTGTAGTGTTATCATATATTATAGACGTGTAGTGTCATCGTGTAGTAGACGTGTAGTGTCATCGGATAGTATAGACGTGTAGTGTGAACGTATAGTATAGACGTGTAGTGTCATCGTATAGTATAGACGTGTAGTGTCATCGTATAGTATAGACGTGTAGTGTCATCGTATATTAGACGTGTAGTGTTATCGTATAGTATAGACGTGTAGTGTTATCGTATAGTAGACGTGTAGTGTTATCGTATAGTAGACGTGTAGTGGTATCGTATAGTATAGACGTGTAGTGTTATCGTATAGTATAGACGTATAGTGTCATTTTATAGTATAGACGTGTAGTGTCATTGTATAATATAGACGTGTAGTGTCATCGTATAGTAGACGTGTAGTGTTCTCGTATAATATAGACGTGTAGTGTTCTCGAATAGTATAGACGTGTTTTGTTAACGTATAGTAGACGTGTACTGTAATCGTATAGTAGACCTGTAGCGTTATCGTTTAGTATAGACGTGTTGTGTTATCGTATAGTATAGACGTGTAGTGTCATCATTTAGTATAGACGTGTAGTGTCATCGTATAGTATAGACGTGTAGTGTCATCGTATAGTATAGACGTGTAGTGTCATCGTATATTATAGACGTGTAGTGTTATCGTATAGTAGACGTGTCGTGTTATCGTATAGTAGACGTGTCGTGTTATCGTATAGTAGACGTGTCGTGTTATCGTATAGTAGACGTGTAGTGTTATCGTATAGTAAAGACATGTAGTGTTATCGTATAGTAGACGTGTAGTGTTATCGTATATTATAGACGTGTAGTGTCATCGTGTAGTAGACGTGTAGTGTCATCGTATAGTATAGACGTGTAGTGTGAACGTATAGTATAGACATGTAGTGTGAACGTATAGTATAGACGTGTAGTGTCATCGTATAGTAAAGACGTGTAGTGTCATCGTATAGTATAGACGTGTAGTCTCATCGTATATTATAGACGTGTAGTGTTATGGTATATTAGACGTGTAGTGTTATCGTATAGTATAGACGTGTAGTGTCATCGTATAGTATAGACGTGTAGTGTCATCGTATATTATAGACGTGTAGTGTTATCGTATATTAGACGTGTAGTGTTATCGTATAGTATAGACGTGTAGTGTCATCGTATAGTATAGACGTGTAGTGTTATCGTATAGTAGTCGTGTAGTGTTATTGTATAGTAGACGTGTAGTGGTATCGTTTCGTATAGACGTGTAGTGTCATCGTTTAGTATAGACGTGTAGTGTCATCGTATAGTATAGACGTATAGTGTCATCGTATAGTATAGACGTGTAGTGTCATCGTTTAGTATAGACGTGTAGTGTCATCGTTTAGTATAGACGTGTAGTGTCATTGTATACTATAGACGTGTAGTGTCATTTTATAGTATAGACGTGTAGTGTTATCGTTTAGTATAGACGTATAGTGTCATCGTATAGTATAGACGTGTAGTGTTATCGTATAGTATAGACGTGTAGTGTTATCGTATAGTAGACGTGTAGTGTTATCGTATAGTATAGACGTGTAGTGTCATCGTATAGTAGACGTGTAGTGTCATCGTATAGTATAGATGTGTAGTGTTATCGTATAGTATAGACGTGTAGTGTCATCGTATAGTATAGACGTGTAGTGTTATCGTATAGTAGACGTGTACTGTTATCGTATAGTATAGACGTGTAGTGTTATCGTATAGTAGACATGTACTGTTATCGTATAGTAGACGTGTAGTGTTATCGTTTAGTATAGACGTGTTGTGTTATCGTATAGTATAGACGTGTAGTGTCATCGTATAGTATAGACGTGTAGTGTCATCGTATAGTATAGACGTGTAGTGTTATCGTATAGTAGACGTGTAGTGTTATCGTATAATATAGACGTGTAGTGTTATCGTATAGTAGACGTGTACTGTTATTGTATAGTAGACGTGTAGTGTTATCGTTTAGTATAGACGTGTTGTGTTATCGTATAGTATAGATGTGTAGTGTTATCGTATAGTATAGACGTGTAGTGTCATTATATAGTATAGACGTGTAGTGTCATTTTATAGTATAGACGTGTAGTGTTATCGTATAGTATAGACGTATAGTGTCATTTTATAGTATAGACGTGTAGTGTTATCATTTAGTATAGACGTGTAGTGTCATCGTATAGTATAGACGTGTAGTGTCATCGTATAGTATAGACGTGTAATGTCATCGTTTAGTATAGACGTGTAGTATCATCGTATAGTATAGACGTGTAGTGTCATCGTATAGTATAGACGTGTAGTGTCATCGTATAGTATAGACGTGTAGTGTTATTGTATAGTATAGGCGTGTAGTGTTCTCGTATAGTATAGACGTGTAGTGTCATCGTATAGTATAGACGTGTAGTGTCATCGTATAGTATAGACGTGTAGTGTCATCGTATAGTATAGACGTGTAGTGTTATCGTATAGTAGAGTTGTAGTGTTATCGTATAGTAGACGTGTAGTGTTATCGTATAGTATAGATGTGTAGTGTCATCGTATAGTATAGACGTGTAGTGTTATCGTATAGTATAGACGTGTAGTGTCATCGTATAGTATAGGCGTGTAGTGTTATCGTATAGTATAGCCGTGTAGTGTTATATGATATAGATGTGTAGTGTTCTCGTATAGTATAGGCGTGTAATGTTATTGTATAGTATAGACCTGTAGTGTCATCGTATAGTATAGGCGTGTAGTGTCATCGTATAGTATAGACGTGTAGTGTCATCGTATAGTATAGACGTGTAGTGTCATCGTATAGTGTAGACGTGTAGTGTTATTGTATAGTATAGGCGTGTAGTGTTCTCGTATAGTATAGATGTGTAGTGTTATCGTTTAGTATAGACGTATAGTGTCATCGTATAGTATAGACGTGTAGTGTTATCGTATAGTATAGACGTGTAGTGTTATCGTATAGTAGACGTGTAGTGTTATCGTATAGTATAGACGTGTAGTGTCATCGTATAGTAGACGTGTAGTGTCATCGTATAGTATAGATGTGTAGTGTTATCGTATAGTATAGACGTGTAGTGTCATCGTATAGTATAGACGTGTAGTGTTATCGTATAGTAGACGTGTACTGTTATCGTATAGTATAGACGTGTAGTGTTATCGTATAGTAGACATGTACTGTTATCGTATAGTAGACGTGTAGTGTTATCGTTTAGTATAGACGTGTTGTGTTATCGTATAGTATAGACGTGTAGTGTCATCGTATAGTATAGACGTGTAGTGTCATCGTATAGTATAGACGTGTAGTGTTATCGTATAGTAGACGTGTAGTGTTATCGTATAATATAGACGTGTAGTGTTATCGTATAGTAGACGTGTACTGTTATTGTATAGTAGACGTGTAGTGTTATCGTTTAGTATAGACGTGTTGTGTTATCGTATAGTATAGATGTGTAGTGTTATCGTATAGTATAGACGTGTAGTGTCATTATATAGTATAGACGTGTAGTGTCATTTTATAGTATAGACGTGTAGTGTTATCGTATAGTATAGACGTATAGTGTCATTTTATAGTATAGACGTGTAGTGTTATCATTTAGTATAGACGTGTAGTGTCATCGTATAGTATAGACGTGTAGTGTCATCGTATAGTATAGACGTGTAATGTCATCGTTTAGTATAGACGTGTAGTATCATCGTATAGTATAGACGTGTAGTGTCATCGTATAGTATAGACGTGTAGTGTCATCGTATAGTATAGACGTGTAGTGTTATTGTATAGTATAGGCGTGTAGTGTTCTCGTATAGTATAGACGTGTAGTGTCATCGTATAGTATAGACGTGTAGTGTCATCGTATAGTATAGACGTGTAGTGTCATCGTATAGTATAGACGTGTAGTGTTATCGTATAGTAGAGTTGTAGTGTTATCGTATAGTAGACGTGTAGTGTTATCGTATAGTATAGATGTGTAGTGTCATCGTATAGTATAGACGTGTAGTGTTATCGTATAGTATAGACGTGTAGTGTCATCGTATAGTATAGGCGTGTAGTGTTATCGTATAGTATAGCCGTGTAGTGTTATATGATATAGATGTGTAGTGTTCTCGTATAGTATAGGCGTGTAATGTTATTGTATAGTATAGACCTGTAGTGTCATCGTATAGTATAGGCGTGTAGTGTCATCGTATAGTATAGACGTGTAGTGTCATCGTATAGTATAGACGTGTAGTGTCATCGTATAGTGTAGACGTGTAGTGTTATCGTATAGTATAGGCGTGTAGTGTTCTCGTATAGTATAGATGTGTAGTGTTATCGTATAGTATAGACGTGTAGTGTCATCGTATAGTATAGACGTGTAGTGTTATCGTATAGTAGACATTTAGTGTTATCGTTTAGTATAGACGTGTAGTGTTATCGTATAGTATAGACGTGTAGTGTCATCGTATAGTATAGACGTGTAGTGTCATCGTATAGTATAGACGTGTAGTGTCATCGTATAGTATAGACGTGTAATGTCATCGTTTAGTATAGACGTGTAGTGTCATCGTATAGTATAGACGTGTAGTGTCATCGTATAGTATAGACGTGTAGTGTCATCGTATAGTATAGACGTGTAGTGTTATTGTATAGTATAGGCGTGTAGTGTTCTCGTATAGTATAGACGTGTAGTGTCATCGTATAGTATAGACGTGTAGTGTCATCGTATAGTATAGACGTGTAGTGTCATTGTATAGTATAGACGTGTAGTGTCATCGTATAGTATAGACGTGTAGTGTTATCGTATAGTAGATTTGTAGTGTTATCGTATAGTAGACGTGTAGTGTTATCGTATAGTATAGATGTGTAGTGTCATCGTATAGTATAGACGTGTAGTGTTATCGTATAGTATAGACGTGTAGTGTCATCGTATAGTATAGGCGTGTAGTGTTATCGTATAGTATAGCCGTGTAGTGTTATATGATATAGATGTGTAGTGTTCTCGTATAGTATAGGCGTGTAATGTTATTGTATAGTATAGACCTGTAGTGTCATCGTATAGTATAGGCGTGTAGTGTCATCGTATAGTATAGACGTGTAGTGTCATCGTATAGTATAGACGTGTAGTGTCATCGTATAGTGTAGACGTGTAGTGTTATTGTATAGTATAGGCGTGTAGTGTTCTCGTATAGTATAGATGTGTAGTGTTATCGTATAGTATAGACGTGTAGTGTCATCGTATAGTATAGACGTGTAGTGTTATCGTATAGTAGACATTTAGTGTTATCGTTTAGTATAGACGTGTAGTGTTATCGTATAGTATAGACGTGTAGTGTCATCGTATAGTATAGACGTGTAGTGTCATCGTATAGTATAGACGTGTAGTGTCATCGTATAGTATAGACGTGTAGTGTTATTGTATAGTATAGGCGTGTAGTGGTCTCGTATAGTATAGACGTGTAGTGTCATCGTATAGTATAGACGTGTAGTGTCATCGTATAGTATAGACGTGTAGTGTCATCGTATAGTATAGACGTGTAGTGTCATTGTATAGTATAGACGTGTAGTGTCATCGTATAGTATAGACGTGTAGTGTTATCGTATAGTATAGACGTGTAGTGTCATCGTATAGTATAGACGTGTAGTGTTATCGTATAGTATAGGCGTGTAGTGTTATCGTATAGTATAGACGTGTAGTGTTATCGTATAGTATAGGCGTGTAGTGTTATCGTATAGTATAGGCGTGTAGTGTTCTCGTATAGTATAGGCGTGTAGTGTTATTGTATAGTATAGACGTGTAGTGTCATCGTATGGTATAGGCGTGTAGTGTTATTGCATGGTATAGACGTGCAGTGTCATCATATAGTATAGACGTGTAGTGTCATCGTATAGTATAGGCGTGTAGTGTTATCGTATAGTATAGACGTGTAGTGTTATATGGTATAGATGTGTAGTGTTCTCGTATAGTATAGGCGTGTAATGTTATTGTATAGTATAGACGTGTAGTGTCATCGTATGGTATAGACGTGCAGTGTCATCTTATAGTATAGGCGTGTAGTGTTATCGTATAGTATAGACGTTTAGTGTTATATGGTATAGATGTGTAGTGTTCTCGTATAGTATAGGCGTGTAATGTTATTGTATGGTATAGACTTGTAGTGTTATATGGTATAGATGTGTAGTGTTCTCGTATAGTATAGGCGTGTAATGTTATTGTATAGTATAGACGTGTAGTGTCATCGTATGGTATAGACGTGTAGTGTTATCGTATAGTATAGACGTTTAGTGTTATATGGTATAGATGTGTAGTGTTCTCGTATAGTATAGGCGTGTAATGTTATTGTATAGTATAGACGTGTAGTGTCATCGTATGGTATAGACGTGCAGTGTCATCGTATAGTATAGACGTGTAGTGGTTTTATCTTTGGTGTGGTTATTGATTTTGCACGTTGCTTTGTTCAGAATGAGTGGCCGAGTTTGGCTTTTGGCATTATTCTACCACAAAGTGAGATTAGTATCACCTGTCGGACATTTGGGGCGGCGTGGCCAGATGCATATATTGCATGTTGCTCATTACAGTGGAAAAGTTGAAAGGTGGTAGCTTCCCGTTGCTAGAGCTAGCATTTAGTCTGTTTTTTGTAAAAAAAAAAAATTTTAAACCTCCAATTAGTTGAAGAATGCTGCAAAAGTGAAGACTGAATTATTATATAAGACTATTTCAGTATAAACTTGTAATAAAAGTTTGCGTGTATGTGCTCTGTGATAAACAGCAGTGAAAAATGTACAGTATAACACAGTGTCTTGAATTGATTAGATTTAACTTTTATTGTTGTTGTGTAAAGTACATACAAACCTGAAAAGGAAAAAACACACAGAGTAAGCTTTACATTGTGTCACTAATGCACTGAATATTTGCCAACTTGAAATTTACTTAACATTTCCTTAGTCGTTGGCTGGAAACCCCCCCCCCCAAGGATCAGCGTGATGCGATGCTGACAGCGTTCAGATAAACATTGTCAAGGGACTCCTTTAAACCTCTGAGTAAAGCAGTAAATATAGATTACTGTTATCCAATTAATCCACTTGGGTAAGATGGGATGTCTTAAATGTCTAAATAAATCAATAGGGCCAGTAAAAGCATTTCTGCTCTCTGGGATGGACCGACTTTGATGCTCTTTCGCTTTGCAGAAGATTCAAAGTACACCGTGACTCAATGTGAAAGGAGCGCAGGAAGACGGCGATCTCTCCATCAGCCAGGCCTTAAAAAATGACAAAAATGATTCCTGTTCTAAAGCTTGCTTTTTGGATCAATATGTTGCCTGAATCGTTACTAAATCTGATGTACAAAAAACTGGCGCTGTTATAGAAGGGTCGAATTATTGTACCATATCCGGAAAAGAAACAACTGAGGACATAAAGCTGAAATGAGTGGAACCGTGTAGAACTGTCTGACTCATTATTAAACCCTGGAAGAATAGGATCAGCTTCACAGAAGACATGCGGCCAGAAAAGAATCCTGAATGAGAGCGATGGGAGATCACTTAAACACCTGCTGAAGTCACACGATTAAAAACTCAACAGTAAAAACCATAGTTCCCCTTTCCACACACACACTCACACACACACACACACACAGTGCAAGGGACTGGGACTAAACAGCTGCGTATCTGTAAGAAAACCACATGTTAGTGAGACGCATCAGGAAAAAAGTCTTCAGTTTATAAGGGAGTATAAAGACTGGACTTTGAAGTGATGTGAGTCCAGACCGAGTCTGTTCCAGAGTGATGGGCGTGTCGGGCTGAGAAGGGAAGCGCATGAAGCGACGCTCCCATCATGCATAGTGTCCACTGTACAAGCCTCTGGAGACAGTGTTATGATCTGGGGTCGCTTCAGTCGCTCAGGTCGAGACTCAGCAACGTCATGTGGAGATAAAATGAAGTCACAATATGTCTGGAGGTGTTTGTGAGAAAATCCTAAATAAATATACTCCAATATTCGTTTTTTAAACTGTGCTTTCTTAAAAAGTAACTTATTTTAGAGTCCCAGAGCGAGCATGATGTTTTAATCTTTCCCTTATACCTGCTTTTCCACTTTCCCATCATTATTTCTAATTATTCATTTTCTTCCTTTGTATCTGTTTGCTGTATTCCTTTATTCCTCTTTGCATTTTATTCTTTTTAATTGTTTCTTTTCCCTGTGTATCGTTTCTTTCTTTATCATCTATTGTGTTGTTGTTGTTTATTTGTCCCATCAATTATTTCTCTACATAATCCTCAATTTTTTTTAAACATTTTATAAACAGGAATAAGATACTTCAAATTTAACATTAGGAAAGACAAACAACATTTGAGGAACAAACTGAACAGCATAGTTTAAAGTAAGTTTATATAAGAGCTGCAGCGAGACTCCTACTTCACTAAAGATATACAGTAGAGTATGTCTGGCTATTGAACACCGGCAGGACCACAGCAGATCCACGAGTTTCAGTGGCCGGGTCGGACGAGGCACTTCTCCTGTTTGGCTCCTAACGCAGACGAGCTTGTTAACTTCTCTTAAATAATTGAGCGAGACTATAATTAAGAGCGAGTCCTCTCAGCCTGCTCTCGCCCGGCACGATAAAGGAGTGAGAGTAGAGCTGAATTTAAGAACACCACCATCCCGAGCATCCAGCTCTGATTTAATCAATCACTCGCGCCGAGGTCTGGAGTCTCCGATGACGGATGCGAATCCGAGTGCACTTCCGAAAGCTGCTTTAATTTGATCGCCTATTAAAAAGTAACATGAGGTTTTACTCAGCAAAAAAAAAAAGGCATTATTTAAAAATGAGCCAATAATCCCCTCGGAAACCCTCGCAGACTCTTTTTTGATCTTCAGAAACAAAGAAATACAATGATGCAGTTAAGGGAAGAAGAGGAATAATACCGGCTAGAGAAGGAATTGAGTGACAAAAGAGAAAAGGAATAGGGAAAGAAACGGACAATACAAACCAGATGCTTTAGCGTTTATTGGTCAACGTCCGGTCAGTGCATTTCAGTTTCCTCCAGCAGGTCAGTATTTTTCCTTTCCCTGTAGTGTTGTGCTTCAGGAGGCTGACTGCAGACGTTTTGCGTAATGTGGGAGTGTCTCTTAGTGGGGAGAGAGAGAGAGAGAGAGAGTGTGTGTTGTTGTTAAGCTGGCACGGTCAGATAGCTTCAATGACATTCATTTCCACTGATGCTATTAGAGAGAAATGTCACCTGAGAGCAGGTCACCTCGAGAGAATACTCTGTTCATGCATTATGTCTGGTACACACTGACACTGAGTCCGGCATGCGTAACCAAAGTGGGTTCATTCCTTTTTAACAGATTTAATACCTTATAGTAAATATACCGTTTTATTCTAGCACTACTGTTACACTCTGCACTGTTACACTCTGGAGTAGTACTGTTACCTTCCACAATACTACTGTTACACTTTGCAGCAATAATGTTACACTCTCCCAATACTATTATTAGATTAGATAGACAGTCTGTTGATCCTGAATGAACTTTCAGCTATCAAGTGGCCTGAATACAGACAATAACATAAAGACGGTTTGTAGATGTAATTGCACACTATATATCTTACATACAGTTAATACACAGGGTAATGTAAATCACTTTTTTTTCCTGGCTAATAAGAGAGATGGAGTTAATTACAGTGTAGTTTTGATGTGCATTTTTCCCCGCAGGTTTTCTCCCTAATTTAGTTGTGTTCAATTCCTCCCCATCACTAGGGGCTCCCACTCATTCCTCCCCATGTTTCCTCCGAACCACGTGACGCCAACCGACCACATTTTTTCGAACTGCTCGCTGATGTATATAGCAGATGAGCCTTAGCTTAGATCCACATACTCATGCCCCTGTAGTGAGGTGTTGGGGTGTCTGTCAGTTGAGCAGCTTTACAACAGAAGTCTTACACTGAACACACTCTTCTGTTTGCAGAAAACTATCTGCACACACTTTAGTATTAATGTTGCACTCTGCAGTATTAATGTTACAATCTACAGTATTAATTAATGTTACAATCTACAGTATAACTGTTGCATTCTGCAGTATTGATGTTACACTCTACAGTATAACTGTTACACTCTGCAGTATTAATGTTACACTCTGCAGTATTGTTGTTAAACTCTACAGTATAACTGTTACATTCTGCAGTATTACTGTTACACTCTGCAGTATAACTGTTACATTCTGCAGTATTACTGTTACACTCTGCAGTATAACTGTTACAGTCTGCAGTATTAATGTTACACTCTACAGTATAACTGTTACACTCTGCAGTATTAATGTTACACTCTACAGTATAACTGTTACATTCTGCAGTATTAATGTTACAATCTACAGTATAACTGTTACACTCTGCAGTATTACTGTTACACTCTGCAGTATGGATGTTACACTCTGCAGTATTACTGTTACACTCTGCAGTATTAATGTTGCACTCTGCAGTATAACTGTTACACTCTGCAGTATTGATGTTACACTCTGCAGTATGGATGTTACACTCTACAGTATTACTGTTACAATCTGCAGTATTGATGTTACACTCTGCAGTATTACTGTTACACTCTGCAGTATTAATGTTGCACACTACAGTATAACTGTTACACTCTGCAGTATTACTGTTACATTCTGCAGTATTGATGTTGCACTCTGCAGTATTACTGTTACATTCTGCAGTATTAATGTTGCACTCTGCAGTATTAATGTTACAATCTACAGTATAACTGTTACATTCTGCAGTATTGATGTTACACTCTGCACTATTAATGTTACATTCTGCAGTATTGATGTTACACTCTGCAGTATTACTGTTACACTCTGCAGTATTGATGTTACACTCTGCAGTATTACTGTTACACTCTGCAGTATTCCTGTTACATTCTGCAGTATTGATGTTACACTCTGCAGTATTACTGTTACACTCTGCAGTATTAATGTTGCACTCTGCAGTATTACTGTTACACTCTGCAGTATTAATGTTGCACTCTGCAGTATTACTGTTACACTCTGCAGTAGTGATGTTAAACTCTGCAGTATGGATGTTACACTCTGCAGTATTACTGTTACAATCTGCAGTATTGATGTTACACTCTGCAGTATTACTGTTACACTCTGCAGTATTAATGTTGCACTCTACAGTATAACTGTTACACTCTGCAGTATTCCTGTTACATTCTGCAGTATTGATGTTACACTCTGCAGTATTACTGTTACACTCTGCAGTATTAATGTTGCACTCTGCAGTATAACTGTTACACTCTGCAGTATTGATGTTACACTCTGCAGTATGGATGTTACACTCTACAGTATTACTGTTACAATCTGCAGTATTGATGTTACACTCTGCAGTATTACTGTTACACTCTGCAGTATTAATGTTGCACACTACAGTATAACTGTTACACTCTGCAGTATTACTGTTACATTCTGCAGTATTGATGTTGCACTCTGCAGTATTACTGTTACATTCTGCAGTATTAATGTTGCACTCTGCAGTATTAATGTTACAATCTACAGTATAACTGTTACATTCTGCAGTATTGATGTTACACTCTGCAGTATTAATGTTACATTCTGCAGTATTGATGTTACACTCTGCAGTATTACTGTTACACTCTGCAGTATTGATGTTACACTCTGCAGTATTGATGTTACACTCTGCAGTATTACTGTTACACCCTGCAGTATTACTGTTACACCCTGCAGTATTACTGTTACACTCTGCAGTATTGATGTTACACTCTGCAGTATTACTGTTACACTCTGCAGTATTACTGTTACACCCTGCAGTATTAATGTTGCACTCTATAGTATAACTGTTACACTCTGCAGTATTACTGTTACATTCTGCAGTATTAATGTTGCACTCTGCAGTATAACTGTTACATTTTGCAGTATTCCTGTTACATTCTGCAGTATTACTGTTACACTCTGCAGTATTAATGTTACAATCTACAGTATAACTGTTACATTCTGCATTATTGATGTTACACTCTGCAGTATTAATGTTACATTCTGCAGTATTGATGTTCAACTTTACAGTATAACTGTTACATTCTGCAGTATTACTGTTACAATCTACAGTATAACTGTTACACTCTGCAGTATTACTGTTACATTCTGCAGTATTAATGTTGCACCCTGCAGTATAACTGTTACACTCTGCAGTATTACTGTTACATTCTGCAATATTGATGTTACACTCTGCAGTATTACTGTTACATTCTGCAGTATTAATGTTGCACCCTGCAGTATAACTGTTACACTCTGCAGTATTACTGTTACATTCTGCAATATTGATGTTACACTCTGCAGTATTACTGTTATACTCTGCAGTATTGATGTTACATTACTGTTACATACTGTTACATTTATACTGCAGACTATAACATTAATACTGTAAAGTGTAACAATAGTTCTACTGTTATACTCCACAGTATTACTGTTACACTCTGCAGTATTAATGTTACACTCTGCAACATAACTGTTACATTCTGCAGTACTACTGTGATATGCCATCCATAACCCCATGACAGTGCTACTGTTAAACTCTGCATTGTTAATGTTCTACTCTACAGTACTCATTCTACACTCTGAAGCAGTACTGTCCCGCTCTGCAGTACTACTGTTACAATTTAAAGTATTAATGTTCTACTCTGCAGTACTACTGTGATATGCCGTCCATAACCCTGTGACATTGCAGTACTCTGGTTTTACACTGTGGTACTACTGTCATACTGTATAAGAGTACTACTGTACTACTGGTACACTTTGTTGTACCACAGTTAAACTCTGTGGTACTACAGTTACATTGAAGTATTAGTGTTAAATTCTGATGTACTACTTTTAAGTTCTGCTTTATTAATTTTACACTCTCCAGTACCACTGTTACTCTCCACATGACTGCTGTTACTCTCTGCAGTGTTACTGTGATATACCATCCATAACCCTGTGGTACTACTCATACACTCTGCTGTATTACAGTTTCCGCACTATTAATGCACCGTGCTATACTACGTAAGATGTTATGCATTGCTATAAAACCTACATACTGCAGAAATATTTGTTACATTGTACTGTACTATGCTTACACATCTTAATGTTATTGTGTCAGTGCAATATCACTGAAACACACTGTAATAATGCTGTTGCTGCAGTATATGCTGTGCATTATTGCACAGAAACGTGTCTATATGACAATATTACTCGTCCCACTGCAGTACTGTAACACACTGCACTCTTGTATCCACACTCTCACAGGATTGTCTTCTGATTAGTGAGATGAGGTGTTCAGTGGTGAAAGTCCAATAACAGTAATGTGTTTAACAGGAGTGTTTATTGTTGGTGTTACACATGAATGCAGCCTGTTCTCATTTTATGTCTTTTACTTAAAAAAAAAAAAAAAAAAAAACATGATTTTTTTTTTGTGTGTTTTTTTGCAGGAATCCTCATATTCATTTGCACTGAAATGCCTTATCAGCCTTTCCACTCTAATCCTCCTCGGTCTGATTATTATGTATCATGCACGAGAAATTCAGGTAAGTAGCCGACTCAGCTCTGACGGCAATTAGAGAGACGGGCACGGCTTAATAGATGACACCGTTGGCTCTTGTGCAAAATCCTAATGATTTTAAGTATGACCAAAATATATACGAAAGAAAATAAATGAATAATTAATAAAAGAATAGATAGAAGTTTCATTATAATACAGTTCTTCCTATACTGCAGTTGTATGCTGCCAGGACAGATAACTTAATGCTAATATTTTTGAAGCTAATAGAGAATAGCTAATGGCTAATCTGAGAGATAATGACGATTAGAAGAGTTTAAAACTTACTACCAAAAATATCCCAGTGTCAGAAAGCTTTTGACTTTATTGTTTTTGTTGCAGCTTTTTATGGTGGACAATGGAGCGGACGACTGGCGGATAGCCATGACTTACGAACGCATTCTGTTCATCGTGCTGGAGCTTCTGGTGTGCGCCATTCACCCAATCCCAGGACAGTACGTTTTCACGTGGACGGCGCGGTTGGCGTTCACGTACACGCCCTCTGTGGCAGACGCCGACGTGGACATCATCCTGTCCATCCCCATGTTCCTGCGCCTCTATTTAATCGGCCGTGTTATGCTGCTGCACAGCAAACTGTTCACGGACGCTTCGTCGCGCAGCATCGGCGCCCTCAACAAGATCAACTTCAACACGCGCTTCGTCATGAAGACTCTCATGACCATCTGCCCTGGCACCGTGTTGCTCGTCTTCAGCATCTCCTCATGGATCATCGCCGCCTGGACGGTGCGAGTGTGTGAAAGGTGAGAATCAGCACATGGAGGGGAAAAAAAAATAAACAAACAAACAAAAGAAAACAACAACAACTCGTCGTGCGTCTTCCTATTGTTATTTTACTGTTCACATTGTTCATTGTTGTGTTTTTTGCCCCTCCCTCCTCCCTCCTCCCACCCCCACCCTACATCGCTGCTGGATAGGGGTCCAAAGTGAGTCTATGTTGGTTTTTGGTTTTGTTTTTGTTTAATTTTTTGTCATCAGTGGAAAAAAAAAAAAAATCAGTGCCTGTCCTTTGGTTGGCCCATGACGTTATCAAGCTTTGTCTGGATTCTGTAGATCAGCAATCATGCATTCGTCCCCTGGTGCACTGCATTGCTGACACACTGGAGATCCCAAACTCTTAAAACGAATCATTTTTATCCTTCACTTTTATCAGCGCTCATGTGCAGAGCTGCAAACAATCTCCACATTACGTGTCACCGGTAGGGTTTTGGGATTTTCACTTTCTCAGGCCCCGTCCACAACCATATGGATATTTTTAGTTTTAAAAATTTTGTTTTAAATTGAATCTTTTTTGTTAAAAAAAAAAAAAAAAAAACCTTCCACAAGAATAGTGTGTTTATTTCGACACAAAATTGCACATGTGGTTTGTAAAAGCTCGCATAAGCTCTCCATGCCAGTAGGTGGCAGTAGTGTTCTGTCAGTTACATTGAGAATAATGTTAAGAGCTGTGTATTGAGTGTCAGAGACAGAGAAATACAATAAAATCACAATGATGTTAAACTACTGCTTTTAATGTAAAACTACAGCGTGCTGTGGGATTTCTTCAGTGGATTCAGGAGCAGGACAGATCACAAAAATCATCTTAATTCTAAGCAAAAAATGAAACTGCAGACACGTTATCACATGTAACAAAACCACCAAGTGACAAGATGGTCAATAAGTGTGATAAACGGAGGTGTGGCACGTGCACACAAAACACACACAAAGCGTTTTCAAGGACATATGCATGAAAAAAAAAAAACCCATCTAAACAGGACACGTAACAGTGTTTCGTGTGGACGGGAGAAAAAAATCTACCTTTTCAAAAATATCCGTGTGTGTGGACGGGGCCTCAGACACCATGTGTGGTGAACATGGCTGTCTTCATCCTCATGGTCTTGCAGACCTGCCAACTTTAGTGCACTTTGCGTAGGAGCTCTGCATTTAAATGTTAGCAGAGGAGTGAAGTAATAAATGAATTCACAGTTTCCAACATAGTTCAATTGGAAGCTCCGCCCCTTTCCCCATCTCACATTTATTCTGTTTCGCAGCCAGTGCTTTCGTCTCTACCCGATTCTCCCGCGCCCTCGCTTTCTGTCGCGGGAAACAAGAAAATCCATTCATGTGGATGTGTTCATTGCTAAACCTAACTAGCATCTGCTACAACAGCACTCACATAGCTTTAGCTGAAAATGCTACTTTTCTTAACTACAGCGGTGCCTCGGCGTACGAGTTTAATCCGTTCCTGAGCCGAGTTCTTAAGGTGAGATTTCGTGTTGTGAAACCCTTTGTCCCATAGGAAATAATGTAAATGCAATTCAGTTCAATTTGATTTGTATAGGGCTTTTAACAATTGCAGATAATCCGTTCCGGCCGCCCAAAATATTACCAATATTACCAACACTATAATCATATTTTTGATTGTATAAAAACAATCAAAACATTTAGAAAGATACATAAATTAAGTCAAATATGAAATAAATAAATAGACATGAAACCTCAATTAACCTTAGTTTATGATTCCTCTTGGCATCGGCTGCTTTAAACACCAAACTGAAAGTGGCTATGTGTTCACTAA
Organism: Clarias fuscus; assembly: GCA_030347435.1. NCBI lineage: Eukaryota > Metazoa > Chordata > Actinopteri > Siluriformes > Clariidae > Clarias > Clarias fuscus. The sequence goes on from CM059213.1 coordinate 37,491,576, forward strand.
ACTAAACTGTGCTAATCTTACACAATCTACAGTACAGAGCAAAAGTTTGGACACTTATTCAGCGAGTTTTCTTTATTGTGTTCTTTCTTGTGTTCTTTAGCCCAAACGCGTCTCTTCTGCTTGTTGCCTGTCCTTAGCAGTGGTTTCCTAGCAGATATTCTAGCATGAAGGCCTGATTCACACAGTCTCCTCTTAACAGTTGTTCTAGAGATGTGTCTGCTGCTAGAACTCTGTGTGGCATTGACCTGCTCTCTGATCTGAGCTGCTGTTAACCTGCGATTTCTGAGGCCGGTGACTCGGATGAACTTATCCTCCGCAGCAGAGGCGACTCTCGGTCTTCCTTTCCCGGGTCGGTCCGCATGTCAGCCGGTTTCTTTGTAGCGCTCGATGGTTTTTGTGACTGCACTTGGGGACACTGACTGACCTTCATTTCTTAAAGTAATGACGGCCGCTCGTTTTTCTTTACTTTGCTGCTTTTTTCTTGCCATAATACAAATTCAATCCCTTTGAATGACAAGGTGTGTCCAAACTTTTGGTCTGTATTATATCTGAAAAAAAAAAAAAAACACAAAACACAAAAATATGTAAACGCTTGGCTGAGATACGCCAAAAAAACGTTTCGTACGCTGAGAAAATTTCTGGAAAATTTCTTGCAAAATTGCCGCGGTACCGCTGTACATGATGATATAGTGGGATTCTGACTCAGGAAAATTATTTAAGAAATATCTCTACAGCTATGTGTAAAAATACCTTACAGTAATTACAGTTACAAAAGCATTAAATACACTTGTTTTCTCTCAGGTGAAAGAAATAAAGAAATAAAGTGTTTGTTAACTTTCATTGTGTCTTAAATAAAGCCAACGCGTCCCAACAGCCCCCATCGTCCAGAAATTCCTGGTAGTTACCGTAAAAACTCTATATACACACACACACACACACACACACACACACACACGCATTTAAGGTTCTACCCTAGACACATTAAAGGATGATATCGGAAATGTAACGCGTTATTCCTCTCGGCGGTTGGCAGGTCTGGTTTTGTGTTTTTTTCCCTTCCAAGGCCTCTTTTTTTTTTCTTTTTTTTTAACGTTTGACCTTTGACCTGTGCTGGCTTGCGATTCTGGCCAGGGGAACGTATTTGGCCCATATCTCGGGGGAAGGTGAAGACGACTCTGTGTAGCTTCTTTACACCCCAGGCTGAGGGAGAGTGCAGAAGTTAAGCTAAGCTAAGCTAATCAGGTCATGGCGAGCCTGGTGGCTAATCTCCACACGCTTCCCTTTTCCCCAGATTATGATCCAAACCGCCTGCTCCCGCTCTCCTCACACTCCATCTCATCCCATTCCGCTGGCTGCTGAGGGGAGTGTGTTAGCGCGCATGATGTGTTTCCCCTCACAGACACACACGTTTGTGAATGAACTGAACACCGACTCGCCTGCGAAATGTTTATTAAGTTTTTCCCTTTTTTTTTTTTTTTTTTTGGTTCTTGTTGTCGCACTTTTAAAGTGGAAACGTCAGTCTTGTGTGAAAGAAATTAGCATATGAGTGAAGCATGTTTGAGTCCATTTTTGAGTCAAGTATTAACGCTAGCCAACCAAGCAGCATAATATTAACCAGTTTATTCATTAATTTACTTCCTTAAAGGTCACGCATTTGACTATTTTTTTTACAAGTGAACACCGGTCCCAGAGCTCCATGTGTGTATGTGTGTGTGTGTGTGTGTGTGTGTGTGTTTATTAATGCCCCAGCAGAAAGACCCCTCAGATAATGTCCTTTTTCACACCTGAGACTCCCTCTGTTTCACTCCTCCCTACAAAAGCACTGTTTCAGTGTCTTATGTAAATAAGACTCCTGCTGAGCCACGCCCCCCCAGATAACAGTAAGTCAGTGGGAGGGGCTCTTCTTGTACGAGGTCACATTAGGGGAAACTTCGATTGTCTTGTTTAAGCAGGAAATGTTTTTTTCTCAGTTTTTTGTACATGAACTAAAGACATCTGAGTGTCTAAAAAGAGAATGTTGCTTAATAGGTGCCCCTTAATGCTAAGATGAGATAGCTAATTACGCTAATATACTTACCGTGTAATATGAGGGTTTATATGCTAGTTAAATAAACAAATACACTTAATCCAGACAGCCTACAAAATTCAAATTATTTACTGTGTATTAATTTAATTAATATGCTTTAACATAATATATGCTAGCAAAATAGCAACAAATAACATTTAGCCTTTAGCACAATAGTGATTAAAACCTTATTACATCAGTTCTAAAAACAGTTTAAGATGCTAATGAATCATTTAGCATTCTCATTGCTGTGAGACAAACCAACATCCTAGCTAGCATTTTGCTCTTCCCGGCTAAAGTTAGCCACACTGAATGTTTTGGAGGGATTAAATCTGCTAGCTCAGCATGTCGTAAGGCTCAGGGGGAATAGCGGCATTTCCCTCTGCGTTTTTCTCCAAATCACAACACTCCTGTCTCAGCTTTAAATCTCGGCTAATAGCACTCAGCTTAATGAGTCGTTCGTTAAATTCATGGCCGAGATGCAGGACGCGCTCTGATTGATTAATAGACACATAAACGTTCCGTACAGCATCACACTGCTGTCAGCAAACTCACACACACACACACACACACACACACACATACATACACACACACACACACACACACACAAGCTAACATGATGGATCTTAAAACCTAACCATGCTAATACATTAACTTTATACTAGCTCGAACTTCATATGTGCTTAATAGTTGCTAACAAAATAAGTTAATATTCTGACCATGTATTATTCAACTTCTTCATCTGTAGCCTACAAGCTAACTAAAGACATGTGCTAGCTAACTGAGGTAATATTCTCAAAATGTGCTATTTTAAAACTAAAGATATTTGTATATAATGTATAGTAGCTATCTGTGCTAATGTTCAGAGGTTTTCTTAGCAAACTTAGATAATGTTTTACAAATGTACTAGCTATCCATGCTTATGTATTTATCATGTATTAGCCAACTAATTTGATGCGCATCATATTTCCTACTCAACTCCGCTAAGGTGCTAGCAAAAGAAGCTCGCGTGTCTTCGCGTTTGAGAGTAAATGGATATTTGTGGATTTTTCACACTTTAGACAAACTTTTCATCGATTTTCAAGCTCTGAAGGGAAAGTGTTAGCTGAATCGCTGACGCCTCAGGATCCGATTAGCTCACTAGCAGATCTTACACTGCGCGCTGCTTCATGCTCAGTTTATTTTCTATAAATGAGTGCCGGACAGTTGCCATGCAGACGCAGACTACAGAGCTAACACACACGGCTAACACTCACGTGGCGTACACGCACGCGGTGGTGTGTTTTATCCAGCCTATTCAGACCCGCTTCTCCTTCCTACATCAACATCTGATCTGTATCGATCGTGTGTTTCAGAGCTCGTACGGAGCTCGGCTTTCTAATGTGATTGGGTTTCTCAGATGAGCCGTAATGCAAAGTATGTCCGGCTCACGAAAACAGACAGCTCATCCTTCAACTAGCAAGAAATCCTCAGCTCTGTGCTGTGATCTCACAGGCAATAAGCAAATGAGATAAAATGCAAACGGTTAGTTTTAAATAAAATTAAAGTATAAAAAAGGAAAAACGGTAAGCAAAAGCAAAACATTTTAAAGATTCTCTGTTTATTACTATGATTAGGTTTTATAACATGCTAGCAAAATGAAGGGGCATGAATTACATGCCCCTTCAACTCTGTAACTTACTTACTCTGTAAATTACTCTGTAACTGGATAGGTGGGATGGGAATCACCAGGGAGTTCCCGATACAATATTATCACGATACCTGGGTGCCGGTCGCATTTGTATTGCGATTATGTTAGTATCATGATATAATAAATAATTTTTTTTCAGATTTTGCTACAATTCTAAGTAAACTTATCAAATAATTCGCTCCAACCACACAGGACGCTGTGCCACCTGCCAGTGTGCGAATAGTTTAGCGTGTGCCACCTGTAGGATTATAGAGGAACTGCAATGTTATCCACCTCAACTGCAAACTTTTGGAGATTTTGGCGTCAGTGTGGCGATACATGATTCGCCATACAAAAAAAATCCATAAAGTAAGTATAAAAAAATGTGAAAGTTTCCTTTTCCTTCCGTTGCATAACTGTTCCTTTATGTATATTGTTTAAAAAACAGGTGCCAAAACTTTTGGAACATCCCATATGTTAAGCTTTGTGTACGCTTACATACTTATTGAGAGCAGATTATCCTGAGGAAGTGCAGCAGAGAGCTGTGTTGTGATAATCTGTGTAATCCAAAGAGATCAACAGGATTTGTCCGACTGATTGGCTAGCTCAGAGTCGCGGAAGCTAACTGACTCAAAGCTATGGAGTAATGCAAATCCGCAGCATTCGGTGACATGATCAATATTTTGCCATAAATGTGGTGGTTATTTATGGTCAGCCGTAAATCCCGCGGGTTTATGTGGCAGCGTCCTTATCACGCAAATGTCCCGGACACGCGGGACACTGTCTCTGTACTGAAACACCACAGACACCTCACAGAGGTCTAACTGAGGACTGGGTTTTTTTTATTTCTTCTCAATTAGAGCCCATGTTGTTGTTTATTAATGAAGCCGTTACGTTGTTTTGTCTCTGTTTTCTCTCTCTCTCAGATATCACGACAAACAGGAAGTAACGAGTAACTTCCTGGGTGCGATGTGGTTGATCTCCATCACCTTCCTGTCCATTGGTTATGGAGACATGGTGCCACACACCTACTGTGGGAAAGGAGTGTGTCTGCTGACGGGAATCATGGTGCGTCTGCGTCACGTCCTCCATCGCTTACAGAACACACATTAGATAAAGTTTATGATTAACGCACAAGGTCTGAATACAAGTCGGTTAATAAAGCTGTCACGTATAACTTCACTATTTTAATACATTTTTATTTAATAAACGTTAATTAAAAAATAGAATTATAACAAATGGAATAAAAGAAAAAGGAACCTTGCCAACAGTTAGCGCTGTTGCATAAGGCCTGCAGTTTGAGCACATGTTAAATCTAGAACCCAGGGGGTCTTTGGTTTGTCTTTAACGACTCTACATGGACTCTGTTGTAGTGTTCTGAACATTGGAGTGACTTGTCCAGCAATAATCACATGCACTTTTTTTATGTGCACCTGAGTTTATGCACTAATTTTTACTTCCTCCTGCAGGGGGCGGGCTGCACTGCGCTGGTGGTCGCGGTGGTGGCCAGGAAGCTCGAGTTGACCAAGGCTGAGAAACATGTTCATAACTTTATGATGGACACGCAACTCTGCAAAAGAGTGAGTCACTGTCCTCACACACACACACACACACACACACACACACACACTCCTTCATCACAAAACAACTATTTCAGATGAAAATAAAGCTGTGAGTTAAAGAGAGAGAGAGAGAGAGAGAGGGAAGAACGCAGGGAGCGTGGAACATTATGTCAAACTGTCAGACCCAAACGGTGAATATGCTGATGCCGGGGCGCTGGCGAGCCGCCGAAACGCATTTTAATGGCACAATTCTGTAAATGAAAGTCGGGACTGCAGGTTTTTTTTTAGTCCAGGCCTCTCGGAGCGCTCGCCACGGTGCAGGAGCGCGCTGTCATCACTACAGCCTGCACGACTCACACTTCCGTGGAGCTGGTTTCAGTCATTAGCAGAGTTTATAAATCTCAAATCAGTCGTCTGGTTTTTTTCTGTAAGCGTCGTAAAGTGAAGAGATAGAGAGAGAGAGATGATGATGATTCATAAATCTGTACAGGTCGTAAATCTGTAGAGTTTTTTGACTGTCTAGACGTCAAATTTACATCCTCACATCATTCATGTTGCAATTACAAATCATAAATGAATAAATTTACACATTCACACAGTTACACACTACATCTACAAATTAAGCCGGTATGACCAATCAGATTGATCTCAAATCAAATCAAATTTTGTCACATACACAGTCAAACACAGTATGATACTAAATAAAATAAAACGCTTATACGACTGTGGATGACCTAAAAATCTCAAAAAAGAAAAGTTTCATTATGAAATAAGAGAATTTTTACAAATTAGAAATATAGAATAATATGGGAAAAAATAGAATACAATAGAAATAGAAAGAATATAATAACATATAATAAAATACAGAAGGGTTGAAGTGGGATGTAGAGCCATGCAAGACAAGAAAGACAATGTGCAGTGTTGTAACACTGTGTGTGAGGGGGTGTGGCAATAATAGGCAGCTAAAGATGTCTGTGGGGGTGGAGCCAAGTGTACAAACATGTAAAGAAAAAATGAATAAAGATACACACTTATCGAACTAACTCCTGTTACAGTTTTGGAATTGCACTCGCTTAAAAGTATCTAACATTTTGTACAAAACTATATAAAACTATACAATAGACATGCGTGCAGGTGAGCGGAGCCTGTCCCAGGAGACTCAGGGCACGAGGCGGGGGGGGGGGGGGGGGGGGGGACCTGGGCAGGGTGCCAATCCCATCACAGGACACACACACACACACACACACACAGACCTCAAGGCGGGAATCGACCCATCAACCCCGGAGGTGCAAGGCGACAGTGCTAACTACTACACCACCGAGCCGCTGTGCGATGGCAAATTTCTATATTTATACAGACAATAAAATCATGTTCATACTCACTGTATTTATCTTCTGTTAAACTGTGTTGCTAGTTAAGATCAGCAGAGCAGGTTACAAGCATTGTGTGTAATAATAATCCTTGACTACGTTAGTGTAGTGATTAGCACTGTGGTCTTGCAACTCCAGGGTCGAGGGTAAGATTACCGCCTGTGGTCTTGGCATGTTCTCCCCGTGCTTGGTGGGTTTCCTCTGGTTACTCAGGTTTCCTCCCACAGTCCAAAAACATGCAGATTAGGCTAATTGGTGTTAATTGCCCATTGTGTGTGTGTGTGCGTGCGTGTGTGTGCGTGTGTGTGTGCGTGTGTGTGTGTGTGTGTGTGTGTGTGTGTGTGTGTGAGTGCTTCTTTTTAAGGAGTAGGAGAAGGAGGGGTTAAAGTGCACATCACTGTGACTAATCGAACTTCTATTAAGAAGAAAAATAATAAAAGAAATGATCCATATTAGAAGAGAGCGATGATGTTTGTCTGGTTTGTTTCTGTTTGCTGTGTGTGTGACAGGTGAAGAACACGGCTGCTAACGTACTCAGGGAAACGTGGCTAATCTACAAACACACCAAGCTCGTGAAAAAGATCGACCACGCCAAGGTCAGGAAACACCAGCGCAAGTTCCTGCAGGCGATCCACCAGTGAGTACCGCGCCCCACCACCGCCCCGCCCCACCACCGCCCCGCCCCACCCCACCCTACCACCGCACCGCACAGCACGGCGTCCCAGCTCCCTCTCTCACTACACAGTAACACGTCACTCTGTTCATCACCAGGAGCACATTTACCTCCTAAACCTCACGTTAGCTCTACAGCGCCCCTGCTGTCCTCAACTCACACATATGTTAAGTGCAAGTACTTTCAGAGCTCCACCTTTCCATCAGCAAAGTGAAAGAAAGCAAAATTACAACATACAAATTGTAGCTTCCCAATGTGTTGTTTTAGTCTTCCAGGAAAAGCAGGAGGAAGGAAGGGAGGAAACAGACAACCAAGTGAAACCGAAGTGTAGGAGATATTAAAGTCTACAGAAGGGAATACTGATGTTGAAACACGGATGCTTAGGCAGTATTGGTGTTTAGGGAATACTAACGTCTAGGGAATACTGATGTTTAGGAAATGCTGAATTGTAAATAAAATGTAAGTCTACATAATATTGGACCATGTTTGCTAATGAAATGTACAGAATACTGTGGTGCATTTAACACTGAAGTCTATCCCGTATGGAAGTGTGTAAGGGAGACTAAACGTTATGTGACCTTGTGTGGGGAATATTGGAGTGTATAGATTACTGAAGTGTGCTAAACACTAACATTTAGGAAATGATCAATACTAAACTGTATAAAAGTATTCTATAAGTGTAAATACAAAAAGGACTCGCGCTGTGAATCAAAGCGATCTGAAGCTTTAGGGAGTTTGGTTGTTGGTTTTGTGTTGAGTGTTGAAAATGATGAGAAAATGAAGCAGCGGTGTGTTTCAGTGCTGCAGGTGAGGTGGAGCTCTGACTGCACACACACACACACACACCTTACACACACCTTACACACACCTTACACACACCTTACACACACTTTACACAACACCTGAGACATTTACACTCACACTGAAAGTCTTTTATTCTGTAGCTGGAAGATATTGTGTGTGTGTGTGTGTGTGTGTGTGTGTGTGTGTGTGTGTGTGTGTGTGTGTGCGTGCGTGCGTGCGTGCGTGCGTCTGTTTTCTGTGCAATATGAGGTTTTTAAAACTGTACTGTATGTTTCGTCTGTTTTGTCTTAAATCACCGCAGAGCTCAGAAGTAAGTCGCGTCTTATTCACTTCTTATCTCCTCATCTTCCTTTTCTTTCAGTCCTTATGCACCGATATTCAAACCGACATGATTCTGTTTGAAGCTGGATGCTCATGAACTTTTAAAACTCAGTGGATTTGCACTCAAACCATTAAAAACAACAACAAGAAGTTTGTTTTAAAAAAAAGCATCTTTTCAGCTTCAAATCCATTCGAATCCATCCATCCGGTCTGCACCTGATCTCCATCTGAATCTGCCCTTAGCACGATGCTATGCTACGCTATCAGCCTGGAAAAAAAATATCCCTTACACCACCATGACAATGAACAAATCCTGATCCTAAGTGCTGAGCACACACACACACACACACACACACACACACACACACACACACACAGCGGACCTCACCTTCCACTCCTTCACTTGATTGTGTTCTTTTTTTTTCATTTGCACGTGGTGTTAGCATGCTGAAAATGGTTGTTAGCTGTGATGCTGTGATGTCTGATTCATAGTATCTAACTACCAGCTCTCAGTCATCAGGACACGAGCTAGCTACTTATGTATGCTAATCTACATATGTATGCTATGCTAATATGCTCCCATTCTGCTAGCCAGCTAGTTAAAGCAAATACGACTAGCTAGCTACCGATGTACAGTGGTACCTCGGCATACGACCGAGCAACCGAACCAAATGTCGGCTAAATTGTGCGTACGTCCGGGAGCCGTTCAATACTTGTTTGCCTCAGTGGAAAGCCAATCAAAAAAAGTTAACCTTTTTTTTTTTTTTTTACACGTTAAGGCATGTGATTAATCTAGAAATTTTAACTCATTACTATTTTGTAACACAAATTAATCATACAACCAAGTTTGGCCCTAATGATCACATGATCACAGTACTGTTACGTGGGTGTGTGTGATAACAGCATGTTTAACGCAGATAATAAGACGACTGCGGAAACATCACCAGGTGTGCTGAACGACAAGTTTCATTATAAAAAACTTCTAGATGGAAGTTTTGGATAGAACCAAAGGTGTGTGCTCGAGCTACCTTCAAGAGGAACCATTTTTACAATACATTAAATGTAAGACACTGAACAACACTGTGAAAGTGATGCTGTTGGCAGAAGCTACTTTTTATTTTATTTATTGGACTTTAGTAAGTAACCGTAACTACCTCGGTGTCACATCTCATCTATAATCAATGACAAATGCCACCTTCATTCATTCACTCTAGATGTTAAAAACACAAGAAAAACATTTGCTGAAGTGCGTGTTAGCCAATTGCGCTAGCCAAGTTGAAAAGGAGATAACGGACATGGTCACCACTACAGGAGCAGACAGGAGCTCACAATAAACGTGCTGCTCAAAGGAGTTTACCATTCAAGAGATTTTTATTATTATGTATGAGATATTATAAAACTGCATGATCTATTTCCAGTCCTGCATTTCTTTATTCCAACATTGCATTTTGTGTAAGATTTAGTGAAGACGTAGCACCATGTGTCCCAAGAATGTTATCAAGAAGAAAAGGGACGATCTGACCATTTTGATTCATACATTCACATTTCATACAAACTTAAATAATCCTTATGATTGTGTAAAGCTGCTTTGCGACAATGACAATTGTTAAAAGCACTATACAAATAAAACTGAATTGAATTGAAAAGGGAGCCGCTTTCGGTTTGGTTTTTAAAGTAGCCGGTGATTTAACATTAATTTATGAAGAGGAATTATAAATTAATGTTAAGTGAGGTTTAATGTCTTTATTTATTTCATAAAATATGATTATAGTGTTGGGAATATTGGTAATATATTGGGTAGCTGGAACGGATTATCTGCATTTACATTATCTCCTATGGGACGACGTGTTTCACAATACGAAATCTCACCTTAAGAACCCGCCACAGGAATGGATTAAACTCATACGCTGAGGTACCGCTGTAGCTGAAAAAAGTAGCGTTTTCAGCTAAAGATATGTGAGTGCTCTTGTAGCTGATGCTAGCTAGGTTTAGCTATATGAATGCATGCTGAGAGAGTTTATTTCACACTAATGGATTTTCTACTATCACTAGCTATTCTATTTACTAGCAAGCTTATTTAAGTTTGGTGGCTTTGATGAACAGATTGTTTTAATGAATAACATTAGTCTTTACTTCACTTCAGTTTAAGACATGAGTGCCTTTACATTAGCTAGCTAAATATTTAGATTTTATCTAGTTTACTCTGGCTAATCATATTTAATTGTACTTTAATGTTGTAATGTTAACTAGCTCATTTAATACAATCTAATTCATGTTTAGCTTTGTAAAAATATATGATGGTTATATTTTAATGATCAAAATATAATCTGCAGTTTATTTTACTTTGGCTATTTTTGCCTTAGGGCTTAGCTGGGTCAGCTATGATGGTGATGTGTGTGTGTGTGTGTGTTGCTAGCTAAGCAGACTCATGACTAGCTAAAGGTTGTATGAAATGATTATTGTTCCAAAACACACTGTCTGTCCTGGAGTCCTAAATGTAGCTTTAGCTTTAGTCTCTTCATACAACATTTTTGAAAAATATTTTTATCAATTCAGTAGATGTGAAATGTTAATGCTAATCCCTTGGGGTATTTTACAGTTTTCATCTCTTGTGTTGAGAAAGACACTAAAGTCATGCATTGTCTTTCACACTACACAGTCAAATAAACACCTGTAACACAATGTGTGTATAGACGTGTGTGTGTGTGTGTATTAGAGAGAGAGAGAGAGAGAGAGAGTGTTGAGTGTTAGAGCAGCATGGATGTTCGGGTGCAGAGACAAACATAAACAATTTTGGCCTTCACAAAACTGAGCGCTCATCTGAAACAAAAAGACTCGAGACAGTCGTGGAAATGCTTCGCTTATATTTCTTGTTCAGAAACATCTGCCATAACATATCAATTTAATTAAATAAAATTATAATTAAATCAAATATATACTGTCTGGATTTTCTGAATGATCTCGTTCCATTTGATGGGGGGGGGGGGGGTCGTTTATGTATTAAGCATTTAATTATAAAACGATGACAAACGACCTTCCAGGCGAGTTCTCTAACAGCTTTACCGCAGTGCTACGCTAACTCCTGTGGTGTTGAGCGTGAGATACAGAGCAGAGTTGTAAACTGTGGTTGTGAGATATATTCTGTATGTGATGTATTTTCACACAAGATATAAACCTTTATGTTTATTTAGCAGCATGTAAATGCCATATTAGCGGGCGAGAAGGTTAGGCGTGTTTAGGTCCTGATTTCATCTCGCGGTCGCATCCTCCAGACAGTTAGCCGCGCTCTGTTTTTAATCCGTGCTGTAAACACACTGAAAATGTTCCCCGTGCCCTTTTCAAACAGGACTTTCCGGGTTTTGTTTCTCGTTTCCTCCGGAGGAAAAGTGACCCTTCTCTGTTCGCTTTCCCTGTCCTCAGTAAGCATTGTGATGGGGGTAATGACGCTAACGAGGCTAATGCTAGCACTTTTATCAGGAGCACTTCAGTCATCGCTACAGCAATCCTTTCCATTCGTTTTATTTTCTCTACTTATCAGCTCATCAGTGTGTGTGTGTGTGTGTGTGTGTGTGTGTGTGTGTGTGTGTGTGTGTGTGTGTGTGTGTGATTAAAGCAGTAACGTGGCTTTTATCAGAACTTTCCGGGCGTTGTGTGGTTTTTTTTTTTTTTTGAGTCTTGAGGTGGAGGTCATTAACCTTTAAACACTGAAAGAGCACCGAGCATGTTTTCCATCGTTCGCCATGCATTGTTTCGGTTCACGCAGGTGAAAAGGTCAAACCAAACATGCATGTGTTTTTTCCAGTTAGCATGCCAACTGCCATCGAAATGCGAATGGCAGCTTTTGGAGCTTTTATCAGGTCGAGCAGCGATGTAGCGGCATTCAGGCGTCCTGTTCTGATGGACTTTTATTTGGAATTTTACTGCTTTTAATAAAATCGTTTATAAAGTCTGTTTTCCCAACGTAATAACGTGGCAGCTTTTTAAGCTATTATTGCTAGAGTTTATGAAGCGTTTCTGAGGGGGAAACAAATGTTATATTGCCATCTAGTGGACAATTCATTCTGTGTAATTAGCCCAGAGGTTTATCATCTGACTGCTGATTTTCCTGAATAAACACAAGCTTTTCTGCATTAAAACTAATGAAAATTATAACTATCAACTAGTACTACACTGTAAACCCTAACATATTGAGTACTGTTACTTAAATAATTACAATTAGTTCAAATTAATAGACCTTGATGAGTATTTAGAACTTTTTGGTATTTATGAGTTTGTAGAAACGACACTTTTTAAGTTAGCTGAACAAATTTGATATTTTAAGTAACTGTAAGTACTTCAGTAACAGTAATTGTCACCTTAAAGTTCCACCAACTTAAAATCTTTCGGTCTAGCGATTTTGTGTCTGACATCATCAGGGCAATAGGACACTGTTGGCTCAGTGGGAGGGGTTTCGTCTGCCATCTGAAAGGCCCGGGTTCGATTCCCAACAACTGGATGAAGTGTCTGTTCCAAGCCCAGATAAAATGGGAGGGTTGCGTCAGGAAGGGCGTCTGGTGTAAAACCTGTGCCGAGCTCGTGTGCGGACCGGATCGTCTGCTGGGGCGCCCCATCGCCGGGAGCAGCTGAAAGACCAACAACAATTTATTTGATTTGCAACAAATAATAAAAAAAAAGATAATTGCTATTAAATAGTATGAGTTCGGCGGCTCAATAATGCAAGTAAAGAACGATTAATATGAATGAGAACAACAAACTCAAACACTGATAGTTCTGTTTACTTACAACTGGAAACGTCATTACTGAAAACATTTGATGTCACTGATTCACTCTAATGTTTTGAGTTTTGCCAACTTATTCGGGTTTACAGTATAGAGCTTATATAATACAATAATAATAATAATAATAATAATGTATATAATAGTAATCATTATTGTCACATAGTTAGCATGATAAGTGGCAGTTAGCGACTAGCAACTAATAAAAATTTTGTACATTTATTTAGGTGATTAGCTGTGTCACTATATGAAGGTTTAAGAGCAGATATTATCTCAGATTTTCTTAGATTTCTTAGATCAGATTTCTTAGGCAGTCAAGCCGATTAACGGATGTTTGGGGAACGTTGTTTCCGGTGGACGTCTGAATGCGCTAGCGCCGTGTCATCGTCCCTCGTTTCCACTTCCTGTGGCTGAATGAGTTTGCATGTCTGATCTGAGAACGTCTGCATGTTTCACTTCATTTAAAGGACGTTCCTGACATCTCTCTATTTATCTTTTTGTTTTTTCTCTCCTTTTCCACCTTTTATCTGTCTGTCTCTGTGTCTCTCCCTCTCTCTTCCTATCTCTGTCTATCTCTTTCTGTCCTTCTCTCTCGCTCTCTCTCTCTCTCTGTCCCTTTTTCTCACTCTGTCTCTCTCTTTCATGTATTTGTACTCTTTACCTCTGCTGTCTTTCCTCCTCTTACTAACTTCTTACTTTCTTTCTCTTCAACCCCCGTGTCTGTCTGTCTCTCTCTCTCTCCATCTGTCTGTCTGTCTCTCTCTCTCTCGTCTGTCTCTCTCTCTTCCGTCTGTCTGTCTGTCTGTGGTTCCTGCACGTCTCTGTGATCAGACTGCGCAGTGTGAAGATGGAACAGAGGAAGCTGAATGATCAGGCCAACACACTTGTCGACTTAGCCAAGGTACATTGTGTGTGTGTGTGTGTGTGTGTGTGTGTGTGTGTGTCTGTGTGTCTGTGTGTGTGAGTTTTACACTTTTATCTGTAAAAAGTTGTAAATTGAAAAATAGATCTGCCATCTAAATGTATTCACATTCTGTGTGTGTGTGTGTGTGTGTGTGTGTGTGTGTGTGTGCATACAGACACAGAATGTGATGTATGACCTGGTGTCGGAGCTGCAGGAGCGCAGCGAGGAGCTGGATAAGCGGATCGGTCATTTGGAGGAGAAGTTGGACTCCATTGCTCTGAGCATCCAGTCTCTGCCTGAGCTGCTGAACCGAGCCATAACGCAGCAACAGCGCCACCTACTGGATGGCCTCATCCACCACTCCACTCACTCCACACACTCCTCACACTCCTCGCACACCAGCTCGGCGTCTGTGCGCCGCCGGAGGTCGCCGTCCACCGCCCCTCACACGTCCTCTGACAGCGGCTAACAAACACTCACACACGCACACACAAACACACACATTATAGACACGCGTGTGCTTCTTTGACTAACACGGCTCAAGAATAAAAAAAGACTTCAATGACTTTAACACACTGACACGAAAAAAAGAAGAAAAAGAAATAAAAATAACGTAATGAGTTAACAGTTCATGGTAGACATATGGTTTACGTTTAGCCATTGTATGGCTGTTTAAAGTTAGCTTTTTTGTAAAAGCCCTTGTATAGTTTACGGACTGGATCCAGGGTGGGGGGGGGGGGCACACACACATATACACACACATACACTTACACTCATATACACACACTCGCACACTAATACACACTGCTGGCTGAGAAAATGTCGTCTTTTCTCATTATGAAGGACATCAGCGGAGGAATACAGTGATGGAGAGACGCTGGACTGAGCGACGGTCGCGGGCGAACACACGGGCCTTTGGGAGCTCTGAAACTGAGCATAGGAGGAAAAAAACGCCAAAATATTTTAATGAAACACACACACACACACACACACACACAGAATTATTAGCAAGGGAAAATAAAAACACATCAGATCTGACCAAAACAAGCAGAAACCAATGAAAGATGAGGAGCCAAGCCCTGGGGTGTTTTTGTTTGTTTGTTTGTTTTTTGTTGTTTTTTTACAAAGCATGCTGGGTAAAAATGTCAGGTTTGAAAAGCGAATCACTGTGTGCATGCGTCCGGGGTGTTAGCTGCGTCTGAGATTTTATTTTCATCACTCTTTCATTTCCTTACTCTGTGTGTCGGGAGATTTCTCTAAAACATTCCTTTTTTCATTTCTTCTTTTTTTTTTTAAAAAAATATTTATTATTATAATGTACACAAGTGCCCAAAACCAGTTTTGAAGGTCGGACATCCAGAAGGTGTGTGCTGATAAATTTTTATATCACGATACTTTCATCATGATCTTCTCGTACTGAAGTCGCCGTTCTCAAGCTTTACGCTTCACCAGCGCGACGTGGCGTTTCTGACGGAACCTCCACAGGATTAGCGTCTCGACTTAAACACGACTTGTACACCATTTTACAGCTTGATGTTAGCTGAATAACGAGCTAACTACAAAATTAACTTTATCCAGTTTATCCATTCCTCATTTTTATAGCGGGATTATAGCTGGAGAACTAGCGAGTCTGGTACCGCTAAACCAGGCACAACCCCTGGGTGTAAAGCTAGCCCGCTAGTTCTATGTGAATGCTTTTAAAATAAGAAGAAGGAAAAGAAGAAATTCCAGCTTCCAATTTCCAGCTAATTTGCCATTTTCTTGTAAAATAATTTTTCTATTTAAAAAAGACCAAGGATTGATTTTGCACTTGTGTGTAAAACTGATTAGTGTAACAGAAGAACAGTTTTTAGCTAATGCTAATGACTAAGAGACAGTCCCTGTCATGATAGCTTTAAACTTTATTCCACGAAGTTTAACAGATCATTAATAAACACGAGGACATCAGATCACAACCTTGATACTGTGACAGGTCTGAGGTAGCTTACTAGCGCTGAGCTGAGCTAAACACGTTTATTTCATTAATCAATAAATTATAAATTTAAAATTAAATATTAACTAATTTTGCTAGATGCTTCACTTGAATTGAAAACTAGCGTTAATATCAAGCTAAATTACGAACTAGCTCACATCTTGCCTGAATTTTTACTTGAAACAAGAATTTTTAATATTTTACATAAAAAATTTATCAAGTTAATTTTTAAAAATCTATTGAAAATGTGAGATTTGATGAGTGTGAGGGATTTGTGTAGCAGAGCGCCACCGTCACGCTGGTGAAGGGAATTGTGGGCTTGCGATTTTACAGAATCATGTTGTGTTTTGTGTGTGTAAACTGTTTGGTTGTGAGTATCGTGATGTTATCCTGCATCTGATTATCAGCACACTCCTGACGTCTGCAGGACCTCAGAGGCTGGATGTGATGATGATGATGATGATGATGTGTTTGGAGGCGTGTGCTATAAACAGAGACATTTTACTCAGAGCTTCCAAGGGTCCTCGCGGCTCAGCGCTGCGATGTTGGCCGTGGAGAAGCGGCAGACACTCGAGCCACCGGTGCATGTTTCAATGCAAACGACGACGGAGCTAACCTATGGGACGGCTTTAGGTTCATTTCTTCCTTTCTCTTCCTTGATTTTTATTTTTTTTTTAACAAAAAGATTCCTTTTTTATGATTTATCTAGGATTTTTATAGCTTGTAGAGGAGAATAACTATAATAATTCCTACAGCGTGGCAGCATAGTTGAATTCATGCATTCCTTAGATCAAAGACCAAAAACCACCAATAATAAAATTTAAAAAAAACGATAAAGTGAAGAAGAAGAGACTAATTTGTCATTCGGGTTCCATCATAGATCACATGAAATTCAAAGCGATTAGGTTCCCAGCTCTGTATCTGAGACTAAAACTATCAAAGACGTGGTTGTTTTCTTTTACGGGTTTCAAGAAACAAAAAAATGAGAAGAGAAGAAGCAAACTGCCTTTATTGTGTGTCTTCGGCCTTGTTGACCAACCTGTAGCAGATGAACATGATGCTGGGCTTCGATATAAAGAAATAAATCCACTAATCCAGAAGTAGCTGGGTCTCGTCCCTGAGTCCGAGTCTGTATCACTTCCTGTACATTTCTCAGGGGGCGGGGCTTCAATCAGGGAACAGGTTGTAATGTCACAGTTGTGTATCGGATGACAATGTTGTGATAGTTGGAAACTCGCTATGTATATATGCTAGCTATCGTAGCTAATAGTAGTGATACACAGAAGGTTAGGGTTACATTATATTGGCAGGGTTTTTCAATTAAATGTAAATGAGGATGTAAATTAAGAAAGTGGAACCCTGCTTGTGTGAATAATAATGAGCTAGCTTATTAGCAGTTGGCTAACTGGCTACAGGTTAATGTGGCTAATCATTCAGTAATAACACAACAAACTTTCACTACCTGCGCAGAGTTAACCCAAAGCAAGAGTGAAATACATATTCACAAATATTTAATAGGCTTAGCATTTTTTGATGATGATGATAATTATGATGGCGATTTCAGTTGTTTCTGGGATTGTAAAGAAATCAATAAGGATTATTTTCAGTGCCTCCAGGTGCAATTTCAATAACAACACGACCCCATTTACTGAGAGGATCACTCACTCACGCACACACTCTCACACACACATACTCACTCACACACACATACTCACTCACTCTCACACACTCACTCACTCACACACACATACTCTCTCACACTCACTCACTCACTTACACTCACTCTCTCACTCATACTCAGTCACTCAATCTCATGCACACTCACTCACTCTCACACAGTCACTCACACACTCACTCACTCTTACACACACACTCACTCTTACACTCACTCAATCTCATGCACACTCACTCACTCTCACACACGCTCAATCACTTACTCTTACAGTCACTTTCACACACACTCACTCTCACACACTCACTCACTCTCACACTCACTCTTACTGCTTTATCCTGTATACAGGACGGAGCCTATCCTAGGAGACATAGGGCACGAGGCGGGGTACAACCTGGATGGGGTGCCAGTCCATCGCAGAGCACACACAAACACACTCATTCACAAACTGCGGACAATTTGTGAACGTCAATTAGCCTAATCCTCAGTCTTTGCACTGTGGGAGGAAACCCACCAAGCACGGGCACAACATGCAAATTCCATGCACACAGGACAAGAATCAAACCCGGACCCTGGAGGTGCAACGCGACAGTGCTAACCACTACGCCTGTTAAATTATTATTATTATTATTATTATTATTATTATTATTATTTTAAATGAACAGGAAGCATCGCTGCATTCATGTTAACTACCGTTCCTGTGTTTTATTATGAATTATTTACTTCTATTTATCACATACACACACACCAATGAATAGGGGAGATGGTGAAAAGATTTCCATGGAAGCATTAAGTCAGTTACTGGTGTATGAGTGAGGAAAAGGGACACAAAGGAAATAAAGCGCTCATACACTGTTTGCTAGTCGGCTCTAAACGTTCACGTATGGAATCCGAACTGGAAACACCACGTCACTGAGACCCTGACAGGGAGTTTCTAATCATATTCTAATTAAACAATAAACTGGTAAAAACTGAATAAAATGAAACTAGATGTATCTTCTTCCCTCAGATCATGTTTGAAAGAAACGTATAAAAAATAAGATCAATTGTTAGCTGTGTTCAGTGGCGTTGTGTCCAATCAGGTGTCCATCTGTTTTTTTTTTTGTTTTGTTTTTTCAGATTAAACGGCTGTAGAAACTTTTACTTTCTATTTAACTCTAGGCATTTTAATCAGTGTTACTAATATCGTTTTGAAGCCGCAGGTGCTTTTCTGTACGTTTACTGTATGTTCTCATTGGAACCTGAACGATGTGCACAGGCAGTCCTCTCTCTGCATGAGGCGCAGTCCCCCAGGGGGCGCTGTGTAGTGGGCGAGTACACACTCAGCAGCGCAGCAGTAGGAGCCAAGCAGGGACATTACGAGCTGATACACACCTGAGCTCGCATCACCTGCAGGGCGGTTTGTGACTAACGATCTCATGTTTTTTTGTGAAAAACATCTCATCACGTGACAACAGGACGCGTTTTAATAAACGTATAAATTACTACCAGCTTCAGAATGCCTGTCAGCGATTATCTAATAATGATTAACATTAGAGTTAGCGTTAGTTGCTGGGTTTCCTTTTCCATCATTAAGTTGTCAAATAAACACTAAAGCACAGAAATATATCCTGCAACATAAGATGGACATGAGAAGACTGAGCACATGCTGAGAACGCCAACTCACCTTTCATAAAGAACAGTGTTCTCTAAACTGCCTTTGCCACTTTAATATATAACATTAAGCATTTTAATAAAGAAATAATGATCATGATAATCTTAGCAGTTAAACAGGTGACTTCTGCTTCGGTGTTGATATGAGCAGAAGCA
>CM059213.1:37521174-37528674 GCA_030347435.1 Clarias fuscus
ATCATTAACTGGAGGGAGCGTATCAGATGTCGAGACTTTAAGTCCAGGTGATAAACATGGTGTTACCTCTGTGTCCTTCAGCAGGTTCACACTCACCTTTACAGCAGCTTTCAGTCTGAGCCTCAGCCCGGCTCTCTCACCTGCAGCTCCTCCCACTGCAGGCGTCCTCGCGGCCTCCACTACACCTCCTGACACCGTCAGCGTCACCGCCGTGTGGAAGTCAGGTCCCAGGGGCAGTTTAGAGCCTCTACAGGGGGGCAGTGAGGCAACCTGGCAATCGTTCCTAAGGGCAGCAAGGCGTTTATATCAAATCACACACAGCAGATCAGTGCATGACAAGAAGAATGTGATACAGCAAAAATCATAATCACGATTATTTAACACGATTATTCATTGACTTTACCTTAAAAAAGATGAGTTTTAACAGTGATTTTCTTTTTCTTTAAATGTGAAGCTAAGTAATAAAAAACAAAACAAGTTTATAGAGAGAGAGAGTATGTGTGAGTCTGGCCTTTAGTAGGGGTGTGACAGGTCACAAAATACACAGTTCTGTCTGTGTGCGCGAGACAAATATTCTTTTGCTTTTGATTTATTACTTATAGAACTTATACAACACTTAAAGCATGAAACTTTCACATATTGTTTAAAGGTGTTCTAAATGGAATTTGATTTAATTTAAAACATCTTTGAAGATCTTAAAGTAATAATAATAATAATAATAATAATGTTACTTTTGATCATCTTTGCCTGCAAAACTAAGTATGTGATAGAGATGTTACTTATTTTTGTTGGAGTATGCAGGGATTCAACATTATTTGGCAACCTAAGAGTAGTTCAGTGTGGGCAATGGAGTGCGAGAGCGAAGATACAAACTGGACACACACACATACACACACACATGAGGAAGAGTTAGAGGATGCAAAAATATCCTAATTGAGGTCAGTTCACTTGACGCTCTCTGATTGATAAACTGAATAAATCGGCGGTTCACTGCGTCCCAGCTGGTGAAGGAGGGATCTGAACTGATCAGACATCACTGCGCTTACTGAGGGACCAACACTCCAGATTTACAACACAAAACCTGAAGGTGACATTAATCGTTCAACCATCAGCACGATTTTAAAGAACGCAGTCGTGGAATATCGCGTGTGAGGATCCGAGACAATGTCTGTCAGACTTACAAACAAATTGCGCTTATGAACAAGATCTCTGAACGGCCCTCGTTCACATAGGGGACTTACAGGACTGTCCGTTTTCAGTAGTTAAGTGAAACATGTGGACAGTTTGATCTTTGATGTTCGTGTATATTTCCTCGTCTCTGTGTGGAATATAAACAACAATCTTTGATGAGTTTTTAGTGACACGTCTCGTGCTGCACGCTGCTGGTCTGTACACGAGTGTGAGACGACTCACTCCGGTCACTCCGTCACACCACGCTCTCAGTTCGGCTATGGTACACGTCCTCACCTCAGACTGCTGCGGGTGTGTTTGCTCGAACGACCCTCGTGTGTGTTTTATCACATAGAATTAGCACTTTTTCCCTCGAAGGTGGGCGAGGCTATACACATGTGAAGACAGAGTGTGTGATGCCTGCTACACACACACTGTAAGTGTCTGAAATGAGGAAGTTGAGTACAGTAATTCATTAAGAACTAATTTTATTATTTATAAGTGAAATAAAACAGCAGCAGAGTTTCTGCGGTGAGATTAAAATCGTTCGACACGTCAGCAGAATGAAGCGAACTGAACTGTTCCTCAGGTGTTGATTTCACCATGAATTATAAACCATGTACGAGTGACGCGTGGTGGCCTGCGGGGAGCTCACTGCTCCAACTGGGTTTTAAACTCAACCGGATTTTACACACCAGGACGTGTGTGTGTGTGTGTGTGTGTGTGTGTGTGTGTGTGTGTGTGTGTGTGTGTGTGTGTGTGTGTGTGCGGCAAACCGAGCTGGATCTCCGAAATCCTACTGAGGTTCAAGGTGCAGTTCAGGTTTAGGAGGATTAGTTTATTTCTACACCTCTGGTGCTGCGCAGCTCTTACACATTTAGCAAAATAATAATAATAATAAAGACTGAACAACGCTCCGCTACAATCGAACTTTATTTATGTCGGTAAAACTTATACAACATAAACGTTATGAACAGATTTTGAATCCATATACCAGCAGCAGTACTACACATGAGGGACACGTCTGGAGTGAAGAATATTTATTAAAGCTGAAAGATCTTCGCGCTCTCAGGCTGCTGATCAGACTCGATCTCATCTCCTCCTTCATTCACTCACGTTTCTCTCGTGTTAAGCTCTTACGTGAAGGTGTTAATCTTCTTGGATGCAAGATCAAGCTCTTACAACATACAACATCATAACACTGGACTGAAATACTTCTACTGGATATATCAGTCTGATCTAATTCATATAGGTGAGTTCTTAGGTCTGTGTATGTCTGTGTACCTCCTCAGAAGTCAAGAGCGCTGTGTGTGTGTGTGTGTGTGTGTGTGTGTGTGTGTGTGTGTGTGTGAGAGAGAGAGAGAGACCTCTGTGACACAGGAAGTCCTGGATATGAGACATTTTTCCGACTTTTCTCTACAGTTTCGGGGAAACATCTGCCATTTCACTGTTTGTTCTCTCTCTCTTACACACACACACAAACCATACACACACACATCATACACACACACACACACACACACACACACACACACACACCACATACACACACACCATACACACACACCCCATACACACACAAACACACACACACCATACACACACACCATACACACACAAACACACACACACCATACACACACACACCATACACACACACACCATACACACACAAACACACACACACCATACACACACACACACCATACACACACACATACACAAACCATGCACACACACATCATACACACACACCATACACACACACACCATACACACACCATACACACACCATACACACACCCCACACACACCATACACACAAACCCCATAGACACATACACCATACACACACACCCCATACACACACACACCCCCCATACACATAAACACCCCATAGATACATACACCATACACACACACACACACACACCATACGCACACCATACACACACACACACCATATACACACACACGCACACACACACCATATAAACAAACCCCATACACACACGCACACACCATACACACACACACCCCATACACACACGCACACAAACCCCATAGACACATACACCATACACACATCATACACACACACCCCATACACACACACACACCCCATACACACACACACCCTATACACACACCATACATACACACATACCCTATACACACACACACACACACACACCCCATAGACACATACACCATACACACACACACCATACACACACACACACACACACACACACACACCATACAAACAAACACATACACACACACACCCCATACACACACACACCATACACACACACACACACTATACACACACACCCAATACACACACACACACTCACACACACACACACACCATACACGCACACACACGCACACACACACAAAAACACCCCACACACACACCATACACACACCCAATACACACACCCCATATACACACACAACATCCACACACCACACACACACACACACACGCATGCACACACCATACAGACACACACACACACACCATACACACACCCCATATACACACACACACACACATACACACACAACATACACACACCTGGTTAAAGTGCTTTGATAAGTCTGGCTATGTTTATTTTTCTAATCTCATGCGGCTCTGATCTTTTCTTCTGGTTTAGAGAAACAGCACAGAGTTGAAGATCAGCTCATCCTCATCCTCGCTGTTCCTCTATTCAACTCAAAACTCATAATAATAACAATAATAATAATAATAATAACAATAACAATAACAATGTGTATACAGAGACTGTTTCTACTGAAATTATGAGGAAGGGCGTTTGTTACTCATACGGTTCCACAGATATGTGTGTGTACTGCCTGTGTGTGTTAGGTGAGGAGGCGTGGCTTAGGCCACTCACTGAAGCCACGCCTTCTTCTTTGTTTGGTTGAAAGAGGAGGCTTTCACCTTTCACTGCTGCTTTTCCAGAGTGGTACAAAAGTGTTTTTCAGTGTGAGTCCACTCTACACACCACAGTACAGTCTGTGAGGTGAAAGTTTATATATACACACACACACACACACACACACACACGGACACACACTCACACACACTACTGCCCAAAAGTTTGGGATCACTTGCAAATTTCTTTGTTTTTGTTTAGTGATTTATTTTCTACATTCTACAAAAATACTGTGGATATCTAAACTATGAACTAACACACATGTCTTTGGGTAATTAAGTAACAGCAGTAACAGTCAGTTGTTATTATAAGACATGAAGGTCGGCTGTTCTGGATCAGTTTCTCACAAGAACAGTATTGTGTGTCGAGTGTGTTTGTAAACCCCATCGAGCTCCATGATGAAACTGTCTCTCATGAAGACCTTCCCAGGAAAGCGAGACCAAAACTTACTGCTGCAGAGGAGAAGTTCATTTAGAGTCACCAGCCTCAGAAATCACCAATTAACCACCAACCAGCACCTCAGATTAGAGCCGTTATGAAGCTTTACAGAGCAGAAGGAGCAGATATACATCTCAATATCAACTGTTCAGAGGAGATTATTGTGTGTTTTAGATAAACGCCTTCAGTGCTGGTTTACAGTGTAGAAAGAAATAAACATCAGGAACGATGGGGGTGTACAAACTTTAGAGTATATGTGTGTGTGGTGTCCAGAGAGAACAGCACACAGACCTGTGAGAGCGTTCCAGCAGCGTACACTGAGCCGAGCGTCTCGGGTTTCTCTCCTCCTCAGGTCTGACTCACATCGCTTCTGTTTCTTCTTTACGGAAAAAGGAAAAGATTGTATTTCTGCGTGTATGAAAAGAGTGAATCTCACACACACACACACACACACACACACTATATGCTGCTGTATGAGTCTAATCTCCTGTCTCAGTGTCTCAGGAATCAGACACGTGATGTGCTTTAAATCAGACTCGTACACACCGTGAAAGTTTATTGTAAAATCCTCACCACAGTCTCTGAAGGCCGGTCTGAGTAATTATCTGATCTGCTTTGTGTGTGAGCATGAGCGAAACCCAGAGTGTCCGCGATCCTGCAACGCCGTGAACGAGCTCGAGGCAGAAAGCTGATTGCACTTTTCATGGTGTGCTGTTTGTCCTCAGTGGCAGTGAGACGTGTTAAAGTTGGTGTGAAAACTAAAAGTTCACTTTTTCTTCCAGGTGAATAACATGGGTGATGGACAGAGCGTCCATGAGGCGTCGGTGATGTTCTCAGAGAAAGGAGCTCCGCCCCCCCTGAACAAGTCCCAGAGTGTCAGCTCCATCCCCTTCAACAGCGACCCCTACACACCCCCTGCGTGAGTCCCCGCCCCTTATTATTATTACTATTATAAATGCGCAATTAATTGCTCAATTAAACAATAAAATGGTATCGTATGCACGTAGTCAGGAATTTATGCAGAGTTTGTCAAAAATTTGTTGTTTTAAAGTGTTTTAAATACTTTTAAAGTGATACAGTGCCGTGAAAAAGTATTTGCCCCCTTCCTAATTTATTTATTTGTTTGTCACATTTAAATGATAAACTCAGCTTTCCAAAAATCACAGTTCATTATAAGTGTAATATTAAAATGTGTTTGATGATCTGAATCATTTAAGGGTAACAAATATACAAAAAAAGGGGGGGGGGGACACTTTTTATGCCACTGTAAATAAATATTGACAGACATCCTCTTAATGAGGTCGTTTGTCCAGTTACTGTCAGCTTTGATAAATATTTTTGAATACAAAATGGTTAAAATAGTCACAATGTGATTTTTTTAGCACATCATGTAGTCCGTATTATTATTATTATTATTATTATCAGACATGACAGCCCTGAGCTTTAGTCGAATCTCATTCTGACCCTCTTCACCTTCCACACTCTGTCTGGTCTTTTTTGGTGCTCCATTTTCCTTACATGGTCATAGCTTCCTGTTCGACCCTCACACTGTCTAATGTCAAAACTCACTCACCGTCTATACCTCTTACTCCTGTATACAGTCACAGGGGGCGGAGCCAAACACAGGAGATTTAGGTCACGAGGCAGGGTACACCCTGGACGGGGTGCCAATCCACCACAGGGCGCGCACACACACACACACACACACACACACACACACACCACACACACACGCACGCTCACATGCTCATTCACACACTAAGGCAATTTGGGAATTTGTCTAATCTGCATGTCTTTAGACTGTGGGAGGTAACCGGAGCACCCGGAGGAAACCCACCAAGCACAGGGAGAACATGTAAACACACACACACACACACAGACCTGAGGTGGGATTCGACCCTGGAGGTGCGAGGCCACAGTGCTAACCGCTACACCACCATGTAAAGACTCATCAGTTACGTACAGTGTCATCGAAAAACATTTATACACACTTCAGGAAAAGAAAAACTTGTATAAATAATTTCATACTAAATGTATTGCTATAAGTTATATGTTCATATATACTATAATATTATGATGATATGATAAAAATAGAATATTATTAAATTATATATAAATATTTATCTTTTCCTGAAGTGAGTATAAATTTTTTTGACTGACTCTGTAAGAAGAATCCAGTGAAGTGAAAATAAAGTTCACCATCAGTGACTTTCATCTTGTTTATCTTCCTATTCTTCTTCATCATTGTCTTCATCATCATCTTCGCGTTCTCCATCCATACCCCCCCCCCCCCCCCCACACACACACACACACACACACACACACACATGCAGGTACTCTGAGCGTGTGCTGAGTCGTGCTCAGGAGCCGGAGAGCTCGAGTGTGTCTGAGAGAACCGACAGGAAGCCGGCCGCGCTGCGCGGGAAACGGCGCCGGAGGAACCCGGAACTGGACGAGTCCCAGTACGAAACCGAGTACACCACAGGAGGGGAGACTGGGAACGAACTGGACCCCAGTTACTGGATCAGGTCTCTCTCTGTCTCACACACACATACACACACACACACACACACACATTTGGACTCTCCCCTGGTATGAAAGTATGCAGCAGTGCATTCCTGAGGAGATTACAACATGGTACGAGGGGTACACACATCACGTCCACTACACACACACTACACACACTACACATTCTCATTGTGTGTGTGTGTGTGTGATAAGGATTTGCCTACACACACTTTCACTCTTGATTATTGGTGCAGAATGTAATTCTGTTCAGCTGGTGTGTGTGTGTGTGTGTGTGTGTTTTGGACAGCTGCATTCCTGCTCTGTTGTTTTCGGCAGCAGGAAATGTCTCTAAGTGGGACAATAACCGAACGTCCTGCGCAGGAGGAAATCTCAGACAAATTGTTTACCTTATTTGCGGTGTGTGTGTGTGTGTGTG
>CM059213.1:37533674-37548674 GCA_030347435.1 Clarias fuscus
GCCCCCGGGGCGGCGCTGTGGTGTCTCTGGCAGTAGATCCTTTGGGTGCTGTGGGTTGTGGGGCGGAGCCTCCGTGGATCGGACCGGCTTGTCCGGTGTGTGCCGCGGGGCTCGATCGGATTGGGATCTGGGGAGTTTGGAGGCGGGGTCGTGGGTCGGGGGTCGTGGGCCCTGTGTGGTGCACTGGGGGTTCTGGTGCCTTTCTACAGCTAGCATTAACTTTTTCAAAGATTTGTAATGCATTGGTTTTTCTGTACAGTCATGGGTAAAAAAAGTTAGTACCCCCTGCTGTGTGTTTTTGTGCAAGAAAATAATAAATAATAAACATCACATTTTTTCTGTATAGAACTGTATAGATCATTTCTGTAAATTTATAATATTAATCTGTTTTGTCTCTGTTGGTTAGCTAGTTAGTTTTTTGTTAATTTATGTTGTAAATTTATGTTGCATGTATGTAGCACCTTGGTCCTGGAGGAACCTTGTTTTGTTTCGTCGTGTACTGACTGTATGTTCAATTCAATTTTATTTTATTTGTATAGCGCTTTTAACAATTGTCATCGTCGCAAAGTAGCTTCACAATCAAAAGAAATTATTGAAGTGTGTATGAGACGTGAGTGTGTGTGAATCAGAATGATCAGATGGTCCCTGATGAACGAGTCGAGGGCGACGGTGCCGAGGGAAAAACTCCCTGAGATGGTAACAGGAAGAAACCTTGAGAGGAACCAGACTCACCAGGGAACCCATCCTCATCTGGGTGATAACGGAGAGCAGGGATTTGATCTGCACTCATACTGTGTGTTAGGAGGCTGGAAGTGCAGTATAACGGCACATACAACCTGATTCCGAGGTATTTCTGTAAGACTTCATCAGTGTCTCACCTCAGTTTGGTCCTGGCGTTCTCTCATGCACAGCTCTCTTAAGGTCCCACCACAGCTTTTCAGTTGGGTTGAGGTCCGGACTTTGATTGAATTCTGATTGTGTTTCTGCATATTTAGTCATTTACCTTGTTGTTATTCTGTGATTTAACGGAAGGAATCACGGCGGAGAGTAAAGAGAGAGAGACGACAACCACTGACAGAGAATCAGATCTTCATCATGGAGCTTGCAAGAGAACTGAGTTGGATCTGTCAGGTATACTCACACACACTTTCAAAGTATGTCTTTTTACTAATAAATATGAACAAACATGTTTGTGTCTCATAAAGATGATAGAGTATGTCTAGGAGGAGATTCAACTGCAGGAATTTTGTGCTCTTGATGATCTCCACTGAGGAGCTCTTGGATTTCAGTGGGAAGTTCTCCTTCTGTGCTCTCCTGAAGCTAACACCCATCTCTTTAGCTTTGTTTACATTCAGAGACAGGTTGTTGGTTCTGCAGTTCCTCTCTGTATACCGCCTCGTCATACTTGTGTTGAAACCAGCCACGGTCGTGTCATCGGTGGATTTGATGATGTGTTGGAGATGTGTGTCGCTACACGCTGGTGAGTTTGCAGAGTGAACAGCAGTGGACTAAGCACTCAGCCCTGGAGGACACCAGTGCTCAAAGTGGTGGTGCTGGGGATGCTGTTCCTTCCAGTCAGGAAGTCCAAGATCCAGTTGCAGAGGGAGGAGTTCTGAACCTTTCAGACAGGCTTAACTTTTCAATCAGGTGCTGAGGAACGATTGTATTAAATGCTGAAGTATTACATTGAAGTCTATGAACAGCATTCAAACATACGTGTCTTTATTGTCTATGTGTGTGAGGGCCAGATGGAGGGTGGTGGAGATGGTCCAGTGCAGGGGGTCTAGTGTAGGTGGCAGAAGGGACTTGATGTGCCCCATGACCAGCCTCTCAAAGAACTTGATGATGATGGCGGGTGTGAGTGCAGGACACTGGAGATCTTTTGGGTATGTGGACGATGGTCGTGGCCTTGAAGTACGTTGGAACGGCAGCACTGCTCAGGAGGATGCTGAAGATGTCCATGAGAACATCCACTAATTGGTCAGCACGTCCTCTGAGAACTCTGCCAAGAATGTTATCTGGTCCAGCAGCCGTCCTTGGGCTGAATCAGTGTAGAGTTTTACACACATCCGCTGTGGTGAGACAGAGTACCTGGTCGTTGGGTGTGGTCTCCCCCCTTTAATCCAGAAGACGTCCTCTCTAGGTCATGGAGACAGTGACATCATCAATACACATGCTGATCACATGCTCGTCGCTGATGCTGTGGATTCCACAATGTTAGTGCCGTCAAGATTCGTTGCAGCCTCCCGGAAAAGATGTCAGTGTGTGTGTGTGTGTGTGTGTGTGTGTGTGTGTGTGTGTGTGTGTGTGTGTGTGTGTTCAAAACAGTCCTGAAGAGATGTGGTCAGAAAAGCCGAGATGGGGGGGTTGGCGGGGCTACACAGAGTATGCTCTGGGAATGTTTGTGTAAACAAGATCCAGCGTGTTTGTTCCTCTCATTCTGATGGAATTCAGGGAGCACTCACACTCCGTCCGGTTCACAGAGCATTAGCCTGCTTAGCGTTAGCGCTGGGGGAATGTGTATTCAGCTACTATAAGAACTACGAGTATTCTCAGTATCTAACAGTCACAAACTCCACTAGCGATGAGCAGGACCCAGAGACTAATACAGAGTTCTCGCAACAGTCTGAGTCGATATAAACACGCGTCACCCCGCGAGCCGCACCGCACAGAGCTGCTAGCCCTCCTAGCAGAACGCCGCATCTAGAACTCTGAACCGCATCTCCATGTGAGACACGGCGGTCTCTAAACTCACGGATTTGGATGTAGTCCAGGTTATTGTCCAGGGAGAGGACATGGACAGCAGGACGGATGGAAAAGCTGATCAGGTAGGAGTAGCCTTTAATCTGCCGCGCTTCCTCTTCCTGGAGGCCACGACCCTACAGTGAGCCGGGATCGCTGACCTTCTCCACCAGATCATCACGCAGGTCAGTTTTAGTGTTAGTCCTGTAAGACAACTACGCTGGCGGTGCTATATACATAAACACACACACACACACACACACACACACACACACTGGTTGTCCTGATGTCCATGTGCCGCCCTGAAAGGAGAATTTTGGCTAAGACCCAAATTAGCAGCATTTCGGTTCCGGTGAGGACGCTGCGTGCTGTTACAGCGCCACCATCCTGGAAACTTGGAAACTGATCCATCAGAGATCCTCCACCTTCTGACTGATTGAAGACACCTCTTTCACACACACACACACCACACACCTCATACACACCTCATACACACCTCATACACATACAATCTCTCTCTCTCTCTCTCAGAGTTCAGGTGTTTTATCTCGTATATGGAGAGGAGACGATGTTTGGCCTGCGGCAGTTTGTCGTCAGTTCATCACAGAAACGGCGTTCCTTCTTCAGAAGGTTAGATTTTCCTTTTTTTTCTCATTTTAATAACAAAAGACCTGATCTGAGTGCAGGATCATAAAATCATCCGATATTAGTTTATTAGGCTTAAATAAGTTACATTTCTGATCCAGACTCTCCACTTTATGTTTAATCTAGTAGTACAGAGTGCAATGTCAGCCTGCAGGTTCACACACACACACACACACACAAACAGAAGCACACAAACACACACATGCACACACTCACACACACTCACGCACAAGCAGACGCGCGCACAAGCAGACGCGCACACACAAACAGACAGACACACAAACTCTCACACACACAAACAGACACAAAAACTGACACACACTCACACACACAGCCAGATCCAGTTATTCTCTCCCACTGATCACATGACCTCTGTCTTTGTGTGTGTGTGTGTGTGTGTGTGTGTGTGTGTGTGTGTGTGTGTGTGTGTGTGTGTGTGTGTGTGGTGAAGGAGAAGACAGTGTATTATACAGACACACAGCAGCATTTGAGGAAGCGAGAGTGTGAAGACGAGCTGCAGTGTGTGTTAGACGGGGACGAGGCTGAGCTGAAGAGAGAGATCATGGACTGGACACACAAACAGAGGACAAAACACCCAGTAACGCACGCGAACACACGCACGCGAACACATACGCACACACACCAGCACACACCAGCACACACCAACACACACCAACACACACCAGCACACACCAACACACACCAACACACGCGCACACACAGACATGCACACAAAGACACACAATCACACACACACAAACACACGCACACACACGCACGCACGCACACACACACACACACACACACAAACTCACACACTCAAACATATACCCAGAAACACACACAATCACACACACACACACACGCATGCAAACACACACACACACGCATGCAAACACACACACACACGCATGCAAACACACACACACACACGCATCCACACACACGCATGCAAACACACACACACACGCATCCAAACACACGCATCCAAAACACACACACACACGCATGCAAACACACACACACACGCATGCAAACACACACACACACGCATGCAAACACACACACACACGCATGCAAACACACACACACGCATGCAAACACACACACACGCATGCAAACACACACACACGCATGCAAACACACACACACACATTAACACACAAACATACACACAACAACACACAAACATACACACAACAACACACAACAACACACACACATACACACAACAACACACACACATACACACAACAACACACACACATACACACACACAAACATACAAGCACACATGCGCGCACACACACACACACACACACACACACTAACACCCTCAAACATACACACAGAAACACACACAAGAACACACAAACACGCACACACTAACACACACAAACATACACACAGAAACACACACACAAACACACACACACACACGCACACACACGCACGCACACGCACGCACACACAAACACACGCACACACAAACACACGCACTCACAGACACAAGCACACTAACAAACCACCTACTATTTTTGCAATAGTAACTAGCTGAAGTAATGAGTAAGGACCACCAGAGATATCGATTATATATTTAAAGTGACTGTACATTTAATATTGTGCTATATATTACACCACTCACACACCCGCCGCGCATATCGCACTCACACAGTCCGTAATGTGGCCAAACATTTGGAGGCCTTTTTTCTCCTTTACACCAGTTTATATGTTCAAATAAAGAACCAGAGAACGTCCCTCTCCCTCTCCCGACGTCCTTCGGGAGCGACGTCCTTTCAATGGCGGCGCGGTTGCGGCCGACAATTTGGTCCCGCGCACACTCCCCAGACACCGCCGGTGATGCGTTAATCCCCGGAGCTCAGCTGACGCATACCCCAATCCTCGGGAATATATTTAGACACAAACATAGAACAAAAACCCTCCTGCATAGCAGGAGGAATGGCCGTAAATATTAAGCAAAATATGTGTACGCCATATGTGCCTCGGCGGGCATTACACAAACAGACAAACAATACAGACCTAAACATGCGAACATGCGCATCGGATAGTCTATCCCGCATTCGGGTTTACAAAGTATTACGCTTTTAGCGGTAGCGGTAGCGGTAGCATTAGCTTTTAGCTTCGGTGGTGAAATGGCTGCTGTTACCTGGCCTAACCTCTCTTCTTCTTTTATTGGTTTGACACCAACGGTTCCCACAGCGCCTCCGCTGGACGGGAGCCCGTTACTAGGCAACCGCCTGTTTACACCCCCTCCCCCTCAGAAGAAGGTGTGACCTTGCCGTAAAAAGGCTTCAGATTGGCCTCCGAGTGGCGCAGTGGTTAAAGCGCTCGCCCTATCATCCGGAGATCGCTAGTTCGAATCC
Organism: Clarias fuscus; assembly: GCA_030347435.1. Classification (NCBI taxonomy): domain Eukaryota; kingdom Metazoa; phylum Chordata; class Actinopteri; order Siluriformes; family Clariidae; genus Clarias; species Clarias fuscus. The sequence goes on from CM059213.1 coordinate 37,539,446, forward strand.
CGGGTGGTGCTGTAACCTCTCGCAGCCGAAGGTCTAGAGAGCTGATTGGCCGAGCTCTCTCAGAGGGGAGGGATGAGAGGTACTTAGTGCTCCTTCATTAATCACGGCTCTACAGCCAGTCAGGGGCGTCTGTGAGCTCGCGCAGTGGAGGGAGCGGATAGCGCTGTCCTCCGAGTGTGTTACGCCGCCCCCAACGGTGCGCGAGCGAGCAGTTCGAAAAGATGCGGTCGGCTGGCGTCACGTGGTTCGGAGGAAACACGTGATAGTCTTCGGCCCTCCCGGCTGAGTGGTAGTAGTAGCCTTAATGTGGGAGCCCCCTAGTGACGGGGAGGAATTGGACACGACTAAATTAGGGAGAAAATCGGGGAAAATCCAAAAAAAAAAAAAAAAAAAAGGCTTCAGATTAACTACATGGACCGTGAATGGTCCAGCTTGGCTAATCAGTTGCACCTGATAGTTAACCTTGTTAAGAGCCTTAAGGATTCTAGCCGGTCCCTTCCATTTCGGAGCCAGTTTGGCCATATGCGAGTCCTCTGCCCGAGACTGAGGGAAAGCGCGGACCCACACGAGGTCGCCCACATTATACATGACCACCCGTCTTCTGGCATTATAATACCTCCCCTGCCGTTCCTGGGCCCGGGCTACGTTGCTCCGGACGGCTTGGAACAGTGCTTCCTGACGCTCCACTGTGGCATAGGCAGGATGATCAGGAGGGATGGTTCGATACAGTATTCTCTCCAGTGCTCCCTTTAGCTTCCGACCCAGTGCTATCTCTGCCGGGGTAAAATCAGTGCTTTCTTGCCAGGCTGTATTGATGGTAAACCGAAACTTAGGAAGCCATTGGTCCCACTGCTTGTGGTTTTCTCTGACAAATGCTGCAATCATGAATTTTAAAGTTCGGTTGGTTCGTTCCGTGATGTTGGTCTGTGGGTGGTAGGCCATGGTGAGCTTTTGGGTCATGCCCCAGTGTCGGCAGATGGTGTTGAGAAGCTGGGAAGTGAACTGCGGACCCCTGTTGGAAACCAAGTAGGCTGGTGTACCCCACCGTGTGAAAATTTCCCTTGTTAAGATGTTGGCGATGTTATGAGCTTTGGCTGTTCTCAGAGAAAACATCTCGACCCACTTGCTGCAGTAATCTACGACCACCAGCAGATGTTCGTTGAGCCGGGATGACCGGGGAAATGGACCCATGAGATCTACCCCCAACATAAAACCAGGTTCCACTACAGGTGTGCTTTGTAGTAAACCCGCCAGCTTACTAATACGTGGTTTATACTTCTGACAAGTCACGCAGTTCTTACAATATTCCCAGACATCTCGGCGTATCTCCGGCCAGTAGGCGACTTCTAGTAGCCTCCTTAGGGTCTTCATCCGCCCCAGATGACCACTGAGAGGGTTGTCGTGGGCGTATTGCAGGTACTGAGGTCGCAGTGATGTTGGGATGACCAGTTGGAGTAGACTACACTCCGCTTGTCTGGGAACTTGGCGATAGAGGAACTGGTTCACGATGCAGTAATGTATTTTCTTGACATCAGGATCCAACTTTGCCTCTCTCCACAGCTCACAAAGTGCTTCATCCTCCTTCTGGGCCTTTTCCAACTCTACCCAGTCTCATGGCAGACCCCACTGCATCTCATTGCCTCGGTGTATCGCCAGATGGCCATTCGTAGACTCTCCCTCGTGACAGGGAATCAGGTACGGTATTGCATTGCCCCTTTCGGTACGGAACTACAAATTCGAATGCCTGCAGCCGGATTACCCAGCGTGTTAAGCGGGAGGAAGGGTTCGGCTGATTAAAAGCCCAGGTCAAAGCAGCATGGTCTGTGATGATGATGAAAGCTTTGCCTTCCAGATACTGATGCCACTTCTCCACTGCCCACACCACAGCCAGACATTCTTTCTCTGATGCCGAATATCTGCTTTCCGCTCCATGTAGCAGCCGGGAGGCGTAGGCGATCACACGTTCCCCATCCTCGTGATCCTGGGTGAGTACTGCCCCCAGGCCGACGTTGCTGGCGTCCATCTGCACCTTGAAGGGGCGGTTGAAGTCTGGGGCTGTTAAAACCGGTGTGTTTTGCAGAGCCCCTCTCAGGTCCTCAAAGGCTGACTGGCACTCAGACGTCCATACCCATTTGGCTCCTTTCTCCTCCAGAGCGTGTAAAGGAGCAGCATGCTCTGAGAAGTGGGGAATGAAACGGTGGTACCAACCAGCCAAACCGAGGAAGCGTTGCAGCTCCTTCAGGTTGCAGGGAACGGTATAAGATTGTATAGCTGAGGTATAGGAGGTATATTGTATAGGAGGAGTGTAAATACTTGTCGGAGGTGGTTAAGATGAGTGATGGAGTCTTTAGAGTAAACAACGATGTCATCAATATAAACAAAACAATACTTCCCGATGGCATCGGCCAGAACGGAGGTCATCAGCCTCTGAAAGGTCGCTCCTGCATTTTTCAAGCCGAAGGGGAGACGGAGAAATTCATATTGATTGTTTTTGGTGACGAATGCTGTTTTGGGGATGCTGTCCGGGTGCATTTCCACCTGCCAATAGCCACTACGTAGATCAAGTGAGCTAAACACCGTAGCCCCGTAGAGCGCCGCCAAGATTTCGTGGACCTGGGGCATAGGGAAGCCATCCAGTGGTGTTTTGTTGTTGAGGGCTCTAAAGTCCACACAAAAACGGGTCCCGCCATGTTTTTTCCCCACTAGTACAACAGGGGAAGCCCATGGCGAGTTAAATGGTCTGATGACCCCTGCCTCTAGCATTTTGGCGACCTCTTCCTCTACAACCTGCTGCTTGTGAACAGGGACAGGGTAGGCCTTTTTCCTGACTGGTCTTTCGTCGGTGGTGTAAATATGGTGGGTTATGGCCTTGGTATGGCCAATACGGTCGGTACATACAGTCGGCCATTCGTCCAACAGCTCCTGCAACTGACACTTGTGTTTTTCTGACAGGGAAGCATTGCTGACCAAGCTGGAGATGGTGGATTTGGGGGCATCAGACACTGGGGGCAATGGATTGGCCACATAAAGGGAGACTTGGCCGTGAGTGGAGGTACATAGCGGGAAATACTCACCCTCTCTCCCTGGGATTGAGTAGGAGCGCTGGCTAAAACTAATCTGTATACCGGTGTCTGTCAAAAAATCTAGCCCCAGCACACAGGGGAATGCTAAATCACTGTCTCTCATTATAAAAAGACAAACCTCAGACTCTATTCCCTGTAAGTAGTATCGGACTGACAGTTTGCCTATTGCAGCCTGTACCAGGCCCTTGGCCAATGAGAATGTCTGCCCTCTTGCTGATTGCCACCTTTCAGTTGGTTTCCTTATCCTCTTCCACAGCGTCTCGGTTATGAGGGAAAAGGTACTGCCTGTATCGATGACGGCCGGGAATCTGATTTAAGGTGAGTTGTACCATCAACAAAGAAGGGCTTGCCTGAGCGATACTGAGGCTGGTGGGTTTTTTGCTCTCCTTCATCTGTTTGGGAGTCTGAGCGGGGATCTGCCTTTGTCGAAATGCTTTGGCGGTGTTAAAATCTCTCTCCACGACTTCCGGTTGAGTTTTATGGAGTAGGACGTGAGTTTGGGAGCTCCCGCCGATTTCGATTAAAATTGTTATTCATTCGCGCTTTGTGGCCATAATTGCAGTTCTGTTTTATTCTCTGGTTCGTTGTGTTTTGGAGTTTTACTCGATACTGTGTAAAATGGCAGCAAAAAATATTAAAACTCGCAGTACTATTCAAACACAACTGAGGCCTAGTTTGCAAACCGTGACCACATCCTCGGGTGAGTCGTCCTCACCTGTAAAGCCCCCCTCGGGCCAAGCTAATCCCGATATGGAGGCTCTTAAGGTCGAGTTGCTGACCTCGCTGAGGAAAGATATCACGGATATTTTAAAAAAGGAACTTCAAGATACTCTCGGTGAGGCGTTGTCTACCATTAAGTCCGACTTGCAAGCAGTGAAGACGCAGCTGGCGATTGATAAAGCTGCTAGTGATGCTACTGTGTCCGAGCTAAAAGCTACGGTCAGGGAGATGGAGCACGCACTTACTGTGTGCTCGGATGATATAACTGAAATGAAAAATACTATCAAGTGCCTCACAGCCAACGTAGCCAAGCTGGAAAATAAATGTGAAGACTTGGAATCCAGGACGCGGCGTAACAACGTTAGGATAGTGGGAGTAGCGGAGGGCCCTGACACGTGCACCACTGCAGCCGTGGCCTCCTTGTTAAAGGAAGCGTTTAATCTGGAGAAGGAGCCGCTTTTGGACCGTTCCCATAGGACCCTCCAACCCACACCCAAGCCCGGTGACCGTCCGCGAGCCATTGTATGCAGGTTTCATTACCACAGCGACTGTGTTGACATTTTACGGCGCGCTAGAGAACGCCGACAGATTAAAGTCGGAGAGCAGACCATCTCAGTCTTTCCTGACTACACTGCCAAGATTGCACGTGCTCGGGCTGCATTCAACACGGTCAGGCAGCAACTCCGTGGCATTGAAGGTGTTCGGTATGGCCTGTTTCATCCAGCGCGACTTCGCATCACGTATAAGGGTGTTGAGAAGAACTTTGTTTCAGCGGAGGAAGCCAGTGATTATGTTAAAACTTTGATTTCTGGGTGAGCCTCTTTAGCCCGTCAGTTTGGTGCTGTAATGCTGCTAAGTGTTTACTCTCACTAGGTTTAACGCTGCCTGCGCATTGTTTTCTCACTGTGTTGCGCTAGTTACTGTGTCTTTTTTTTTTTCTTTTTCCACTGTTCTATAAAGAGACTGAATCATATATCGTACACTTGTACTTCGGATTAGCCCAGCACAGTCTTTTCTATGCTCACTTTGCATTTATTTGCACATGTCTTGTTTATTTGTAGGTTTACGTGTATTTACCTAATCTGTGGTAAATTGATTTGTGGTACTAAGGTGACCACGTTTGTTGTTTTTCGGTATGCTCACCTTCTGAGGAAATAATTCTTTGTGCTGAGTTTTTTTTTTTTTTTTTTTGGTATGTATATATATATTACGTGTTTATTGTTACATGCACACAGTTATACAGTGTGGAAGTCGGCGGGAGAGTTTTTTCTCTTTTGCTCTCTTGCTTTTGCGTGTTTTGTTTGGATCCTGGTTAGTCCATTCACTTTGGTGGAGTATTTTTGCTTTTTTGGGAAACACTGCTGTCTCCTTTGTTTTGTAGTCATGTGGAGACTTTGGGTGTATTTGTGTTTAGGGGTATATGTGGGGAGGGGGAGGGGGGGTGTCCCATCTCGGCTCTTTACGACCACTGGTATTTTGGTTGTTGTGGTGTTTATTTTTCCATTTGAATGGTTAATAGTAATATAGATCCCGGCATTGCTGGGTCAGGCATGCCTCTTAGATTCATTAGTTGGAATATTAGAGGTATGGGTAACCCTATTAAGAGATCTAAGGTTTTCACACACTTGAAACGTCTAAATTCTGATATTGCATTTTTACAGGAGACTCACCTTCGCATTAAAGATCACAATAGGTTACATTGTCCTTGGGTAGGTCAGATCTTTCACTCAAACTTTAATTCGAAAGCTAGAGGAGTTGCCATTCTCATTAATAAGAAAGTTCAATTCTTATCGACTAATGTTCTCGCTGACAGGAATGGTAGATACATCATTGTTGCTGGTACACTAATGCAAAAAAAGGTTTTGTTGGTAAATGTATATGCCCCGAACTTTGATGATGCTGAATTCGCTAATAGATTGCTGAGTAATATCCCCTTCTTGAATACTCATTTGTTGATCCTTGGTGGAGATCTGAATTGTGTTTTTGATCCAGTCTTGGATCGATCTAATCCTCGTAATCTGACTCAATCATCTATGTCCAAAATATTCTTAGATTTTATGAAACAGAACGATCTTATTGATCCATGGAGATTTCGCAATCCTTCAATCAAAAAATTTTCTTTTTTCTCCCAGGTGCACCATTCTTATTCCAGGATTGATTACTTTTTTATTGACAGAACTCTTAATCCGTCTGTTAGTTCTTCTGATTATTCTGGTATTGTAATATCTGATCATTCACCTCTGTTATTGGATATTCACTTTTCTACCTATAAACGTAGCCCACCACTTTGGAGATTTAACTCTCTTCTTTTGGCAGATAAAGAATTTTGTGAATTCATTTCAAGTTCTATTGAGGAGTTCTTATCCTTCAATCAAAGCGATTCAGTTTCATATTCATTGTTATGGGAAACACTTAAATGCTACTTGAGAGGTCAAATTATATCGTATTCTGCTCTTGCTAATAAAAAGATTAATGCTAGGCTTAAAGAACTTACAACAGCGATTAGTAACCTTGACCAAAGTTATACACTGAACCCCTCTCCAGAATTACTGAAGCAGCGTCTTGATTTGCAAGCAGAATTCAATCTTATCTCAACTAAAGAGGCAGAGCACTTGTTATTACGCAGTCGTGGTTCATATTATGAATATGGCGACAAGGCAAGTCGCTTGTTGGCACATCAACTACGACGACAAGCCACTTCGCGTTTGATACCTAGTATTAAAACCACTTATGACACTATTACTACTGATCCCTTGGAAATTAATTCCACCTTTAAAACATTTTACTCTTTGTTATACAAGTCTGAATCTCCTATGGACAAAGCTAAAATGAACGAATTTATTGATAATCTTTCAAATCCTGTTATTGATATTAATATTGCCGGGCAATTGGACTCCCCATTTTCCGTTGAAGAAGTATTAAATGCTATTACAGCTATGCAGTCTAATAAAGCCCCAGGCCCTGATGGGTTTCCAATTGAATTTTATAAAAAATTTATTAGTAAATTGGCTCCATTGCTTTTATCTGTGTTTAATGAATCTTTGGAAAGGGGTTCATTACCAACAACTTTCACACAAGCCACTATAGCGCTACTTCTCAAAAGTGACAAAGATCCAACTTCCTGTGGTTCCTACAGACCATTATCTCTGCTTAATGCCGATACAAAGGTGTTGGCAAAAGTAATTGCATCTCGCCTAGACGATGTGCTTCCTCATATAATATCTGAAGAGCAGAATGGCTTTATAAAGGGACGTCAATTGTTTTTTAATACCCGTACACTCTTTAATGTTATTTACTCAAAACATTCATCTAAATTTCCTGAACTTGTGATTTCTTTAGATGCTGAAAAGGCTTTCGATAGGGTGGAGTGGGAGTACTTGTTTGCAGTCTTAAAGAAATTTGGATTTGGTGATACATTTATTTCTTGGATTCGGCTTCTTTATTCGTCCCCTAAAGCCAGGGTTCATACTAATGATGTTTATTCGGATTATTTTTCTCTGGGTCGTGGATGTCGTCAAGGTTGCCCTCTGTCACCTTTACTCTTTGCCATCGCCATCGAGCCTCTGTCTATCACATTGAGATCTTCCTCTGTATTCAAGGGAATCATCCGTAATGAAACTGAATATAAATTATCATTGTATGCGGATGATTTGTTATTATACATAACTGATCCTGCACTCTCCATCCCTGCTGTTTTAGGTATTCTGGAGAACTTCAGCTCGTTTTCAGGTTATAGATTAAATTTGGGGAAAAGTGAGTGTTTTCCTGTTAATTCGGCTGCATGTCATCTTCAACAGTTCGATCTACCCTTTCGGTTTAGTCCATCGGGGTTTAAATACTTGGGGATTAACGTGACTCGTTCTTTATCTGGCCTTAAATCAGCTAATTTTACTCCCCTTATATCTAGGATTAAATCTGATATTCAAAGATGGGGTAATCTCCCCCTTTCATTAATCGGTAAGATTAATGTTGTTAAAATGAATATCTTACCAAAATTTTTATTTTTATTTCAGTCCATTCCCTTATTTTTGCCAAAACATTTTTTTGTCTCACTGGATAAGATCATTGGTTCTTTCATTTGGGGAGGGAAGTCACCTAGGGTTCGTAAAGCTGTACTGCAGAGATGTAGATTTAGTGGAGGACTTGCATTACCTAATTTTCTAGCTTACTATTGGGCTGCTCACATCCATAAACTTTGCTATTGGCTAAAATCTTCTCCCTCCTCTTGGTGTAAATTGGAGCTCTCATCCTGTAAGGGATCTTCTATACCGGCTCTGCTCTGTTCCTCTTTACCCATAAAACCCTCTCTGTATACTGATAATCAGGTGGTTCTTAACACACTTAGGATCTGGTTTCAGTTTAGAAGGCACTTTAAATTCGTAATGCCATCTTCTTCGGGTCCTCTAAACAACAATCATCTGTTTCCCCCATCCCTCCTGGACTCGACATTCTCAGTGTGGTGTGACAAGGGTATAAAACAATTTAAACATTTATATGTGGATGGTGTCTTTGATAGTTTTGCCAATCTGTCATCACGTTATGGTCTCCCAATTACTCATCTGTTTCGCTATTTTCAAATTCGAAATTTTGTTGCCAAGTGTTTCCCTAATTTCCCCTCTTTACCTCCAGAGCAGCAGTGGGAAACTATGCTATCACTTATCCCTCATCATAGAGGAACCATTTCAAAACTCTATGATACTATCCTGTCTTTTAGTAACCACTCAAATGTTAAGCTTAGGCGTACATGGGAGGGGGAACTAGGAATTCAAATACAGGAGGAGTCCTGGGAACAGGCTATAGAGAGGGTACGGTCTTCCACCTCTTGTGCTCGTCTTGGACTTATTCAGTTTAAGGTCATACACAGGGCACATTTTTCTAAATCAAGACTTTCAGAATTGTATCCGGCAGTGGAAAACAAATGTGATAAATGCAATGGCTCTCCCTGTCACCTTAGTCACATGTTTTTTCTGTGTCCTAAGCTGGAGAATTTCTGGACAGGTTATTTTGACATTATGTCAACTGTTCTTGGGGTAACTCTTCAACCATGTCCTCTCATTGCTATATTTGGGATTCCTGATTGCTCACTATCACTTAATTCTATACAAAAGGATATTATAGCTTTCACGTCCTTATTAGCAAGGCGTCTGTTATTGTTGCATTGGAAGTCTGCTAAATATCCTCCTATCTCCCAATGGCTTAAGGATGTGATGTTTTTTTTAAAACTTGAAAAAATTAAATACACATTGAGAGGATGTACAGCCAAATTTTTCCACAATTGGCAACCCTTCATTACCTACTTTACTAGTTTAGAGGTATTGCCTGATTAAATGTATACCTGTTGTTATATTTATGTAATATGTTGGTTGGTTGTGTTGAGCCGAGTGGGACCGGGGGTGTGGGGTGGTTTGGTTGTTTTTTGTTTTTGT
>CM059213.1:37553674-37561174 GCA_030347435.1 Clarias fuscus
TAATAATAAAAAAAAATTATGACCAAAATCTAAAACTAAAATATCATCATAATGCACAGACACACACACACACACACACACACACTCAACCACAAGGACCTAGTATTAAAATACACATTTTAAAATAATCCATTACACACACATTTCCCAATTTACAATAAAACTAAAAGATAAATAATAATTTTATCTACATTCTATATAATTATTTAACATCCAGCTTCTGTATATTTTATACAAGTTTTAGTGTTTCTTCGCTTTCTCTCGCATCTTCCTGTGATACTCCGAGATCTTCTGCTCAAAGTAACCTGCAGGACAGAAGAGGAAAAAATACAATAATAACAATTAACAAATTACCAATAATAATCTAAATTAAATCTGGTTTTGTCTGATCATATAGTGGGCGTGTCTGTGTGTCTTCACCTTTCTGGGAGGCGGGTCTCTGCTCCACTTCCTGGATAAAAAGGTCAAACATCTGCGACTGTACGAACTTCTTGACGAAATGCCGAGTGCTTTTGGACTCAATGGCTTTGCAGAAGCTCCTCTTGTGGAAGTGGGCGTCGGCTCCGTTCCTCACCAAGTGTTTGGAAAAATGGCCGACAGTTTTGATGAAAAACGGCAGGAAGGCTTCAGGGACGATGCGGTTCAGTTCCTCCAGACCTGAGACACAGTTTTAAAGCATGACATCATCACACTGGTTTACACAATGGTAGCTAAGCTCAATGCTAACCATGCTAATGAATTACCAAATGTGTTCAGATGAACACTATGCTACGCTAAATAATTGAAGAAAATGTAGCCGTGATGTCACATGACCCAGTTTGTAATCAATTAAACTAAAGCTTCGCCCCGTACAGCTGTCAATCAACATGTGACCACACGTCAGCTCTACACTGAAGTCCTATCTGAAGTCCAGTAGGTGGCAGTATTGCACCTTTCAGCTGGTCTACCAGTTGCTAATAGACAGAAAGTGAAAAGCAGAGCGCATCAGCTTTAATGTTGCCAGCTTGGTGTGTAAAGTTTATGATCCACGGATGAGAAAGTCTGTGCGCGGCAGAAAGTAAAGTATCGGCTCTCATCCTGATCTGGTTTGGTCTGGTTTTACACTGAATGCAGCACTGATGCATGAAATCGTGAGCGGTGAAGTGACGTGCGGAGAGCAGCAGTGTCTGTCCTGCTGGTGCTGTGGAGGCTATACAGGTGTCTGTCTGTCTGTCTGTCTGTCCTGTAGTGGAGTTTACTGTAGAGACGGGTGGTTTTTACAGCAGACACGGAGCAGTAGAGTCACAGTTCTATAATATATACGTTTCATACGTGTCCATCTCCAGACAAGCAGAGAAACCACATGGTGTGTGTGTGTGTGTGTGTGTGTGTGTGTGCTGAGCTAAGTGAAGTGGGTGTTGTGCAGCAGCGAGAGGAAGGGCGGGGTACAGCCTTCTCAATAGTTGCATCCATCTCCTTTAATTAAAAGTTAACTAGTACATGTTTACAAATAATAATTCATATCATTATTTAATAAATTAAATTGGTAAATAAGCTATAAATATATCTAGTAATTATTAACAAATTTCATGTTCTGTGTTTTTGATTTCCGGTTCAGTCTGTCTGAAAAGTAAAAGTGAGAGAGCAAAATAAAAAATAAAAACCACAGGAAGAGAAAGTTGATGTCGTGATCATTAACACACAGATCCACTTCTGAGGTGATTTATGAACTCATCTACAGGTTTATACATCAGACACACGCAGAGTGAGCAGTGTGGATGCTGTGTGTGTGTGTGTGTGTGTGTGTGTGTGGAGACTGACTGGCTTTCTCGCTCCTGCTCCTCAGAGCCTGCAGGATCTCCTCCTTCAGTTTGTGGGGCAGAATTGAGTCCTCGTCTCCAACCTGTACACACACACACACACACACACACACACACACAGAAAGTGAAATCGTCTTCAGCTTCAGGGCTGCAGTTTGGTGAGCTGCAGGGGGCGGAGCTACAGCCTGGGGGTGACTGCACTCGATGTTCTTGAGTTTAAATAAACAATAAAATGAAGAAAGAAATGAAACTCACTCGTCTGATGAACGTTTCCTTTCGACCTTCTGACAAATCAACAGCCAGCAGCTGCGGAGACCAACAGGGACGACTCATTATTATTATTATTATTATTATTTTTTTTAAACAATGATGATGATTAGGTTTTGATTGATTATAAATGCTCCTGAAGTTAATTAATCAGTGGAAATCTGCTGATTGATGATGTCACACTCACATCACCCTGATCGATGACCTCATCAGCCAGGCGCTTCTGAACACCCAGCAGGTACGGCGTGGGCGCCATGACGACGTCAATCAGGATCTCGGGCACGATGGAGATGAGTGTGTGCTGCCAGATGAAGGGATGGAGCAGGACGGAGACCGCGTGGATCACCTGGGACAATGTCCTAATGGGGGGGAGGGGGGGGGGGGTAATATAACATAGTGAGAGTATACAGTATACATGTCTGTACTAATGACACACCACAGTCTTACTGCCTGCATTCTACTGTGTATCTGTGTGTGTGTAATGTGTGTGTGTGTAAGCTGTGTGTGTACCCCAGCTCCTCAGCGATAAAGACGATTCTGCGCTCCAACACTGTAGCAGCAAAGACCTGCAGCACTTCTTCATCTGATAAACACTGGAACAAGGTGCGGAAGTCCACGTGCTCCAACCACGACTCTGTGGGGCGTGTCAGACTAATGATCTACACACACACACACACACACACACACACACACACACTATCCTTAACGCTCAGCAGGGTCCCAGTTTATAAAAGGTGGGTGTCAATATTTTTACACCTTTCTTTTATCACAGTTGTGTGTGTCTGTATTTGTTAAGGCGTCTGAGTGTGTGTGTGTGTGTGTGTATATATGTGTGTATATGTATGTGCGTGTGTATATGTGCGTGTGTGTGTGTGTGTGTATGTGTGTGTGTGTATATGTGTATATATGTGTGTGTGTGCGTGTGTGTGTGTGTGCGTGTGTGTGTGTGTGCGTGCGTGTGTGTGTGCGTGCGTGCGTGTGTGTGTGTGTGGAATGAAATACTGAACTGAAGGCAAGTTCAGACAGAAAATAACACACACGCCTTTACATGTCAACTCTCATCTACAGAAACAGACAATGTCTCTGACGACACACACACTCACACAGACGCATATACACACAGGCATACAAACACATATACACACTCACGCTCATACACACACAATCGCATACACACGCATACACACAAATACACACACACACACACACACACTCAAATACACACACACACACAAACACACAAATATACACACACTCAAATACACACACGGACATACATACACACACACACTCAAACACAAACACACACACTCAAATACACACACTCAAATACACACACACACAATACCTTTTGTCCTTTTACAAGAATATTGAATTGAATTCTTTATTTTTTTGTGTTTAAATATGTGTGTGTGTGTGTGTGTGTGTGTGCGCGCATATGAGCGCGTATATTCGATCAAGTGTCCACTATTGGCTAGAGAACTTTATGCTCCGCCCCTTATTAAATTTGTTACAAAAATATCAGTGTCTAACCCCCTCCCCCTCCCCCTCCCCACAGGGACACTGTACTGTAACACACGTGCTCACAGCGCACACGCAACACTGATGATGATGATGATGATGATGATGACGGTTTGTGTTTTCAAGTATTGAGGATTCAGTGGAAATTCTACAGCTTGTGTGATTCACCTCAGCAACCATTCATCCTCCTTTTGTGTGTGTGTGTGTGTGTGTGTGAGAGTGAGAGAGAGAAACATGTTCCTGCCTGTCTCTGCCTACACACTGCTTTAGTCTTCCAGTTTCAGTTTTCATTCTTGCGCACACGCACACACACACACACACACACACACACACACACACACACACACACATCTCTCTTCCCGGTGTTTATATCTGTTTTACTTTAGAACTCATCAGATGACTCTTAGATTCTTACTCTTTATAGTTACATTTATTTAAACAAGTTATAGCAGATATAAACACTTCCTCTCCCTCTCCTTATTCTCTCTCTCTCTCTCTCCTCACCAAAAACTTTAAAAATCAGTTTAAATTAACATCTTCTGACCAATCAGAATGCAGACTGTAACAGGTACACACTTGGTGGTGCTTGAGTGTTTTTTTTATTTTAGTTGTTTCTCTCAGTGTCGGGGGAATTTTTTTTGGTGTCAAGTAGTGTTTTACGGAGTCTACCAGATGAGAAAAACCAGTTTGCTAAAATCGAGCAGTGTGTGCAGGACATAAGAGACTGGATGTTAATTAATTTTCTTCTGCTTAATCCTGATAAGACAGAAGTTCTGGTCATAGGACCACAAGTAGCTAGAAGTAAGCTTTCTGATCACACTGTAACTTTAGATGGCCTTTCTGTTCCATCAAGTGCAACAGTAAAAGACCTCGGTGTGATTATAGATTCCAGTCTTTCGTTTGAAGCTCATGTAGATAATATCACCAGGATAGCTTTCTTTCACCTTAGAAATATTGCCAAGATTAGAAACATATTGTCACTAAATGATGCAGAAAAACTAGTTCATGCTTTTATCACCTCTAGGTTGGACTATTGTAACGCCTTACTGTCTGGTTGTTCAACTAGGTGTATAAACAAGCTTCAGTTAGTACAGAATGCAGCAGCGAGAGTCCTCACTAAAACCAGAAGATACGAGCACATCACCCCTATCTTATCTACACTGCATTGGCTCCCTGTGAAATTTCGCATCGATTTTAAGATACTACTTTTGACATTTAAAGCACTAAATGTTCTCGCGCCACAGTATCTGAGTGAACTGTTAGTGTCTTACGATCCGCCACGCCTACTTCCATCAAAGAATGCAGGCTGCCTGTCAGTACCACGTATTATTAAAACTACAGCAGGGGGCGGAGCTTTTTCTTACAAAGCCCCAAAGTTATGGAATAGTCTTCCTATTAATGTTCGGGACTCAGACACAGTCTCAGTGTTTAAGTCTAGGCTAAAAACCTATTTATTTAGCGCAGCATGTTTGTAAATAGATTAACCTTATGTAAAGGAGCAGATCTGGGGGACTCATGGACGTAGAGTATTCTGGTGAACTGGTATGTTTAGATGCTGTCCTCCCCACTCTCATTGATCACTCAGGTTTGTTGACGGTGAGGTGATTGGTTGCTTTACATCTCAGTTCCCCCTCATGTTTGTGTTTCCTTCTGGCTCCTCCCTTTTAGTTATGCTGTTATAGTTAGTCCTGCCGGAGTCCCTGCTTGCACTTTGCACTAAATATACATTCACCTATACATGTTGACTGTGACCAGACCTAACTGCCATCTCTCCTTATTTTCTGCTCTCTCCTCTCTCTCTCTCTCCCTCTCTTCTTTCCCTCTCTCTGTCTCTATGTCGAGCTATACAAGTTTCGCTCCTGAGTTGCCAGTGATCCAGACCCCTCTGCCCTCTGGAGCCATCTAACCCGTCCTGGATTCCTGCTTCTGGTTGGAGATCTCGTCGCATGGATGCCCCGTGTGGTCTGCCTGGATTCGTGTGGTGGCTGGGGATGGTTTCCATGAAGACTGTCCTGTCATCGATTGATGCTCTGGGGACCTGTGACTTCAGTTGTTCGATAACTCAGGACTGGAATCTCCTACAGTCTACCTGAGCCTCCAGGAACAAACTGGACTCATTTTAATTTTAAACACATCTCCTGTTATACTGAACTTCCAGTACACATTATTATGATGATCAACCCCTGCTCTCCGTTATCACCCAGATGAGGATGGGTTCCCTGTTGAGTCTGGTTCCTCTCAAGGTTTCTTCCTGTTACCATCTCAAGGAGTTTTTCCTTGCCACCGTCGCCCTCGGCTTGCTCATCAGGGACAATCTTATCATTTTGATTCATATACATTGCATAAAAACTTACTTCTTTTTATTGTGTAAAGCTGCTTTGCGACAATGTCAATTGTTAAAAGCGCTATATAAATAAAATTGACTTGACTTGACTTGACTTTTACGGTGTCTGGTGGTGTTTTACGGTGTCTGGTGGTGTTTTACGGTGTCTGGTGGTGTTTTACGGTGTCTGGTGGTGTTTTACGGAGTCTGGTGGTGTTTTACGGAGTCTGGTGGTGTTTTACGGAGTCTGGTGGTGTTTTACGGTGTCTGGTGGTGTTTTACGGTGTCTGGTGGTGTTTTACAGTGTCTGGTAGTGAATTACTATCATCAATATCAATTAAGTCAGACTTGGCTTGCTATTGTTGGAAACTTTTTTCCTTTGTCGAATCAGAGACCAGGAGACGTGACTCTTTATTGAGAACTCGCCGTGCGTTGTTGAAGTCATCCAAGTCTGCCTAAAACTCAGCACTGGAGAGTTTATACCTTTCAAGGGGAAGCGATACAAAGAGGTGGAGCCGATCTCAACAAAGTACACAAATGCAGCACATGAATCAGCCTGGTAACGGAATTTCCCGAGCCCTGATCCCATCAGCATAACAGTGCCTTTTAAATGCATAGGTGCTAATCCAATCAGCCTGACCGTATCGCCCAGACCTTCACATTATCAGAGAGACAAAGGCACAGCCTGGCCTTGTCATTAGCATTCACCTTTACCTTGGGACCCTACGGTAATGTACTTCCTAACCTCCGGTGTTCAGGAAGTACATAAAGACAAAAGGTTAACGTCTCACCTGGGCTACCAGACTTGGTCTTCTTAGAATGTCATCATCTTTACCTCAAAATGTAAAACCCAGAATACATAACTTTTTCAGTTTATATACTATTACGTTTGACCCTGGATTTAACATTTTATAAATCTGTAATCCAACACTATGGTCATGTTTGGTTGTGTTTGATGGTGTTGTGGAGGTGTAGAGTAATACACTGGACAAAACATAACCATGAGCTCTAATGAGCTCAGATCGTAAGGTGGTATTTTATATGAAGCGTGTGTGTGTGTGTGTTTGCGCGGAGGTGTTTGAACCTCAGTGCCGGAGTCGGGGATGAAGCTCTTGATCTGCACTGTGTTTCCTGGAGCAGGAAACGGTGCCTCCCGCAGACTCTGCATGAACGGGTAGATCATCGCCATGGAGATCTGACGTCTCTTCTCCACCTCGTCAAAGATCTGAACAAATTAGAGTTTAACAATTAAACCAGTTCATCTAACGGCTGATAGAGCATCACCTCTGCAGGAAGGAAAAAATGGTTTCGTTCTCTTTTGGGGATTTATATCAGTAAAGAAAAGCAAAGTAGGAATGAAAAAACACTAGAGCTGGTTTGGTGTTCAGTATTGTTGTGTAGGACAGAATGTTAGTGCTTGATGGTTGCGGTGTTGAATGTTTGAGCTTGTTGGTGTTTATTGATGAGCACTCCTCTTCAGTAGTGCTTGTCTGTGCTGGTGTTTGTTGTGTTTGTGTGTCACATTAGCCAGTTTTATTTGGTGATAGAGAATGTTGGTGTTTGATATTTATGTCAGTTTTTGTTAATAAA
>CM059213.1:37566174-37601174 GCA_030347435.1 Clarias fuscus
GTGTTACAGCAGGTACTCAGTGACCCCAGGCTCAGGTACAGAGTTACAGCGCTGTTACACTCAGCTTTACATCAGGAGTTTATTTTACACTGAGACCCCGCCCTAAAACTCCAACATTATTTTTATTCACCACTGCTCAAAAACACACACACACACACACATACACACACACACACACACACACACACACACACACACATACACACAAACCTGAGCCTACTTTATAAAAACACTTTCTTTATAATGAAACATTGAGTTAAATACACATTTGAGTCAGACGTGTTTAATAAATTCACACAACTTTTATATGCAAATTATCTGGAGGCGGAGCTCTGTCCAAACAGTTTGTGATGTCACTGATTAAACTCTACAGTTTGACTTCTGAAATTAGAGAACGCCGATGTGGCAGCGTGACGTGTGTTTGGCTGTCCTTAACGCTAAAGTCAATAAAAAGTGCTGGTTCTCGTGGTTAGACAAGAGTGTGTGAGTATGTCAGAGCATAAATACTCTACCAGTAATGTACTACTTCCTGTATTTACATTTTAGCGAAAAACTCTGGACTTTCTTATCAATCAATCAATCAATCAATCAATCAATAATAATCGAGTCCACAGTCCACACACTGGACCAGGACATGCGAAACTATTTAGCGCAGTAATCAGTATCAGGATGTTAATGTTATTTAGCAGGAAAGTTCTTTATTAACAAAAATAAAATCACTTTTGGTCATTTAAGGGTAGTTCGTGTTACCTTACAGTTGAACTGTAACTTTAAGTCAGGACTTAAAAGGTTAAAATGTTAATTATTTGCAAAAGTCGAATAAACACTCTTTTAGTGCCAAATTACTAGAAGAATTATTAGTTTACATCAGAAAAACTGAAGGATTAAAATCGGCGCAACGTCTCAGTTTAACAGTTTAAAGCAGCATTTAAACATTTAAACCCGATTGAAAAAATATTCCTACAGATTGTCTGAATTTAGACTTTTAAAATTTCATAATTTTTTTTCAAGTACATTATTCATAATAAATGATAAACCAGGTGCCTGTGGAATAATAAATACTAATACACTCTAATTGTACATAGTTAGAGAGTATAGTACACAGGCTATATAGTGTGTGTGTGTGTGTGTGTGTGTATATATATAGTACACAGGCTACAGGTTATTAAGTATAATAAATACTAATGAATACTAACAATGCACACAGTGTTTACAGTCATACAGTAATAAATACTCATAAATACTAACAGCAGGTTGTAGAGTAATAAAGTATTATATCTTTTTGAGTGTGTGTGTGTGTGTGTGTGTTTCTGTGATAATAAAGACTTCAGTTGTGTTTTAATTTAACTCTGAAGGCTGTGCTGTAACACTGCTCTTAAACACTCTACACACACACACACACACACACTCACTGTGCCGGTGTTTGGAGTCTCCTCTCCGCCACTTCACAGCTCTGAGTTTCGCAAACGCGTGTCCGTTCATCTTCTCCTGTGTGTGTGTGTGTGTGTGTGTCCGTGTCCACCGTGATTAAATCCTCAGAGTGTCCTGTGTCCTCACCCTGTCCTCACCCTGTCTCCTCCATCAGAGCCCCTCTAAATCCTACCCGTTCTGAGCCGCTCCTCTCGCGCGCACTCACACACACTCACTCGGTGAGTCGACTCCGCATTCGATTCTGAATAGAGCACTCGATTCTGATTCCTGTTATAAACAGTGAGCGCGGCTTTGTGCTGGTCTTCAGTCAGGATGAGTTTTAGGGGCTTTTTGTAGTTTGGCTGGATTTTCTTTTCTTTAGTTTTGTATTGAAACTGAAAGCTAATTTATCAGGCCAGCCACAGAAGCTTCTGGAAGCGTCGGCCTCAGCACCGTGTCTGCACTGAATAAATACAGTCAGCAAACACACTTGTGAGAAACAGTTCATTATCACACAAAATAAACCTTCCACACCTCACTGAGTTCCTGAATCCTGGCTAATGCTAGCTGATGTTTATGACTAACTCGGGTTTAGCCGTTTATCTATAGAAATAAAAGAGAGGTTTAGTCTGTACATTGGGTCAGAACTCACTCTCTCAACAATATATTTAGGTTTTATACACTAGAGCAGGGGTGGCGAACCTGTTTGCCAATAATGAGCCAAAAAAAAACTTTATTACTGCAAAGAGGCACGCACCAGATGTGCAAACAACAGTATCACAACTTATATACCACACTAGTTTTAGGTCTAAGTTGGAAAAGCTGAATTTTCAGAAAAGCTGAGTTTGATTTTCTGACTGACATTTCATTGTCTTCACCTTGTGTTTACGAAGTTCAGATAAAAATGTTCTGTGCTTATCTTCGTATTTGCACTTCGCTGTACGCTTCCCTGACTCTGTCATGATGATTGAACGGCTACTAACGAACTTCATGTCAATCGTGTTAGTCAACTGGCTAGCGTAAACCGCGTGAGAGGTTGTGTAAAAAAAAAAATTTGAAAAATTACAGAAAAAAATCTAATTTGATTTGGCAGTTGCATTTAAATACATACCGGTTTATTGCAAAATTATGTTTTGACATTTTAAAAATAAATTGCGATTGTAAACACAGGACATGTGGATAGATTGAAGAGCCACAAGCAGCTCGCGAGCCAGGCCTTCGCCACCACTGCACTAGAGGGCAAGAAACCAGTCTCAGAAACATTTCTATATGTCTGTCTGTATGTCTGTCTGTCTGTCTGTGTGTACTGTATATATGTCTGTATGTCTGTCTGTATGCAATTTAATGGAACTTGTGCAGTAGGTATCTTCCTGAAGTTTAACCTGCACCATAAGTGAAATCTAAATGTTGATGATATGAGTAGTTACTGGACAGATTGATTGATTGATTGATTTAAACTAATATTGCACCTTTTCCCTCTAAGTGGGCATGGCCATACACATCACTTAACAAAACCAAGCGATGCAATAGTTTATGGTATATACACAGAGTCTGTGGAAGACTCAGAAACGACGGTATTGCACCAAAATCCTCACCAAACTGAAACGAAAGCGGGACACAGCATGGCTTATTGCAAAGAATAGGACAATAGACAATGAAAACTGAACCTTCAAAGATAAATGGACAGTATGTATGTAGGACAAATTATGTTTATTCTTCCTGCAGTAAGTTTAAGAAATATATATGTGCTTATATGGAAGCCTTACGTGTGTGTGTTGATGAGGAGGTTTTAGACTTTAAACTGTGTATTTGGGTTTTTAGATATGTCAGGTAGAACGAAAGTTAGCATTACTTTTATAATGTGTAAAGTTTACCACTACCAGAATAAGGGAATGATGTCACAAAAATGTCGAGGTGTTAGGTCTTCGTTTGTTTGTTTGGTCATATACTGCACAATCCTGAGCTCTGTATATGTTTATTAAAAAAACAGCAAAACTAATAATGATTCAAATGCTCTGAGCTTTAAGCGCTATGTATACTGCATGTGAACACAAAATCAGCATCAAGACTTTCAACATCGTCATTTTTTATGAATTTGCCCCACAGTGTAATATTGTCCAGGTGCATTATGGGTAATGCTGCCAATTTACCTTTAGGGCTCTCTGATTCTTTCTCAGAGGAGGCCTTTTGTTTTCTTCCTTCAGCAGCGTCACCGTCTTCAGACACGCTGGGCAGTTCTGATCAGAAAGAGAGAGGAAATGTAAACAACAAGGACGTAAACTATGGATATTAGCACTTCTCCTGTTTCACTTAATTAGCCTGACTAGCTTTATGTGTCTCTGTATTCCTGTTAGCCTGTCACCATATTAGCATGTAGCTTCGGTTGTTGTCTCCTGTAGCTTATCTCTCAGTGGCGGTGTGGTCCCCACTCTCACCATAACTTTACCTCCTAACTAGATAACTAGCGAATTATAATATTGAGCCCTTAGTGTAATGCTAGTCAGTTAGCTATATTCAAAACCTGATTATAATTCCTGCTGATTTATGATTTCATTCAGTGAAACGGTGTGAATGATTTCAGGGCGTATCACATCACCGTGACATGACACTTACGCTGCCTGCGATCCTCCCTGACAGATGAAAAAAGTTTCCCTCTCCTCTGAAACGCATTTGTGTCCTCTGAAGAAGGTTTATCTGCATACAAAAGATTCATTGGCATTACCATGGCTTTTTCTTTTTTACAAAAATAAAGAAATAATAATAATAAAAATAATAACTATATTTATTTATTTCAAATTTTCTTAATAATGTGTGTGAGAAGTTTGCTTGAAGTACTCACTCTTCAGGCGCAAAGAGGAGAACCCCCAGCTCTGTCGGGACATCACACTGAAAAACATCGCCGCAGTCATTAAAATACTTTTTTACATCCTTACATTCTGTACATGAAGTCTGATAATCGTACCCAGTGCCTTAGCTGTACTGTACTGTACTGTACTGTACTGTACATATACAGAGCTTCATATTAATGCCCCAGTAGCCACACTAACACCATGCCACCACAAGAAGCACAAGAAGCATTTCTTTGTCCTTTTCTCTAACTCAAGTTCAACTCAGAGACTCATAAGTAAATATTTGTTTTGCTTTCAAATCTTTGTTCGAGCACATTAAATAGCACTGAGCCTGTTGCTTAAACAAACACCACTGACCAAACCTCTGCTAACAAGAATCAACTCCTCCCTTAGCTTAGCCGTACCTAAACTAGCAGTTACAAACCTGACCATGACCTCTCGCTACAGGCCAACATCAACAGGAATAGGAAAGTAAAGGTTGGTGTTCCACAAGGCACTAATCTGGGCTTAATAATTTTTATTTATTTATTTATTTTTCTATGTACAGTAGTAAGCACCAGTAATTCCAGTTAACTAATTCAGGTTCCATGACATTAGCTGTATGTTTTCACAAAGTCAGATGACAGAAACGTCATGAGGTTAAGGAATGTGAAAAGGATTTTAGACACTGGATGATTATTAATTTAGATATCTACTTCATTCTAAAAAGACAGACATGTAGGCAGGAGTGAAGAATCTCATCTAAACCCATTCAGAGCCCAGGACCAGTGATTCAGACTCGTGATGTCTCTGTAGAGTTAATCCTGTTATCTCACAGACGCTACACTTAAGGAGAATTTTGCAACTGTTATGTGATATTGCTGACACTAAAGTTCCAGTCCTTGTGCATTTCCTGTGTTGCTGCAGTGTGTGTTCAGTGTGTAAGTTGTGTTTTAGTAAAACTGTTTTTGTGTCACTGTTGTGAAGCTTGTAACAGACACCTGATATTATACAGTAACAGTGCGTTAACTTTCATGTCCGTCAGTTGGGAGGTGTGTGTGTGTGTGTGTGTGTGTGCAGATGTGTATGTGTGTATGCGCATGTGTGTGTGTGTATGTGCATTTCCTGATGTCATATGTGCATATTGAACTCGCTGAAAGAGCAAAAGTAAAGCCACAAAGAGGAATCACTACGACTGCATTCCAGTAACTTCCAGAACAGTGTGTTCTTGTTAAAAATCTGATTGTAAATTATTCGAACCCATAATCATGTTTCATCTCTGATAGAGGATCGAAACCCTGAACCTTCTCACACAGATGGAGCAGCGGTTACAGGAAGTCTGAGAGGTTTGAAGTTTTGAGGGTTTTATAGGGCAAATGACAAACCTGCACAAAAACCAGCCAACCACATCTGCGTGTGTGTGTGTGTGTGTGTGTGTGTGTGTGTGATGGCAGGGTGAAAAATAGTTTCTTATGTAGACTGTACCTGTAGGGCACTTTTTTTGTTTCCTAACACGTTGATGCTTTCTTATATCAGAAATATTTAAAGCAGTGTAACATTTGCTGCAGAACCCCGAGCACGCCGTCGGTTCAGGGTTAAAGTTTGAGCTGAGACGCTGCTGTCGTTGGTCAAGAAAACTAGGAAATGTTTTGCAGAAGTATAGCACATTATATATACACAGTCAGCCAAAGAAACGTATACATATATGTAATACTTTACCATGGAGACTTCAGAAATTCGTTTATTGTCCAAATTCTCATCTTCACACCACGAAATAAAGGCTCGGATATTTTTAACCATTGGAATCATTTTATAAATCTAAGCAAGATGGGGCGTCACCTCACATCTAATCAAACCCGTCAGCTCTTCCACAGCTACTTCACACACTAAATACACCGAATCGACCGAATCACACTCGTACAGACTGATTCAGATTCATTGACTGATTCAGATTCATTTACACCTGGACTCCTATCAACTATAGACTGCTTTCTATTTCTGACTATTTAACTCTAAATCAGTCTGAGAATCTGAATCAGTTGATAGGAGTCCAGGTGTAAATGAATCTGAATCAGTCTGTACGAGTGTGATTCGGTCGATTCGGTGTATTTAATGTCCCGTCTGAAGTCTTTTTATTCTGAGTGTGTGAAGTAGCTGTGGAAGAGCTGACGGGTTTGATTAGATGTGAGGTGACGCCCCATCTTGTGTGTGAAGAATAAAACACAGACACATGCTCAAGATGTTCATAATAGTAAGAGATTAAAATCTTAGAGGAAAAAATGGAGACAGCACTGTGTGTGTGTGTGTGTGTGTGTGTGTGTGATGAGGTATTACTGTCAGAGCTGCTGTTATAGAGAAATACTCAACACCTTCTGACCAATCAGACTGAAAGTCTTCAGTCCTCCTGTAGCGTCAGTATTCGGCCCTGGAGATGACGGGGATGAGAACCGCGCGTACAGGACACCATTTATTCCGTACAATATTTGCTTAAAGAATTCGACCCCTTTAAGAATGACCTTTGACCCTGACCGTAAAGGGTTAAACAGCGTATTTATTGCTGTGTGTTTTGGTGCAGGACGTGGAGATCGGGGTTTATGTGGTTTATATATAGCTGGCTGTGTTCCCTATGGAGCTGATCTCTGACCGGCAGAACGTTTTCCTGCTCGAGCAGAGAAACACACTGCTGTGGGAATCGTTACAGGATTCTTCTCTCTTTTGTTAAAACACAAACCAACTCAGTCCAGGCCTGACGGAACCGCGGTTCTAGAGATGAGAGTAGAACAAACTGAAGCATGTCATGACGTTGCAGTGGCTGTTCTAATGATTAGTGTTCAGGCATCAAACACCAGAGGCTCAGAGACACGCTCAGAGACACGCTCAGAGACAGATTCAGCTCAGAGGACAGATTCAGAGACACACTCAGAGACAGGTTCAGAGACAAGCTCAGAAACACGCTCAGAGACAGATTCAGAGACACGCTCAGAGACACGCTCAGAGACAGATTCAGAGACACGCTCAGAGACACGCTCAGAGACAGATTCAGAGACACTTCTCAGAGACACGCTCAGAGACAGATTCAGAGACACACTCAGAAACAGATTCAGAGACACGCTCAGAAACACGCTCAGAGACAGATTCAGAGACACGCTCAGAGACACGCTCAGAGACAGATTCAGAGACACTCTCAGAGACACGCTCAGAGACAGATTCAGAGACACACTCAGAGACAGGTTCAGAGACAAGCTCAGAAACATGCTCAGAAACAGATTCAGAGACACGCTCAAGAAACACGCTCAGAGACAGATTCAGAGACACGCTCAGAGACACGCTCAGAGACAGATTCAGAGACACTCTCAGAGACACGCTCAGAGACAGATTCAGAGACACACTCAGTTCAGAGACAAGCTCAGAAACACGCTCAGAAACAGATTCAGAGACACGCTCAGAGACAGATTCAGAGACACGCTCAGAGACACGCTCAGAAACACGCTCAGAGACAGACTCAGAGACAGATTCAGAGACACACTCAGAGACAGGTTCAGAGACATGCTCAGAAACACGCTCAGAAACAGATTCAGAGACACGCTCAGAGACACGCTCAGAGACAGATTCAGAGACACGCTCAGAAACACGCTCAGAGACAGATTCAGAGACACGCTCAGAGACACGCTCAGAGACAGATTCAGAGACACGCTCAGAGACAGATTCAGAGACACTCTCAGAGACACGCTCAGAGACAGATTCAGAGACACACTCAGAGACAGGTTCAGAGACACGCTCAGAAACACGCTCAGAAACAGATTCAGAGACACGCTCAGAGACACGCTCAGAGACAGATTCAGAGACACGCTCAGAAACACGCTCAGAGACAGACTCAGAGACAGATTCAGAGACACGCTCAGAGACAGATTCAGAGACACGCTCAGAGACACGCTCAGAGACAGATTCAGAGACACGCTCAGAGACACGCTCAGAGACACGCTCAGAGACAGATTCAGAGACACGCTCAGAGACAGATTCAGAGACATGCTCAGAGACAGGTTCAGAAACACGCTCAGAGACACGCTCAGAGACAGATTCAGAGACACGCTTAGAGACACGCTCAGAGACACGCTCAGAGACAGATTCAGAGACACACGCTCAGAGACACGCTCAGAAACACGCTCAGAGACAGACTCAGAGACAGATTCAGAGACACGCTCAGAGACAGATTCAGAGACAGGTTCAGAGACACGCTCAGAAACACGCTCAGAGACAGATTCAGAGACAGATTCAGAGACACGCTCAGAGACAGATTCAGAGACAGATTCAGAGACACTCTCAGAGACACGCTCAGAGACAGATTCAGAGACATGCTCAGAGACAGGTTCAGAAACACGCTCAGAGACAGATTCAGAGACACATGCTCAGAGACACGCTCAGAAACACGCTCAGAGACAGACTCAGAGACAGATTCAGAGACACGCTCAGAGACAGATTCAGAGACAGGTTCAGAGACACGCTCAGAAACACGCTCAGAGACAGATTCAGAGACAGATTCAGAGACACGCTCAGAGACAGATTCAGAGACAGATTCAGAGACACGCTCAGAGACACGCTCAGAGACAGATTCAGAGACACGCTCAGGGACACACTCAGAGACACGCTCTGGAGACAGTGTTATGATCTGGGGTCGCTTCAGTCACTCAGGTCGAGACTCAGCAACGTTATGTGGCAATAAAATGAAGTCACATGACCACCTGAATGTACTGAATCACCAGCACATCACATCTATGGAGGGTTTCTTCTCCCCGGGGACACGCGGTGTATTCGGCTCTGGAAGCAGGAGGAATCGTTTACACACATGACCTGGACACCACAGTGCACACATGGTTTGAAGGATAAGTGAGTCCTGCATGTGTGAAGCACATTTTATAAAAGGACGAATCTGAGTAAGAGGACCGTGGTGTGTGTGTGTGTGTGTCTGATATCCGAGCAGACTGTACGTGTCCCTCCTGCCTGCTGAACACACAGCCTGTGCTGATATTACAGTGCGACACTATTATTACAGTGTGGTATTAGAGTGTCATTACTGATGCCGGTGTGTAATCAGGGAGAAATCTGAGCTCTTCACACACCTTCACACTCAACCTGTTCACACTCGCCCTAAACCTCCTCTGCTCCTATCGGGAACTGAAGGTAAAAGTATTCCGAACATCTGACTCTCTGTGACTGACGATTACCCTGGTGTGTGTTAACAGCGAAACACTTCCTGCCTCACATGGTTTTACAGTAGACCTGAGTGCAGACGTCATCTGTAGCCTCAAAATGTACATTTAGCCATTTTGATTAATGATTTCATAAATATCCCAATTTAATATTCACTACTAATATTAGAAAATATTTTTTCCAATTTCTAGATCTTGAATTTTTTCTTGAAGTTTTATATTTGCTTGTAATGGAACTGAATGTGAGTAATTAGATGTAGCCCGTTCATTACAACATTAGTTTTCTGTAAAGCAAATGCAGCATTTAAACACTAACAACTTCAAAATAAACAACATCTACATTTTGACTATAATTATCTGCCATCATTTCTATTTCTAGATTTCACTCGGCACAGAATCGGTTCAGTCCAACACATCGCTCACGTCTGGTCAAACTGGAAACCAGTCAGTTCCGGTCACTGGCTGAGCGACCGGTGCGTCTATTTTATAGTCAGTGTGGCGACACATGAATCAGCACTCGCAGGAATCACAACACATGAATGAATAGATTTTCCCGCATCGCCACTGCACATGCCTGTTGTGCCTGTAGGAGACCAGAAGAGATTAGCCTAGCAACTTGACGCTAACGAGATCTAATCAGACTGCAGAATCCATGGACGGTTTAATTCAGGAATGAGACTGATGTAATTATTATAAACGATATTATGAGTGTGATTCAGCTCTCTCTGACAGTGTGTTAATCACATCTCTGAGTGTTTGTTTACATGAATATGATTTGTGGATTCCAGCACGGAGAACGCCGCGGCGCTGAAAGTCTTCAACAACGTGACCTGGGTTTCTGGCCTGACCTAGCTAGTGGTGTGATGCAGATTTTAGACGAGCTACATGGGACGGTTCTCCTGACACCAGGTCTCCTGTCTGTCTGTCTGTCTGTCTGTGGCACATACGTCTGGGGTTAGCTGCTGAAGTGTCTGACTCGGCAGTGTGGGACGAGGAGATGACGATCAGTCTTGCTGAGTACACAGATGTCACGGGTCATAAACCCCAGTGTTAGCTGTAACACTCACTGACATGATGATATAAATATCAGGAGGGCGGAGTCGCAGGTGAAGGGGTGGAGCAGAGAGAAAACATACAGCACTATTAAACCTCCAGGTCAACATTTTATCTGAAAAAAAAAAAGACTCACTGCTTTTGTAAACCTTCTTACAGACCTGTTCCTACACACACACACACACACACACACACAAAGAGCTCCATTACTTAATAAGGTGCTGTTAAAGCAGGGTGTGAGCGCTCAACAGACATGTTCCTGCTTGCCTGGTTACTGTCAGTCTTGTATTTTACACACACACACACACACACACACACACACACACACACACACCATTAATATCAAAGTCTTCCTATTCTATTTATCCTTTATTTAAAACTGCATCATCACAGTGAAAACAATCTCTATACAATAAGGAGATAATGGTGTGTGTGTGTGTGTGTGTGTGTGTGTCTGTCTGTCTACATCGAGTCCCTCCTCCAGTACGCACACAGAATAATCTCCACTAGAGGGTGCTGTTGTGTACCACACCCCTGTCATGATCATTAACATTACAGAGTAGTCAGTGACTTACAAATCCATATATGGAAATGTGGGCATGTCATCACAGTGCCCTGGGCAGCAATCATATATAGTTAATGGATGAGGTTTAGATTATCTGCCCCTCACCCACAAAAACCCCTCCCGTCCTATGTGATATCACACAGCCATGGCAGATCAGCATATGACCCCCGACTGCTAATGATTCATCCGTCCACATGCAGAGACTCAGAGGTCAGAGTAGAGCAGGTGGAAATGGGGTTCTTCATAAGTTTAGGGTTTAAGGTGAGGAGTTTGCAGATCCTGGAGAAAGCCACTAGTCGAGCCACGAACCCTCTAACCTGCGGTGGCTTTAGGGTTTTAATGCTGCCCCCTGGTGTCCTGTCATTAGAACTGTATCAGGGTGCCCTGATCTTTTAAAACGCCTGAACCGTACCGGTGGTGTGTTACTGAAGCGTATGTTTACAGTGCAACTAAAAAAAGTGAATAACATGAAAATGTTTTTTTTTTTGTAATTTAATTTAAAAAGTGAAACTTATATATTCTAGATTCATTACACATCAAGTCAAATACATCAAGCCTCTTTTGTGCAAAAAAAAAAAAAAAAAAAACAGTGTCTCAGAATATTAGAATATTTTATTTTACACAGTATAAATACTGTATTTCTATGTCTAGCTCAGACAATGCATGGGGAAGACTGCTGACTGGACAGCTGTCCAGAACATGATCATCGACTCCCTCCACCAGGAGAAGAAGCCACACAGGGTCATGGCTGAAGGGGCTGGAGGCGTATTCATGGGAAGCTGACTGGAATGGAAAAGTCTTGTAGGAAAGGTTGCACAAGCAAGAGGGATTACTGTAGCCTGAAGAAGATTGTCAAGCAGATGTGATTCAGGACCATGGGAGAGCTGAGTGAGGCTGGAGTCAGAGCATCGAGAGCCACCACACAGACGAGGAGACGGGCTACAGCGGCTGCAGTGCCACAGGCTCATCACCTTCGTGCCACGCCGCACTGATGCAGTAATTCATGCTAAAAGAGCCCTGACCAAGTCCTGACAGACCCCCCCCCTCCCCCACACACACACACCCACGCTCAAAGCATGTACTGTTAAAGCAGAGTCCTGGGGCAGAGATCAGATCTCGCAGTCCAATCAGGAAGTTCTGGAAATCCCGCAGGAGGAGCTCGAGTCAGTGGCTGAGGATCGAGAGAGAGATGTTTGGGATGACCTTCTCATCCTGCTGCCATGGCAACGCATACCAAAGAAAAGCATAAATGTATGAATAATCACTGCTGTTAGCGCCGCGGCTAGCGGCTAGCACGAGCTGAGAGGACCGGACTTTCCAGAAAAACTCTGGAGGTGAAACAGTGTTAGTCAGTAGGAGCCATGCTGAATATAAAGGGTATGGTTTTAAGTTCTAAGACACACCCATCACACACACTCACACTCACACACACACACGCCCTCTGTCCCACACATAATCTCTCACATTTCATGTCACACGCCTCACTGACCAAGGTGCTAAATTTCCGTTTCAATTCTGCTTCCTCTGTTAAAAAGAAGATATTAATGTTGTGTGTGTGTGTGTGTGTGTGTGAAGGAGAAAGAGAGGGTGTGTGTGTGTCACTTCAAAACCCTCAGCTGCTGTAAAAAGTGAAAGTTTTAAGTGTTTATTGTCAGTTACTCTCCAAAACCACTCTGACAGGTTTCTCTCTCTCTCACACACACACACACACACACACACACACACACACACACACACACACCACAATCACACACATACACACTGATTAGTTATTAACTCAAAACTCTAATAATCTCTTTGAGTTATCAGTCTAAACGTTTCTGAGGCACAAAAAATCTCAGAGTCACTGTGCTGACACACACACACACACACACACACACGCACACACACACGCACACACACACACACACTTCCTGTTAAAATTTCAACATTCAGTTTATAATGGCTCTGAAAAAGAAATCCACCTGCACCGTGAGCACATACACACACACACACACACAGACACGCAGACAGAAACACACACACATCTCTCTCTCACACACACTCGGTAGTTAAACAGTTTTTCAGCTCTAACATAGTGAGGACCGGCTACGACAAGTTGAGAAGCACCTGCTCTGTGTGTGTGTGTGTTTAAATCAAAGCAGTATTTTAATTGAAGATTAAACAATATTTCAATGTGACTCACCTCAGTGTAAAGTCCTCACTGTAACTTCAGCGTGTGTGTGTGTGTGTGTGTGTGTGTGTGTGTGTGCGCGTTTAATTCCGTCCGGTTCATCCACTTCTGTTGTGTTTACAACATCTTGCCATCAGTGTGCCCCATAGCACCGAAAACCCTTTACTTCACCATACAGTGTGTGTGTGTGTGTGTGTGTGTGTGTGTGTGTGTCCCTCCCTCTCTCTCTGCAGTGTTTCTCTTTCAGTCTCAGAGCTCTGTCTTTGTCCTCTTTCATTTACTATTCAGTGACTTTCTTTTATGTGTGTGTGAGACACGGGGGATGGTTGCTTCTCTTTTCATTGAGGAAGTGTTCACACTCAGGGAAAACCGAAGTGGACTTTGAAACAGAAGTGGACTTTGAAACAGAAGTGGACTTTGAGCCGCCTGATCCTTACAATAAATACAGAACAGAATGTAAAACACACACACACACACACACACACACACACACAGTATAACACTAAACTTCAGTGTGAGTAATAATGATACTATCAAAGACTGTTTTGACTTTTTGAGGATCAAAAGTTGAATTCTTTAGATCTTTAGCGTTAAAATCTGACTCGCTCTCACTCACTCTCCGTCTATAACGCTCAGGGGGCGGAGCGTATCCCAGGAGACTTAGGGCACGAGTCCAATCCATCATAAGGCACACACACACACACACACACACACACACACACACACACACACACACACAACGGGGGAATTGGGAACATCAGTTAGTCTTAACTGCATGTCTTTGGACTGTAGGATGAAACCGGAGAACCCTGAGGAACCCGGGCCAGGATGCTACTCGCTACACCATGCTGATTGCTGTTATGGAAACTTAATGGTTTCATCTCTCCGTGTTCCTCTGCAGTTTCTCACCTTACTGTCACTCCTGCTTTAGAAACTCAACACACCCTGCAGTTTCTGTTCTCCTTTCACTGGTTAGATTGACCTCTCCACCTGTGTGTGTGTGTGTGTGTGTGTGTGTGTGTGTGTGTTAGGTAAAATTACAATAGAGGTGTAATGACGCGGGTTTATAAGAGCACTAACGCAGGGCTTCTGAGTGGGTGAATGGAAAAAAAACACAAAAGGACCGAGGATCTAAAGTTGATTGGGGGGTGGGGAAGGGGCCCCGCGTGCGGTGGGCTGTGGTGCACTGAGTGTTGTAGTGCCTTTCTACAGCCAGCATTGGCATTTTTGTGGGATCAGAACTGACGGGTGGGCCTTTGGGCCCCGCAGGCATGGGTGAGGCTCTGGTGCTGATTCTATGACCAGTTTATTGACGTATAACTGATAATCAATTCACCTGCGGGTGGACATTTGTCACGGACACGCCAGGCTCTGTCCCCAATCAACGCTCCCAATCTCCCGAATTCTGATCACACACACATACAAATATACCTCACTTCCCTTTACTCAGCGTCTGGTCTACACAACGGATACTGACTCGACTGTTTACCTATGCCAAGCTATCTTCCTCGTCTCCGTGTCTCCAAGTCTCCTCGTCCCTCCAAGCTCCGTGACCTGTCTACCCGTTCCACCGTTCCTGATCCTCCGTCCACCAGCTCCACACCATATCAGATAAGACAGTCCGGTTCATTCCCATTATCCACAGTTTCTCTTATTTTTCTTCTGTGGAGTCTGTTTATCCATACCAGAAGACCAGACCTGAAAAAAATGAACCCGGCGGGCGCTGACCCATTTCAAGAGCTAGTGCAGCGACTCCGTCACGCTTTCACCTCAGCCGCACCACTTCCGGCAACACCATCTACTTCTCCGATTCCTCCCAACCCAGCCAGTCCCATGGCATCAACAGCACCCTACTCTGGAGAGGCAGGGAACTGCAATGGATTCCTCCTTCAATGTGCACTGTCATTTGAGATGCAGCCCCACAGGTTTGCCACTGACCGTTCAAAAATGCATACATCATATCTCTGCTTACAGGAAAAGCACTCCAGTGGGGCGAAGCCATTTGGCAGCAAAATGGAACTGTTTACTTGATTATGATCATTTTGTTTCACATTTTAAGGAAGTGTTTAATCAGTCGGCCAACTTCTCCACCACTGGAGAGAAGTTCAAACTGCATCAGGGAAAGGATTCAATTAATGATTATGTCCTAACTTTTTGAACCCTAGCAGCCTCCAGTGGTTGGAATGAAGCGGCCCTGCTTACAAAGTTACGGCAGGGGCTCGACCCTAACCTGAGGCTAGAACTCGCAGCACATGATGACGCAGTGGGTTTGGAACAATGCATCCAAACAGCCATCACAGTTTCCAATCGCCTACAAGAATGCATCGGTGATATTCTTGTATTCCAAGAGTCTTCCGCAGTTCTCCGCCCACCAGGAAAGAGGTCAGTTCCAGAATCAGACCCAGAAGAATCAGAAGTGTCACTCTTTCTCTTGTCTCGCACCCTCAGAAAGACAATGATTAGAGATAAGAAACTCGCTCCTTGGTATAATGACCACACCCGTGCTTTAAAACAAACCGCTCGAAAATTCGAACGTAAATGGCGCCAAACTAAATTGATAGTATTCAAAATAGCTTGGAAGGAGAGCATCCTGAACTATAAAAAAGCTCTCAGTGATGCTAGATCAACGTATCTCTCCACTCTTATAGAAAATAACAAAAACAACCCGAGATTTTTATTTAATACCGTAGCTAACTTAACTAAAAACAAGACCACTGCAGAAATCTCCACAACAACATCATGCAGTAGTGAGGATTTCATGAACTTTTTCAATAATAAAATCATAAATATTAGGCATAAAATTCAGGCTTTGAAACCAGACAATTTAAATAATTCAGATGATCTAACCACATCACATCAGAACTTAGAACACTTTACTCCCCTTGAAGCGAGGGAACTAATTTCACTCATCTCTTCTTCAAAATCGTCAACCTGTATATTAGATCCTATACCGACACATTTTCTCAAACAGATAGTACCAGCAATAATAGAACCCTTGTTGAAAGTAATTAACTGTTCACTCAGTAGTGGGTATGTCCCCAAATCCTTTAAATTAGCCGTTATTAAACCGCTAATCAAGAAACCTGACCTTGACCCCTGTCTGCTTTCTAATTACAGGCCGATATCAAACCTTCCCTTTATCTCCAAGATTTTGGAAAAGGTAGTATCACAGCAGCTATGTTCACATCTACACAGAAATAGCATAAATGAACTGTATCAGTCAGGATTTAGGCCTCATCACAGCACAGAGACAGCACTTGTTAAAGTAGTAAACGACCTCCTATGGGCCTCTGATCAGGGTTGCGTCACTATACTTGTGTTACTGGACCTCAGTGCAGCTTTTGACACCATTGATCATAGTATTCTCCTTCACAGATTAGAAAAGGTAGTAGGAATTA
This sequence comes from Clarias fuscus, assembly GCA_030347435.1. Taxonomy (NCBI): domain Eukaryota; kingdom Metazoa; phylum Chordata; class Actinopteri; order Siluriformes; family Clariidae; genus Clarias; species Clarias fuscus. The sequence continues at coordinate 37,582,809 of CM059213.1, forward strand.
AGGGAACTGCCCTCTTGTGGCTCAGATCCTATTTGACTGATCGTTATCAGTTTGTAGATTTAGATGGTGACCATTCCTCATGTTCTCAAGTGGAGTTTGGTGTTCCACAGGGCTCAGTTTTAGGCCCACTGCTTTTTTCCCTTTACATGCTTCCTCTGGGCAACATAATTCGTAAACATGGTATTAGTTTTCATTGTTATGCTGATGACACACAATTATATGTCTCAGCAAAACCAGATGAGAAAAACCAGTTTGCTAAAATCGAGCAGTGTGTGCAGGATATACGAGATTGGATGTTAATTAATTTTCTTCTGCTTAATCCTGATAAGACAGAAGTTCTGGTCATAGGACCACAAGTAGCTAGAAGTAAGCTTTCTGATCACACTGTAACTTTAGATGGCCTTTCTGTTCCATCAAGTGCAACAGTAAAAGACCGTCGGTGTGATTATAGATTCCAGCCTTTCGTTTGAAGCTCATGTAGATAATATCACCAGGATAGCTTTCTTTCACCTTAGAAATATTGCCAAGATAAGAAACATATTGTCACTAAATGATGCAGAAAAACTAGTTCATGCTTTTATCACGTCTAGGTTGGACTATTGTAACGCCTTACTGTCTGGTTGTTCAATTAGGTGTATAAACAAGCTTCAGTTAGTACAGAATGCAGCAGCGAGAGTCCTCACTAAAACCAGAAAATACGAGCACATCACCCCTATCTTATCTACACTGCATTGGCTCCCTGTGAAATTTCGCATCGATTTTAAGATACTACTTTTGACATTTAAAGCACTAAATGGTCTCGCGCCACAGTATTTGAGTGAACTGTTAGTGTCTTACGATCCGCCACGCCTACTTCGATCAAAGAATGCAGGCTGCCTGTCAGTACCACGTATTATTAAAACTACAGCAGGGGGCAGAGCTTTTTCTTACAAAGCCCCGAAGTTATGGAATAGTCTTCCTATTAATGTTCGGGACTCAGACACAGTCTCAGTGTTTAAGTCTAGGCTAAAAACCTATTTATTTAGCCAAGCATTTTTGTAAATAGATTAACCTTAGGTAAAGGAGCAGATCTGGGGGACTCATAGACGTAGAGTATTCTGGTGAACTGGTATGTTTAGATGCTGTCCTCCCCACTCTCATTGTTCACTCAGGTTTGTTGACGGTGAGGTGATTGGTTGCTTTACATCTCAGGGAGCCCTCATGTTTGTGTTTCCTTCTGGCTCTCCCTTTTAGTTATGCTGTTATAGTTAGTCCTGCCGGAGTCTCTGCTTGCACTTTGCACTAAATATACATTCACCTTATACATGTTGACTGTGACCATACCTAACTGCCATCTCTCCTTATTTTCTGTTCTCTCCTTTTCTGCTCTCTCCTCTCTCTCTTTCCCCCTCTTCTTTCCCTCTCTCTGTCTCTCTGTCGAGCTACACATGTTTCGCTCCTGAGTTGCCAGTGATCCAGACCCCTCTGCCCTCTGGAGCCGTCTAACCCATCCTGGAGTCCTGCTTCTGGTTGGAGATCTCGTCGCATGGATGCCCCGTGTGGTCTGCCTGGATTCGTATGGTGGCTGGGGATTGTTTCCATGAAGACTGTCCTGTCATCGAGTGATGCTCTGGGGACCTGTGACTTCAGTTGTTCGATAACTCAGGACCGGAATCCCCTACAGTCTACCTGAGCCTCCGGGAACAAACTGGACTCATTTTAATTTTAAAACATCTCCTGTTATACTGAACATCCAGTCTTACACATTATTATGCTGAGCAATTCCTGCTATCCGTTATCACCCAGATGAGGATGGGTTCCCTGTTGAGTCTGGTTCCTCTCAAGGTTTCTTCCTATTACCATCTAAGGGAGTTTTTCCTTGCCACCGTCGCCCTCGGCTTGCTCATCGGGGACAATCTTGTCATTTTGATTCATATACATTGCATAAAAACTTACTTCTTTTTATTGTGTAAAGCTGCTTTGCGACAATGTCAATTGTTAAAAGCGCTATATAAATAAAATTGACTTGACTTGACTTGACAATGCCGGCTGACCCAGGGACTTTGCCCTTACTGTGCTGAAAAGGGACATGTCGACCTCCTCGACCTCTGGTGAGCAATATCTCTTATATAGGTAAACCTATGGCTCCTTTAACCACCACTGTTATAATTGATACTCTACGTCATTCTGTTACAGTGAAGGCTCTCTTGGATTCGGGGTCAGCCGGCAATTTCATCTCTACGTCACTCTGTCTACAATTCGATATCCCTCTGAGACCCCAGCTGACTCAATTTAAGATGTTTCACGGGTGCTGCCGCAAGAGGAGGATGGGTGCGTTACACCACAACCCTGCTACACATGCGAGTGGGTTGGCTCCATGAGGAGGAAATTGAGTTCCTGGTTCTGGAACGATCCACAACTGACCTCATTCTTGGCTCACCCAACATCAACCCATTATCTCCTGGTAGAGTGGCGAGATCCTGAAGTGGGGAGAACCCTGTATAGGACACTGTTTAAAAATTGAACTGGCCACAGCATTAACACCACTTCCACCACTTCCATCCTGGACTCATACTCCTACTTTCAGGATATTTTCTGCCCAAGGCGAGCCACCCAGCTACCCACTCATAGACTATGCGATCGATCTCCTTTTGTGTGAACCAGTGCCCAAAGGTAAAATCTACTCACTGTCCATCCTAGAGCAAAAGGTCATGGAAAAATACATTGAAGAGGCCCTTAGACAAGGGTACATCAGGCCCTCCACGTCCCCTGCTGCTTCCAGTTTCTTCTTCGTAGATAAAAAAGACTTCGTCCATGTATTGATTACCGCGCCTAAACAAAATTACTATCAAGTTCAGTAACCCGTTTCCTCTCGTTCCTTCTGCACTGGAACAACTACGAGGCACCCAGATTTTCACCAAGCTGGATCTCCAGTGCGCGTATAATCTGATTTGAATATGCGAGGGGGATGAGTGGAAGATGGCATTCATCACCCCAACAGGGCATTATGAATACCCTGTCATGCCGTATGGATTGGTCAATGCCCCCTCCGTCTTCCAGGGATACATGAATGAGGTGTTTCGGGAGTATCTTAATCGTTTCGTGCTGGTTTACATCAATGATATCCTTATCTACTCCCGGAACGAAACAGAACATCGCCTCCATGTAACCAAAGTTCTCCAGAAACTCAGAACACACCAACTGTTCCTAAAGGCAGAAAAGTGTTCCTTCCATCAGCCCTCCATACAATTCCTTGGCTACTGCATTAGCCTCCATGGCATCAAGATGGACGAAAGGAAGGTGGAAACCATCCGTAACTGGCCGACTCCGTCGACCATTAAACAGCTTCAATGCTTCTTAGGGTTCGCAAACTTCTACAGGAGATTCATCAAGAACTACAGTTCTCTGGTATCCCCACTCACCGATCTCCTAAAAGGTAAACCAAAAGCCCGATCCTGGACTCCCAAAGCCACAAAAACCATGTCTGTCCTTCAGAGAGCATTCACTTCAGCACCAATCCTCATTCTCCCGGATCGCAACAAACCTTTCCGAAGTGGACACATCACAATCCGGAGTTGGCGCTGTACTGTCGCAGCAGGGGAAAACCTTACAGTATCTTCCATGTGCTTTCTTTTCCTGGAAGATGTCTCAGGCCGAGAGGAACTATGACATTGGAAACCGTCAACTTCTGGACATAAAATTGGTTCTGGAAGTATAGAAACACAGGTTGGTGGGGGCGTTACATCCTTTCATCGTCCTCACCAACCATAGGAGTAGCTCCGTGAAGCCAAGCGTGTGAACCCACAACAAGCCTGGTGTGCCTTATATTTCACGAGATTTCATTTCACTCTCCTATCAGCCAGGAACAAAGAATACCAAAGCAGACGCTCTTTCTCGCCTTCACAAACCAGACGAGAACTTGGAACCCCCCCCCCCGAAAACATTCTACCTCCAACCTTATTTGTTTCTCCCATCCAGTGGGTACTGGACGATCAAATCCAACACGCCAGTGTCTCCAAGCCTTCTCCACCTGACTGTCCACCTCATCGAACCTACGTTCCCACCACTCAGCGTGACTCACTTATTCACTAACTCCACACGTCGTTGGGCACTGGTCACCCCGGGGCCAATCAAACCTTCTCAGAGCTAGAAGAGCGCTTCTGGTGGCCCAATATGGCCGAACATGTCAGATGGTACATGAGGGGATGCCGGGAGGGTGCCGTGACCAAAGCCCCCAGTCACTTGCCCTCAGGAAAACTGCTACCCCTACCAATTCCCTGGCTTCCCTGGTCACACCTAGGGGTAGATTTTGTCACAGACCTCCCCTCTTCCGGGGTTATATCTGCATTCTGGTTATCGTGGATCGTTTTTCCAAATCCTGTTGTCTGGTTCCCTTAAAATGTCTTCCCTCCGCCAAAGAGACAGCAGAGGCCATCTTCAATCAGGTTTTTCGTGTACCATCCTCAAAGTAATGGTCAGACCGAACGCAAGATCCAGAATATAGGTCGATACCTCCATACCTTCTGTCATGGTCGCCAGCACTCCTGGAGCCAGTTCATTGCATGGGCCGAGTACTCCCAAAACTCTCTCCATCAACCCTCCACTGGACTCACTCCATTCCAGTGTGTACTCGGGTACCAACCTCTATTGTTTCCCTGGAATGGAGAACCATCGGAAGTCCAGCAGTAACACACTGGTTCCAGGAGAGTGAGAGGGTTTGGGATTCATCAACTACAGAGAGTAGTTAGAAGACAACGAATCACTGCTAACGTGAGGAGAGCAGATGCCCTTGCCTTCCAACTGGGACAGAAGGTTTGGCTCTCCACACAAGACATCTGTCTTCGACTGCCCTGCAAGAAGCTGAGTCCCCGTTTCATTGGCCCCTTCAAAATCATCTCACAGATCAACCCTGTCACATACAAGTTAAGTTTACCCCACACATATAAAAGTCATCCCATCTTTCCAACCATACCACTCACCTGTTTTTCCTGTGTCCACAGAGGCTGGTCCCTACAACAACCCCCCCCCCCCCCCCCCCCCCCCCCCCCTCTGGTCCTAGAGGATGGCACAATCTACACTGTGAAGGAGATTCCGAGATCCTGTCGCTGAAGTGGACGACTCGAGTGTCTTGTGGACTGGAAGGGATAAGGCCCTGAGGAGAGGAGCTGGGTCCCACGAGCAGACATCCTCGATCCAAACCTCCTCAGGGAATTCCACCACCAACAGCCACAAATGCCTGCTTCCAGTGGTAGAGGTCGTCCACCCCGGAGACATTTCCTGCGGCCCTCAGGAGCGGTCCGAGAAGGGGGTGGTTCTTTCACGGACAAGCCAGGCTCCGCTCCCAATCAACGCTCCCAATCTCCCGCATTCTGATCACACACACCTGCACCTCATCACCCACACATATAAATACACCTCATTTCCCTTCACTCAGCATCTGGTACACAAGATACGGACTCAATGTTTACCTGCGCCAAGTTATATTCCTCATCTCTGTGCTTCCTCGTCTCCGTGTCTCCAAGTCTTCTCGTCCCTCCGTGTCCGGTCTACCCGTTCCACCATTCTTGATCCTCCTTCCACCAGCTCCACACCATATCAGATAAGACTTTCCGGTTCACTCCCATTATCCACATCTCATCCCCAAACAGTTTACCCTCCATTGTCAAATAAAGTGCCCGTTCGGGTTTTCTCTGATTTCTGTCTGTGGAGTCTGTTTGTCCGTAACAACGTTATGATGTCAATGATGATTGCTGAAGTAAAAGTGATAACCTTCTTGATTTTATAAATTATTTGACTATAAATTTCAGTCTGAATGCTGTTGTTTAAGTCCTTTATTGGAGAGTTCTAAATGTAACTAACATTTTATTAGTTTATAAATACAAACAATATTTTGTCACTAACACATCAAGTGTAAAAACCATAAACGATATAATATACCACCGAGCACAGGGAGAACACTCCACACACACAGAGACGGGAACCGAATCCGGACCCTGGAGGTATGAGGTGACAGTGCTAACCTGGTTTAAGTTCCTTCATTTCTTTACTTTAATTAATCTCTTTACATCCGCACCTACACCAGCCTGCCGTTATCCTTAAATCCTGACGATATTGTATTTTGTTTTCTCTCATTCGTTTCTGTAGAAGCGCTGGTCCCACACATGCGTGTGTGTGTGTGTGTGTGTGTGTTTGGCTGTGTGCTTTACACGGTGCAACTGCAATAACATCTCTGTTGTGTTACCGTCCTTACTACAGGATGTCTACAATTACCTTTGGGATCAATAAAGCATTAATCAATCAATCAATCAATCAATCAGTTTATCTATCTATCTATCTATCTATCTTTTTATTTTAGGGAGTGAGGGAAGATTCTGAGACCCGGACGTCACCTTCAGCTCCTGTAAGTAAACATGAACTCGTTAATACCTTTATTAGTAAATTACGATCATTGTAAGATGTCATTAAAATCTGTAATGAGACTAAAACTCCTACTGATAAACTTAAAGCAGGTTCTGTTAGATTACGGACAGGGTGATGTTTCTCTACAGTATGGTGCTGTTCATGGCTAGGGGCTGCATCACCTGCTGCAGGACGTGTCTCATCTCCTGGAGCTCGGGATGGAAGTACGGTGTGACCATGTGATTTCTCAGAGCGCGGCGCTGGCTCGACTCCTGCTGCAGATCCAGCCTGAGGAACAGCACACTACAGTCAGATCACTACTTCTGACAAAACCCTCGCTCGGGGGGAGATCATGAGGACCTGCGGGAGGAAAACACATCGCCAAAACATCCAGTATTCTCTCACCTGTGTTGGCGGATCCTGTTCCCCCACTCAGATTTCTGTTTGCTGCAACAAAACATTCTCATTTTTATATCTGCATCTCTGCGTGTGTGTGTGTGTGTGTGTGTGTGTGTATGTGTGTGTGTGTGTATGTGTGTGTGTTATACCATTCTGTCCCTTTTGTATCTTTGGTTTCATTAGATGGGGGAGAGCGAGACATGCCTACAGCCTGAGAGTACAGAGAGAGCACTGCACACACACACACACACACACACACACACACACACACACACACACACACACACACGACAGAAGAAAGTGCAACGGCAGGATTATTACTGTTAGCGGACACTGTGTATAGTTACACAGTTGCTATGGTTACAGCAGACACTTAGACAGTGTGTAGTGTACGGTATATAATGTAACGTAACGTCTCTCACTGAACTCAGGTGTTGAATCTGGTGTTGAGTCTGAATGAGACTGCAGAGAGAGAGAGATCAAATAAAACATAAATATATACAGTATAAATGTACACCGTCAGTTAGCCGATGATGGTGTTCATGTTTAGAGTGTGTAGGGTGTAGTGTGTAGTGTGTAGTTTGGGACATGACCACAGTGACGGACCTGTAGAAGTTGGAGGTCAGAGTGATGAAGCTCCTCCTCTGCTGTTTGAGGATCCTTCATCTTCATCTCATCTTTCAGCTTCTCTCTCTGCAGGAGCTGATTCATGTAAATCTGTACACACACACACACACACACACACATTCCTCTTCTCTCTTGATGTTTTCTAATTTGCATAATAACAATAATAATAATATTAATAATAATAATAACCCAGTGTTGTGAACTTGTCCTAGGATGGAGATTTGGGTCAAAGCTCTCAGGAGAGTCTGAGCCTCAATATCCATCAATAACCTGCTGACATCTGAAAACATCTGAGCTGTGAGCAGAGGAACAGCTGAAGCTCTCAAATGGTCATGTGGACTTAACAGAGACTTCTGAGGACATCTGCAACAGTGGAGGTGTGGCCATATACAGGGGCGGAGTTACATTCAGTTCCGTACAGCTCAGGTGCCGTCAGTGTCCGGAGTCGATCCGCTAATCTGTACCTGCTGGGTATTAATCAACGCTTGGGTACGCCCAGGCGACGGCCATCAGCCAATCAGATTCCAGCAGGCTTTAACACAGCTAACGCTGAGCTGACAAAAATAAGTTCATCTCCGGTCTCTCACTATGCTCTCAGTGTCTTGGCATGAACTGGCAACTCGGGTGCTATTGGTTAGGTTGCTGTTGTTATTATTATTATTATTATTATTATTATTATTATTATTAATAGTATTATTACTAAGTGTGTGTGTGTGTTAAAACAGTACCATCAGTTTGTCTTGCAGGTGCTCGTAGTCTTGTGTGAGCGGTGTGTGTTGAGTGATGCGGCGGATCAGCAGTGTGTCGGGGTTCTGCAGGACTGTTGGAGTCGGATCAGAACCTCTCACGGTTCTCTCCTTCAGCTGTAAACCTCGACCCAGAGACAATCCGAACGGAGGACCGGGGATCTTCACCTAGAACCCAGTGTGTTAGACATGAGGGGAGGATTCTGTGAGGAGGAGACTGAGATAAACACACACACTCTCTCTCTCTCTCTCTCTCTCACACACACACACACACATATATACTTGTACAACCAGTTTTCGGGGACTACAAACTGGATCCTACAATGTTGGAACTTGAATTTCTAAAAGGTTTAGAAGCAAATGCACAACAGATTCTTGTTTCAGCTGTAGGGGTTTGAGATGAACACACACACACACACACACACACACTCTGATCAACACTGTGCTCTTTAACCACGCCCACTCTCAGAGACGCCTGATCTCTGTCTGATGATATAAGCTAAATGGATTTGAGCCGTTGCTCCGCCTCAGTAGCTGATTGGCTGCTGTGTGTTTACCTCAGAGGCGGGGAATGTGTCCCACTTCCTGGATTTAAAGTTTGCAGGAATGATGTCATCCAGGTGTTCAGGTGAGAGCCAATAGGAATTCAGGTCAGAGAAAGGTTTCAGGATTGTGATAGCAAACGCCTCTGTTAAACACACACACACACACACACACACACACACACCACAGATGAGTGCATAAATGTATTAAAGTGTACAATACACTTTAATACAGGTTACAAATGTAACCTGCAGACTTTTACTGGAGTAATATTTACTTTGGGGTGTGTTTACTTTTACTTCACTACAGGGTTTGCGTACTTTGGCAGAAACACGATTACACGACTGATGAATCCCTTTAACATCACTGACTCCATTGCAATACAGTATGTAGATTTAACCAATATGACACCGGAGGTGGTGCTGTTGTACTGAATATCAGCACGGCTGTGAAATCTTCAGTACTCATGTGTCTATGATCACATCACAGCCGTGCTGATATTCAGTACAACAGCACCACCTCCGGTGTCATATTGTTTAAATATATATATATATATATATATATATATACTGTGTATATTAATACAGTATAAACACTGAAAAAAAATTGAATTGAATTTACATTTAGGCATTTGGCGAACTCTCTTTTCCTGAGCAACTTACAAAAGTGCTTTGAAGTTTCTCTCACACACTGTCACATGACACATGGAACTCAGCTGTTGTGTGTGTGTGTGTGTGTGCTGACTCAGACCTAACCCTAGAATATTTCCAAATGTCCAGTACATATGAATAAGAGACGCCTCTCCGCTTTGACATTTATCACAACAAGGATCGACGTCTGGGTAGAAACGGGAAAGCTTGAGTTTGGAGAAATGAGCCCTGTGTACAACCTTAAACTGTAATAAAGAGTGACGGCGCATAAGGAGGTGGAGTTGACAACCTGAGTTCCATGTGTCATGTGACAGTGTGTGAGAGAAACTTCAAAGCACTTTTGTAAGTTGCTCAGGAAAAGAGAGTTCGCCAAATGCCTAAATGTAAATTCAATTCAATTTTATTTGTATAGAGCTTTTAACAATTGTCATCGTCGCAAAGCAGCTTCACACAATCAAATGTGTACGAGATGTGTGTGTGTGTGTGTGTGTGTGTGTGTGTGTGTGTGTGAATCAGAATGATCAGATGGTCCCTGATGAACGAGCCGAGGGCGACGGTGCTGAGGGAAAAACTCCCTGAGATGGTAATAGGAAGAAACCTTGAGAGGAACCAGACTCAACAGGGAACCCATCCTCATCTGGGTGATAACGGAGAGCAGGGATTTGATCTGCACTCATACTGTGTGTTAGGAGGCTGGAAGTTCAGTATAACAGATGTTATAACAGATGTTAAATGTGTGTGCATGCTCCGTGTGTGTGTGTGTGTGTGTGTGTGTGTGTGTGTGTGTGTGTGTGTGTGTGTGTGTGTGTGTGTGCTGACCGTGTGTGTGTGGTATGGGGTCTCTGAGCACAGCGACTGAGGGATCTGTGTTCTCCTTCTGCAGAATCTCGTCTACAGTCTGAGAGGAGAGGAACTCCAGCGCAGAACCATCAGCATACACCACAAACAACCTGTAACACACACACACACACACACACAGGCAAATCAGAATATTGTGTGTGTGTGTGCGGTGTTAACCCTGCTCAGACCTTACTCACCGAGGTGTGTGTGTATCGACGTCGGTGTTCTGTTGTGCCTTTTGCTCTGTGTCGCTGTGTGTGTGTGAGATGGAGACCCTGCCCTCTGCTGTGACCTACACACACACATTGATCTCTTCATGTACCAGGTTTGTGTGTGTGTGTGTGTGTGTGTGTGTGTGTGTGTGCTAACCTGGTACTGGTTTCCCTCTGAGTCCGTGACCTCACACACTAAACCCTGGGAGTGGCTCATGATGTAACGGCCACACTGGTTTCCTTCAGGTCCTGTACTGCTGTACACGGCCACACCATCCTCACGAACAGACAGACAGCCTCCATCAGACAGGCGGACCTACAGCGCAGACGGAGAGAGAGAGAGAATCCATCCTATCATCCATCCTATCCATCCTTTCAACTAATCTCTCTCTCCATCCTGTCGTCTACATCTTTATAATTCATTCATCTGTTTATCCACTTTTTAACCCGTCTTCCACCATCTACACATCTCCTCATCCTTTCATTAATCCATCCACCCTCCACCTGCTCTACCCCCCCCCCCCCCCTCACCCTGTATGATCCGAGTGCAGTGGCGCTGATGGTGGTTCCGTCCCTGAAGAGAACCTCAGCGCTCTTCTCCTCACACTTCATCCTCACTGTAGCGTATCCACTCTTCTCCATCTTCACCTCGCTCGCTCTCCCTCCATCACGTCTGCTGCCTGAAAAAAACAAAACAACCTCAGCTTTTAAGTTTAATTTTGTTTTTTTATACCAACTTTACCTTCTTCTTCTTCTTCTATTTGTTTTGTTGCATGAGTCATTTGCATTTTTATTTTATATTTCAGATGTTTACTTGCAGTTGACCAATTCCATTTTATTATTACCATTAATTAATGAATTAATTGCACTGATGCTGTCCTGATGCACAAATGCACACTGATTGGTCAGAAGGTGTTGATTAAGTCTCTATAACAGCAGCTCAGTTCAGATGATTATTAATGCTCTTGCTCTGATACGGTATGGTTTCCATAGCAAGGGACGTGTACAGCGCCCGCTCCTCTGATCATAAAGACCCATGACACCCCTGACCTGAGTTCTGCTGCCTCAGCGTCTCCCTCTGCTGGTAGCTGGAGGTAATTCTGGTTCCGTCAGCGTGATCCACTACAGCTCTGTGTTTTTCCGACACACACATCACACCATCATCCCTCGTCATCAGCACCTGACACAGTGAGGAGATTCAACTCATGATGATCTGATGTGTGTGTGTGTGTGTGTGTGTGTGTGTGTGTGTGTGTGTGTGTGTGTGTGTGTGTGTGTGATTGATGACTCACACTGTGTGTTTGTGGGTCAGTGCTGTAGAAGGTCAGGACAGGGTTCTCCTCCACTTGTTCTCCTCGGATGGTCCTGATCCTGACCCCTGATGGAGTGGTGGTGCACCACAAACCGCCTGTCACCGTTACCTGCTCTTTAAGCTCCGCCCTTGCTGTTGGCTCCACCCCTTCAACTCCAGTATCTGAGCTGGGCTTAACTGAGGAGAACATCAACAAGTACAATCACACATGCTTCATGAAGTGTGTACTAGTGTGAACTCACTGTGTGGTGGTGTCTATCAGTGTGTATCAGTGTGTATCAGTGTGTATCAGTGTGTACTGGTATGTACAGGTAATCTCTGACTTACAAACATTCGAGTTACAAATTTCCTCAGACACGAACGGACTGCAGTCCTACAATCGTTTTGTAGATGCAAGCAAATCACGGAAGTAGCGGTTTGTTGCGTCAAGCTCACAGTCGCCCATAATTGCTGTGGAGCTACGATTAATGTGAGAGCACCGCGCTGAGAGAGCTCGGCCAATCAACTGTCAATCCTACGGCATCACACGGGAATCGAACCAACGATCTCTGGATGATAGGGCGAGCGATTTATTCAATTCAATTCAATTCAATTCAATTCAATTTTATTTCTATAGCGCTTTTAACAATGGTCATTGTCTCAAAGCAGCTTCACAGAAATGAAAAGAAAATGAAAAGAAGACTCATGGAAATGTATATATGTGTAAGAAAAATGTGTCTAGATAATGAGATTCTCCCTGATGAGCAAGCCTGATGAGATTTACCACTGCATTTCATAATGTTTGTGTATGTGTGTAGAGGTGGGTCAGTGTGTATTGTGTGTGGTAATGTGTATCTGTGTGTATCAGTGTGTAGTGGTGTGTGTAGTGTGTAGTGGTGTGTATCAGTGTGTGTGTGTGTGTGTGTGTAGTGGTGTGTATCAGTGTGTAGTGGTGTGTATCAGTGTGTAGTGGTGTGTATCAGTGTGTAGTGGTGTGTTGTGGTGTGTATCAGTGTGTAGTGGTGTGTTGTGGTGTGTATCAGTGTGTAGTGGTGTGTTGTGGTGTGTATCAGTGTGTAGTGGTGTGTTGTGGTGTGTATCGGTGTGTAGTGGTGTGTTGTGGTGTGTATCAGTGTGTAGTGGTGTGTATCAGTGTGTAGTGGTGTGTTGTGGTGAGTATCAGTGTGTAGTGGTGTGTGTAGTGTGTAGTGGTGTGTATCAGTTTGTAGTGGTGTGTATCAGTGTGTAGTGGTGTGTGTAGTGTGTAGTGGTGTGTATTAGTGTGTATTGGTGTGTAGTGGTGTGTAGTGGTGTGTATCAGTGTGTAGTGGTGTGTATTAGTGTGTAGTGTGTAGTGGTGTGTATTAGTGTGTATCAGTGTGTAGTGGTGTGTATCGGTGTGTAGTGGTGTGTAGTGGTGTGTATCAGTTTGTAGTGGTGTGTATCAGTGTGTAGTGGTGTGTGTAGTGTGTAGTGGTGTGTATTAGTGTGTATTGGTGTGTAGTGGTGTGTTGTGGTGTGTAGTGGTGTGTATCAGTGTGTAGTGGTGTGTATTAGTGTGTAGTGTGTAGTGGTGTGTATTAGTGTGTATCAGTGTGTAGTGGTGTGTATCGGTGTGTAGTGGTGTGTAGTGGTGTGTAGTGGTGTGTATCAGTGTGTAGTGGTGTGTATCAGTGTGTAGTGGTGTGTAGTGGTGTGTATCAGTGTGTAGTGGTGTGTATCAGTGTGTAGTGGTGTGTATCAGTGTGTAGTGGTGTGTAGTGGTGTGTATCAGTGTGTAGTGGTGTGTAGTGGTGTGTATCAGTGTGTAGTGGTGTGTATCAGTGTGTAGTGGTGTGTAGTGGTGTGTAGTGGTGTGTAGTGGTGTGTATCGGTGTGTAGTGGTGTGTAGTGGTGTGTATCAGTGTGTAGTGGTGTGTATCAGTGTGTAGTGGTGTGTATCAGTGTGTAGTGGTGTGTAGTGGTGTGTATCGGTGTGTAGTGGTGTGTATCAGTGTGTAGTGGTGTGTATCAGTGTGTATCAGTGTGTAGTGGTGTGTAGTGGTGTGTAGTGGTGTGTATCAGTGTGTATCAGTGTGTAGTGGTGTGTATCAGTGTGTATCAGTGTGTAGTGGTGTGTAGTGGTGTGTAGTGGTGTGTAGTGGTGTGTATCAGTGTGTAGTGGTGTGTATCAGTGTGTAGTGGTGTGTATCAGTGTGTATCAGTGTGTAGTGGTGTGTAGTGGTGTGTATCAGTGTGTATCAGTGTGTAGTGGTGTGTAGTGGTGTGTAGTGGTGTGTATCAGTGTGTATCAGTGTGTAGTGGTGTGTAGTGGTGTGTATCAGTGTGTATCAGTGTGTAGTGGTGTGTATCAGTGTGTATCAGTGTGTAGTGGTGTGTATCAGTGTGTATCAGTGTGTAGTGGTGTGTAGTGGTGTGTAGTGGTGTGTATCAGTGTGTATCAGTGTGTAGTGGTGTGTAGTGGTGTGTATCAGTGTGTAGTGGTGTGTATCAGTGTGTAGTGGTGTGTGGTGGTGTGTATCAGTGTGTAGTGGTGTGTATCAGTGTGTAGTGGTGTGTAGTGGTGTGTATCAGTGTGTAGTGGTGTGTAGTGGTGTGTAGTGGTGTATAGTGGTGTGTAGTGGTGTGTAGTGGTGTGTATCAGTGTGTAGTGGTGTGTATCAGTGTGTAGTGGTGTGTAGTGGTGTGTATCAGTGTGTATCAGTGTGTAGTGGTGTGTAGTGGTGTGTAGTGGTGTGTAGTGGTGTGTATCAGTGTGTAGTGGTGTGTATCAGTGTGTAGTGGTGTGTAGTGGTGTGTATCAGTGTGTAGTGGTGTGTATCAGTGTGTAGTGGTGTGTATCAGTGTGTAGTGGTGTGTAGTGGTGTATAGTGGTGTGTAGTGGTGTATAGTGGTGTGTAGTGGTGTGTAGTGGTGTGTATCAGTGTGTAGTGGTGTGTATCAGTGTGTAGTGGTGTGTAGTGGTGTGTATCAGTGTGTAGTGGTGTGTATCAGTGTGTAGTGGTGTGTAGTGGTGTGTAGTGGTGTGTAGTGGTGTGTAGTGGTGTGTATCAGTGTGTAGTGGTGTGTAGTGGTGTGTATCAGTGTGTAGTGGTGTGTATCAGTGTGTAGTGGTGTGTAGTGGTGTGTAGTGGTGTGTAGTGGTGTGTAGTGGTGTGTATCAGTGTGTAGTGGTGTGTAGTGGTGTGTATCAGTGTGTAGTGGTGTGTATCAGTGTGTAGTGGTGTGTAGTGGTGTGTATCAGTGTGTAGTGGTGTGTAGTGGTGTGTATCAGTGTGTAGTGGTGTGTATCAGTGTGTAGTGGTGTGTAGTGGTGTGTATCAGTGTGTAGTGGTGTGTATCAGTGTGTAGTGGTGTGTAGTGGTGTGTAGTGGTGTGTAGTGGTGTGTATCAGTGTGTAGTGGTGTGTAGTGGTGTGTATCAGTGTGTAGTGGTGTGTATCAGTGTGTAGTGGTGTGTAGTGGTGTGTAGTGGTGTATAGTGGTGTGTAGTGGTGTATGCTGTTGCTTATTAGTGTAGAAGTGTGTAGTTGTATATAGTTGTATATTAACCCTTTGTGTCTCTGCTCTGTGTAGACGTGTCCACGTCCCATCCTTCGCTGATGGACACACACACCGGCCCTGAGTCAGGACTGACACTCACTGTACCATCAGTAAACAGCACCTACACACACACACACACACACACACACATATACATAGAAATGACACAAGAGTTTCCAATATTTATAAAAATAAAAAAAAGAATGTGTGTGTATGAATCTTAGTGTGTGTGTGAGTGTGTGTGTGTATGCATGTTGCATGTGTGTGTGTGTGTGTGTGTGTGTGTGTGTGTGTGTGTGTGTGTACCGTAGTGGACCCGTCCCTCATGTGTCTGATCACGGCTCCGTCACAGGTAATGGTACGTGATGACTCGGTGTGTGTTGCAGGAAGTCCGAATCCTGAGAGGGGGAGTGACTGACGGACCAACACAGCCTGACCTTCTACACACACACACACACACACACTGTTAGTTTGTTTACATAAATAAAGATTCTTCAAAACCTAAAACAACATGTCAGTGTTTGTGTTACATTGTGTTGTGTCACTGTACTATCTGTGCAGGATATCGTGTGTGTGTGCGTGTGCGTGTGTGTGTGCGTGTGCGTGTGTGTGTGCGTGGGTGTGTGTAGACTGACGTTCTGTGTGTTGGAAGCTGAAATGGATCTGAAGGCCCGTGGGAAGAGAAACATGGAGCTGAAGAGGTGGAGCATCGACGTCCTGCAGAAACACAACCAGAGACCCGACGTCTAAGTGTGTGTGTGTGTGTGTGTGTGTGTGTGTGAGCATCGTTCTGTATGAGTGTGTGTACCTGATGTGTGTGACTGTAGGCGAGTGCGAGTCCGTTACTCAGTACGGCGTAAAAACAGCCGCATTTCTCACTCTGACCTGAAGACAAGAACACACACTCGACATCTCAACTCTAATAACACTCTCACACTCTGCTGATAATAGACAGTAACAGCACTGGGCGCTTAACATTACACATAACACACATTTGTACATTTAACACACATCTGCACACCTGGAACTTTGCACATTGTTCTGCTCATGACTGGACGTTGTGTTTCTATTTCAGTTTCATTCTGTTTTATGACTTACATGGTGGAAATTTTACAGCTAAAATTTTCTATATTTGTATAATTTATTATTATATTCTTATTTCATATTCTTCATTTGAATACTCTATTTTTATTTCTTTAATTTAAGGTCCCGGGCGGTCGTACAGGCATTTCACTTCATACCAACTTTACATGTGACAAATAACACGAGGCTGAATCCCAAATCCCTCACTAACCCCTGATCAAGGGCACTACTCGGAGTGTGGAACAAGGGAGTGTACACCCTACATAGTGCACTAGCTTTACATTTAACACTATTTGGGATTCGACCCCAGAACCCTGAAGTTACCGGAGCTGATATTCTAAAGTGTAATCAGTGTAAATCTGCAGTAAATCTGGTGAGTTTCTCAGGACTGAACACCACCACCATGGTTTAATCTCCTCACCAGGAGCTCCTACAGAGAACCGCTGATATAGTAAGTATCGATCGGCAGCTCCGCCAGTCGCGGTTAGTTAGTTCCGCCAGACGTGGAACAATGTGTGTGTGTGGGCGGAGCCAAAAAACTGGTTACATAAAGAAACCAATCATAATCTGTTGATAATAAATGGTGTTTGTGGAACTCTCATATAAAAGTGATGTCACACTTGAGCACAGCTGTGTGTGAGAGTGTGTGTGTGTTTTTCCAGTACCGTGTGTGTTCTGTCTCTCTGGTTCTGTGATGTGTGTGTAGAAACAGTGGCCATCTTTTTTCACACATACTTTCAGCTGTGTCGAGCCTGATACACAAAACACAATCAAACAAAAATACTGTACGTGTGTGACTCTGTTTGACTGTGTGTGTGTGTGTGTGTGTGTGTGTGTGTGTGTGTGTGTGTGTGTGTGTACCTTGTACATAGTGAACTCTCTCCACACTGATCTGTCCTCCGTCTGATGGATACACACTCTGCGTCTCTCCTCTCACCTGCACCAACCTGCCGCCCATCCTGTAACCTGTAAACTCCTATACACACACACACACACACACGCACGCACGCACGCACGCACACACACACACACACACACACACACACACACACACACACACACACACGAGACTTGTATAATACGAGATGTATGTATGGTATTTCTACGCGTGTGTGTGTGTGTGTGTGTGTGTGTGTGTGTGTGTGTGTGTGCTGTGTCACTCACCGGTTGTTTCTCAGTGTGTGTGTGATCGTCACTCCTCTCGTGTGTGTCGTGTGTGAGGTGTGTGTCGCTCCTCGACTCTGTACCGGATGGAGATGTGTGATGCTCCTCCTCTCGGGTCGACTCCGCCCGCTCTCCTCCCTTAGCAGAACTCTTCGTCTCCTTCTTCGTCTTCTTCGTCACATCCTCATCCTTCGGTCGGTCCTTCTCCATCTTCCACGCCTTACACACACACACACACACACACACACACACACACACAGTCATCTCTAAATTAAAATGATGATTATTATTATTACATTCATAAATAAAATAATCATAAGATAAAACATTTAACTCTTAAACTGAACTATTTTAATGTAATGTGGCGGTGGTCCTGCGCTGCTCACTTTCAGAGAGTCGTTTCGTATAAACACTTCTGACACTTGGGACACTCCTGAAACACACACACACACACACACACACACACACACACTTGTAAGCACAGATTGGCTGAGAGCGGTGAGGTGTGTAGCGATTGGGTCAGAGCGGTGTGTCTGAGTGTGTTTGCCTTTCATGGCCGTATCCAGTGTCTCTGACTCTCGTTGTCGTCGTTGTTGTTGTTGTTGTTGCCGTCTCTCCTCCTCCTCGACTCGGATCCAGTCCCTGATGGACTCTGCGACATTCTCCAGGTAGCTCCTACACACACACACACAAACACACACACAC
The DNA here is from genome assembly GCA_030347435.1 of Clarias fuscus. Taxonomy (NCBI): domain Eukaryota; kingdom Metazoa; phylum Chordata; class Actinopteri; order Siluriformes; family Clariidae; genus Clarias; species Clarias fuscus. Next base: position 37,600,989 of record CM059213.1, read on the forward strand.
ACACACACACACACACACACATACACACAAACACACACAAACACCCACACCCACATACACACAAGCACACACACACACATACCCACACACCCACACACACATGCACACAAACACACATACACACACACACACACACACACACATACACACACACACACACACACACACATACCCACACACACATGC
>CM059213.1:37606174-37619983 GCA_030347435.1 Clarias fuscus
GAGAAAAAGGCGGGAAAGGTCACACCGTGTTCAGGGTGAGAGTCAGGGTCAGAGCGGGATGCGGGTACGGGGTTCTTACCGTGTTCCTCAGACGTGTCGTCTCTCTCCTCCTCCTGAGCCACGGACGGTGTCTGACTCCTGTCTGATCTCAGTCTGATCACGCTGGAGACGTGGACACCGACCGAGTCCAGCGCAGAGATCAGGCTCGGCTGATGGAAACCCGTCATGAGGACGTAGTGCTGCGGACCGTCGTCTGGTTCATCGTCTACACACACACACACACACACACAGGGGCACAGACTATAGATTTAAGGTCGTCCTGCAATTGACCTTTGACCTCTGTAAGGACGTACCGATGTAGCTGACGTCGCTCTCGTCTCCTCGGCGTTTCAGCGCGGTGTCTTTACGAGGGGGCGGAGTTTCTGTTCCTTTTTTACCTTTATCACTTTTCTCTTTAACAGGAACCACTAATGCTGGTGCCTGTCCCACACACACACACACACACACACACACACACACAAACAGTGATGTGCATAAGTATTCACCCCCTATGAATACTGTGGTTGAATTTTACATCATACATCTTAAAATTGTTATTTTAAATCATAAATTCTGTTACACTTGCAGCAGAGGCAGAGACACGAAGAAGGTTACACCGAAAGCATATAAGTGCATAAGTATTCACACCCTGCATATGAGTCCCCGGTGTACAAAGTCTGTGAGAGAGCTGAGACTGAGGGGGGCGGAGCTTCCCCTTCAACAACACAATGACCCTGAATGTACCGATGACATGACCTACAACCGGGTGTGTGTGTGTGTGTGTGTGTGTGTGTGTGTGTGTGTGAGCTCACTTTCTGTGCTGCAGCTCGTCTCTGTATGTCAGCGCTCTTGATGTCCAGCAGTTGAAACTTCACTAATTTTGTCAGCAGGTCTACAGAAAGCTTATCTCCTGAGTCCAACACTGACTTGGCCGCCTCCGTCACCTGCACACACACACACACATTTCCTTTAAGCACAATTTTATGTGTTTTTTATATTTTTTTATTTTTATTTTCCCCCGATTTTCTCCCTAATTTAGTCGTGTCCAATTCCTCCCCGTCACTAGGGGGCTCCCACATTAAGGCTACTACTACCACTCAGCCGGGAGGGCCGAAGACTATCACGTGTTTCCTCCGAACCACGTGACGCCAGCCGACCGCATCTTTTTCGAACTGCTCGCTCGCGCACCGTTGGGGGCGGCGTAACACACTCGGAGGACGGCGCTATCCGCTCCTTCCGCTCGCGTGAGCTCACAGACGCCCCTGACTGGCTGTAGAGCCGTGATTAATGTGGGAGCACTAAGTACCTCTCATCCCTCCCCTCTGAGAGAGCTCGGCCAATCAGCTCTCTCTAGACCTCCGGCTGCGAGAGGTTACAGCATCACCCGGGATTCGAACTAGCGATCTCCGGATGATAGGGCGAGAACATTACCAGCACTCGGAGGCCCCAATTTTATGTGTTTTATCTGAAATATTTGTGTGTGTGTGTGTGTGTGTGTGTGTGTGTGTGTGTGTGTGTGTGTGAGAGACCTCATAAAATGCAGGAAGCTCTTTGATCTTCCTCGTCTTTGGGTTCCCGAGGTCATTAACCTGAGGAGTAATAACCGCTGTTTAGGCTTCATGGTTTACTAACACTCCATACAACATGTACATGAGCACATAATAACATATTTAAGGAACATAATGTGTCCCGAGCTCTGATTGGTCAGAAGGTGTTGATTAATTCTCTGTAACAGAAGCTCTGACAGAAGCACAGGGTTCCACTAATGTGCTCGCTCTGATATGTTATGGTTTCCATAGCAACCGCTCATTCATGTACAGATAATAAACAAAGTAAAAACAATCTGTGAGGAGAGAGAATTTTGATAGAGAGAGAGAGAATAAAAGGTGTGTGTAGCTGCTGTAACATAATTTTAAATGTAATTATAAATGAATAAAAAATAACATTTCATTCATTAAAAGAAACAGAGTGTAAGTTTTGTTAAAATCTGTGGTATAAGAGGAATAAAACACTTAGTGGCATGATGTCAGTGGGAATGACTCAGTGTCAGGGTGAGAGTGACTCCGCCCACCCGACACACACACACACACACACACACACACAGAGCCCTTTACCTTCTGCAGCAGATTCTCCCAGGACAGGAGGGTGAAGAGGCGGCGGAGCGGCTGCTGTACGGCCTGGCACAGAGCCTGCATACACACCTCGTCATACACACTGTCACACACCACCAGGGACACACACACATCCCAGCTCTCCTACAACACACACACACACACACACACACACTTCATATTAGTTTCAATTCAAATACACACAGACAGACAGACAGATGGAGTGCTTTATTTGTTCTCCTTACACACACGCGTGTGTGTGTGTGTGTGTGTGAGACCCTGGTGATGTGCTCCTGAAGCTGTACCTCGTGCAGTACCGCGGTGCTCAGTGGCCCCTCCCACTGTCTGTTCCACGCTACCGGTGCACTTCCGGTCCGCTCGTTCTTCCCGCGTTTAGACGCCATGGTCAGTCTGTCTCTCTCACACACACACACACACACACTTCACAGGCAGCAGCTTTCACACGAACACCTGGCAGATACTTAGAGTTATTTCTGGTTAAAGACGCTGCGCAGAAACCCGCAGATCCGCCGGAATGATCGCGCTGCGTTCTTCTGTGTACTGAGAGAGCGCGAGACTTTGGTAACCATAGCAACCAAACAACTCGCCGGGTTACTGCGTCTGAATACCGGAAGTAGAGTCAGAACTCACTTAAAAATATATGTTGATTTAAATCTATGGTTAACCGCATTTCAACACATATTATAATGTTGTTGTTTTTTAAACCGCAAATAATACTACTAATAATCATAGCGTGTATATTTATTTTGTAATCCATGTTTGAGCGCTGAAATCGCCCGGACCAATCAGAATCCTTACGTTCATCCGGGTATTTCACTTCCGGTCAGCTGGTCCAGAGCGCTGAGGGCTAAATCTTATAACAAGTGTTAATAAAATGTTGTTTTTTTTATTTTGGTAAAAATGACAATTATTTAGCAAAGAAACCTGATTTATTTCCTGAGTTATATATACATCGCAACTGATGGTATTATTATTATTATTATTATTAAATCGTTATGCAAACATTGGTTTATACCCATTAATATGTTTAGTGTATGATTAAACATAATGTGTTTAACGACGTGAATAAACATTTAATGTTGAAGTTTTATTACTTAAGTTTAATCGATTAAGTATTTTAATTTATTAACCTCAAATAATAAAACTTAATCATAATTACGATTATGAATTATTACCGAAATAATAATAATAATAATAAAATAATAATAATAATTACCGAAACATAGAAATCATGGTTATACATAAAACATTATAATTCATATAGCAAGTGTATATGAAATGTTTCGGTTTTATAATATATTTTTTAATTACACTTTGTTTAATTTTATTGTAAATATTTTTTATGCAAAGAACTTAAACAGGTCAAAATCTAAAAAATTAAAACAAAGCTTAAATATAGGAAGCTACATTAATATAAAACACGTTTTACTTATTGTTGTTTATTTTATTTTATTTTTTCACAAATCTCCGCTTTACCTTTGAACCGGACATTTTATTGTTAGAGCGAAACCTGCGCATGCGCAGAAATATATTTTCCTGCGTCATCACTGTGCGACGAGTCTCTAGTCAATATGGCGAGCGGTAAGAAAAGCGCTCTTCTGTCCTCTTTAGCTGCATATGGAGACGATTCCGAGCCGGACTCAGACCCAGACACCGATGAACACGGTACAGTGTGGTGTTTGTTGTTTACACTAACACTATAGTGAGCTTTACCTCGGAGGGAGGGGGGGGAGGGGCGAGCTGCGCGAGCGCCTGTACCTCACGGCTAGCTAACGAGCTAATGTTCCACATTTACACTTTACTGTATGTGGTGAAGTGCACAGTGCGGAAGTACCATTAAATCATACAGTTTAGGTATTATTAGTAGTAATATTATTACTATTAAGTTATCTTTGTAAACAGTCGAATGATGAGATGGTGATAAACTCACAGCGAGCTAACGGACTAGCTGAGGTTTATTTACACTCAGACATCATCACACCTGTACACACACACACACACACACACACACAGTGCACTGGGGTCAGTTGTACAAAAAGAGAAATTAAACATGAAAATGTAGAACAAACCTATAAAACAGAAATAAAGAGATATGAATCAGTATGCTCTCACACACACACACGCTCACACACACACACGCTCACACATTAATTAATATCTGTGTATAAACAGTCGGTCGTCTCGTCCACTCTGGTGTGTGTGTGTCAGTCAGTCAGTGTCAGTCAGTGTCAGTCAGAGCAAGTAGCTTTTAAACACCAGAGCATTTTAGCCATTTTTGCATTACTGTGTTTTTCACTAAAACCATGTATATGACAAATAAAATTTGAATTTGAATTGATTTATAGAGCTCAGGATTGTGCAGTACAGAATGACTTATCGTTTTTTTCTCACACCCTCGGGCAATATGATGAAGTGAATTTTATTTCATTTGTCTATTATTTGCCGTAAGTTCAAATGTATTTCATTGTAACTAACCGTACAAACATGGAAAAATGGGTCACATAGGCAAAGAAATAACACTATGAAATATGTTTGTTGTAGATTAAAAGAACCTTTAAAAGATGATAACTTTGGTTCTATGCAACATATCATAAAACCCAGCCTCCTCGTTAACACACACCGGCGCAGCGTCAGTGTAAGTGTTTGTTTTTGTAATCGGTCACTGACCCTTGCTGTGTTTCCACACAGCCGCTCGAGTTGTAATGGTTAATTTTCCTGAGTTTTATGAAGACGCTCGTGTTCACCGTGTGATACTGTGTCTATTCAGAGAGAGAGAGAGAGTGTTTGTGTGTGTGTGTGTGTGTGTGACCATCAGTACACCCTCCTTATTGTTTTTACAACAGCTGCCATCCACTGCATTTGCTGTCCCTCAGTCCACCGCTCTTGCGTTATTAGAATAAACAGGTCCAGTAGCTCGAGAGGTAACTGTCCACTACTAGTTAATCCATCTCACAAATATACTAGGATGCCCATAAATATACTTCAGCCCAACTATACTGTGTGTGAGGAGGAACACTGATATCTCTCACTTTAAAATTGAAATTTTTGGTAGAATACTCGATTACTAAAATATTGGATAGCTACAGCCCTATGCAGAACGCTCGCAAACCGTGTTACTCACAATCCGAGGTTCCACTGTAAATGTGTGTAAAATGTTGCGGTTCCTCTCTGGTCCTGTAGGTGTAAATTATTCACACAGCACTCTTTGTAGCAGTAGGGAATTATTTACCAAGTTTTTCTTTTTTTGATTGTAACCGAATCTAAAGAATGAATATTAAATGAGGATATTTATAAAATAATGATATTTACAGAAGCGCAGTACAAATGGAATCGGCCCGAGGCGTCGTGATCTTGTATCAGGAGGGAGCTGGTGATTATTCACATTATAATAAATACTGTCACTTTATGTTTTCAGAGAAATTGTGATTATATACTGTATAAAATGCGTGTGTTTGTGTAATTAGACATTTATTTATTATTTGTAAAGATACGATTCATCACACACTGACTTGAAGCAGCAGACAGTGTGTTTTTGTACTTTTCATTAAAAAAAAAAAAAACAAATTTAATTAATGAATGAATTATTTATTTATTTTTAAATATAACTGTTTGTGTTTAGAGGCTCACGGGAGTTTGGTGTCGGCGGGTTACGGGGACGATGACGCGGGCCGAGCTGAAGACGGGAACGAGAGAGACTCTGGGAACGAAGAGAGCGAGGAGAACGAAGGAAACTCGGTCAGTTTGCTCGCACACGGCGCTGGGTGTGTACACACTCTGGAGAGGAGGAGGAAGATGATGATGATGATGATGATGATGAGTGTCTAACACATGCAGCATTTAAACCTTACACTTGAAGCCCACAGACACAGGCAGACACAAACATCATGTTACTCAGTACATACGTGTTCATAAAATAGAGGTCTAGTAGTGTATGGATTTTTAAGCAGGTGTTTAATAGACACACACACTCACACACACACGCGCACAGTAACTGTGGTGCACGAATGTGATCATAAGGTTTTTATAAGAATAGTTGTGATGAACTTTATCGTTCTGAATCTTAGGAGATAACGTTTGTTTGTTCGTCTCAGAACCCACTGTGGAACCCACGAGCAGAGTAAAGACAACACCAGCAGGTGGCGCTGTAGGAATGTGCAAGAACAACCAGTTTAAACATTGCTTAAAGAATATAGTGTGCTGGTGTTAAACTGGGTGTAGTATACTGGTCTGAATGGAGTCTAATGTACTGGACATGCAAGGAGTCTTAAATCTTTCTGAACATAAACGACTGTTTGTCACCTAAAAAAGAAAATAAAAAAGGGACATGTCATTAGAAAAGAATATAAAATCTACAATCTGTAGTAGTTTTGTTACAATAAAAGAAAGTATAAAATCGAAATGTATAAAAATATAAGTAATTATGAGTAAAATTAATATAATACATTGGAAGATTGGAATTTATATGAAATTGGGTTACTATGTTAGAAATTTGACCTTAAATAATTTAATGTATGAAGTGAACAATATAATTTGTATATAAAAATAGAAAAATTGAAAATGTTTACTGAATGACTTAAATAACTTATAATAAAGTTTGATTATATATCAGATTAATCATAACTTATTAACTTTATATTAATGTTTATAGAACCCTTATGCTTATTAATACTGAATATAAAATGTACAGTGCCTTGCAAAAGTATTCACCCCCTTGGCATTTTTCATGTTTTGTTGCCTCACAACCTGGAAATAAAATGGATTGTTTGAAAGTCTGCATCATTTCATTTATAGAACATTTCTATAACTTTGAATATGTGAATTTTTTTTTTATTGTGAAGCAAATAGGACAAAATAACAGAAAACTTCAGCGTGCATAACTATTCATCCCCCCCCTAGTCAGTACTTTGTAGAGCCACCCTTTGAGAGTCTCTTTGGATACGTCTCAATGAGCTTGCCACATCTTGCCACTGGGATCTTTGCCCGTTCCTCAAGGCAACACTGCTCCAGCTCCTTCATGTTGGACGGTTTACGCTTGAGAACAGCAATCTTCAAGTCTGACCACAGATTCTCAGTTGGATTGAGGTCTGGACTTTGACTAGGCCATTCCAACACGTTTAAATGTTTCCCCTTAAACATCTCGAGTGTTGCTTTAACAGTATTAACCGTACGGGTCATTGTCCTGCTGGAAGGTGAACCTCCGTCCCAGTCTCAAATCACAGGCAGACTGGACAAGAATATCCCTGTATGCAGCACCATCCATCTTTCCCTTGACTCGGATCAGTTTCTCAGTCACTGCTGCTGAAAAACATCCCCACAGCGTGATGCTGCCACCACCATGTCTTACTGCCGCCCACATGTCTTTCGGCAAACCCAAAACATGCCTTCTTATTTTAAACACTAGGTGATGGCTTTTTTCTGGCGACTCTTCCATGAAGCCCAGCTCCACGGAGTGTACGGCTTATTGTGATCCCATGCACAGATACACCAGTCTCTAGGGCCTCCGAGTGGCGCAGTGGTTAAAAGCGCTCGCCCTATCATCCGGAGATCGCTAGTTCGAATCCCGGGTGGTGCTGTAACCTCTCGCAGCCAGAGGTCTAGAGAGAGCCACAAAAGAGTGAGCGAAAAAGATGCGGTTGGCTGGCATCACGTGGTTCGGAGGAAACACGTGATAGTCTTCGGTCCTCCTGAGTGGTAGTAGTAGCCTTAATGTGGAGCCCCCTAGTGACGGGGAGGAATTGGACACGACTAAATTAGGGAGAAAAATCGGGGGAAAATCCCCCCCCCCCCCCCCCCCAAAAAAAAAAAAAACACCAGTCTCTGCTGTGGAACTCTGCTGCTCCTTCAGGGTGACCTTTGGTTTTTGTGATGCTGGACGGCCCTCTCCTGGCAGGTTTGTTGTGGTTGTTCTCTCCATTTGAAGACGATGGATTTGATGGTGCTTCGGGGGATCATCAAACATTTGGATATTTTTTTTATAACCCAACTCTGACTTGTCTCAACAACTTTGTCCCTGACTTGTTTGGAGAGCTCCTAAGTCTTCTTCATGTGATGCCCCTTGCTTAGTAGTGTTGCAGATTCTGGGGCCTTTCAGAAAAGGTGTGTCCATACTGATGGATCATCTGACACTTCATTTCACTAATTATATGACTTTGAAGCTAATTAGTTGCACTTGAACTTTTAAGGGGCTTCATAGCAAAGGGGGGGTGAATACATATGCACATGCCAATTTTCAGATTTTTCATTTTGAAGATTTTTTTTTTTATATATATATTTCTCATTTTACTTCACTGACTTTTTTGTGCAGATCCATAACAAAAATCAGTTCAAAACATTCAATTTACAGTTATAATGTAAGAAAACATGAAAAATGCCAAGGGGGTGAATACTTTTGCAAGGCGATGTACATTATGTAAGTGTTACATGTGTTTATTTAATGTATAATAAATGAGATTAAAGAGTGTATATAACGCGTTGAATTAACCCACAGTGTTGGTAGTGTATAGTAATTTAAATCTGCGTAAAAAAGCTATTTAAATATAATTATATCATTTATGAAATGAAGATATTTCAAAAGATGAATAAAAATTTTTAGTAAATAAGAATAATAAAGGTAATAAACGAAGGTTATTAAATTGTTTTTAATGTTTTTCTTTTATTCGTTATACGTTTTGTATATTTTGTGTGTATTTTTATAAATGTAGGTACTTTTTTTTTTTTATGTATCCGTTATGTTATCTTAATCTTTTACTCCTATCTGTACATAAGTTATAATTTTATTGTGCTCTGTTTTATGGTATCCCCTCCCCCCGCACCACCACCACCACTCTCGCCCGTCAGCATACTCGCGCATTTCTTTGTGTGATTATTTATAACCATGTTTTTGTGTGTTTGTGTAGGAAGTGGACGATTCCGACTCAGCTGAACCTCAAGATGATTCGAAGGTATGTAACAATGAAAGAAAAAAAAACCCATCATAAAATCTAACATCCAGTCCTGTCCAGATTTATGGATTATTTTTAAATGACTAGTGTATCACTGACTTGTAAAGCTCATAAAGATTAAAAATCATTTACAAAAATCACAACACAAATGTTAAGTGAATTCTTGGTTAAATGTTTGTATTTTCAGGGTTCACTATCTAAGGTTAGGGTTAACTCGGTGCTAACGGCTAATTTGCATAAATTTGTTTGCTAGTCTTATACTTGAGAAAACGACGCTACGTTTTAAGTTTGAGTTTTAAGCGTTAGCTATATAGCTGAAGTACTCACATGATGTGTAACTAGCTAAGTTTTAAGGATAAAGTATTTATAAAAAATCATTTTTTAGCTTAAATTAATTTTAGACACCTTTTTATTTAAATATGTTTAAGTATGTATTAAAGGTTAAATTGTAAGTGTGTTTTTTTTTTTTTTTTTTTTTTTTCTTAGGTAGTTTTTAATTGTTGGTTAGTCTAAAACAGGCTAACTATATTAGCTAGGCTTTAAGAACATGTAATGTTACTGTTGGGTAGCTGCAGTAGTTAAAGTTCAAGTTTTAGTTGCGGATTAGCTAGCTAGTTTTTAAATATTATTCAAATGTTCTGTCTTTCTCTTTAGACGGTTAACACAAATTACAGCACAGTCTCTCTGCAAGGTCAAACTGTATATTTTGTATACTTTAGAGAGAGACTTGTTGCTAGTAGTGTATTATTAAACGGTTAAACTTCATGACTCGCTGTTGAGCTGAGGTTGGACGGGTTTCAAGACAAGCAGCTACAGGACCTCACTGTGTGCTCACTGTAACCCTGAACATTCTGAGCTTGAAGGCATGTTCCAACTCCTTCGCTGTTTCAGAGGAAAGTCATTCAACCGCACCCTCAGAAATAAAGCGCCGACTCAAAACGCAACACGACGTAGCCTGCAGAAAGAGAAATTCATGACTGATCGCTGAACAACATTGTTTCAGAGTTTTATTATTTTCATTGTTGAGTTTTCCTCTAATGCATTTTGTCACCTAGGAGTTAATGTTTTATAACTATTGGTTTATGAAAAAGTTTTGGTTTATGGGTTTCAGTTTATAATTGTTTATTAGATAAGTTTAGATTTGTAGCGTTAACCTTAAAACTATCTAAAACATTGCGAATGTGTTAGCTAGCTTGGCTAAGTTGGTTTTTATTTCCTTAATTTCCTTTGTTTAGTCATTCAGGTTTTTACAGAATAATTGGCCAAGTTTTAAGAATGAAGTTGAAATTTTGTGTGTTAGCTAGCTAGTTTGTCAGGTTTTACTCTAGTGTAATTAGGTAACTTTTTCAAGTTTACATGCTGTGTAGTTACAGTTAAATAGCCATGTTTCATATAGTTTTACTGCCAGATAAGTAGTTTTGGTTAATAAATGCATTTCTACATTTAGTTATTTATTAGGCTTTTAGCACTAGCTACTTATTAGATTGTTAGTGTTGGTTAGGTTAGCTTATTGTTTCTTCTACGTGGTAGGTTTCTAGCTAAGGTTTCTCTTAGACAATGAGGGGTTTAACAGGATTTAACAGGGTACAACCTAGTTAAAACCTGTCAGGTTTTATCTGTAATATTTCTAGTTAACTTTTTTATAAATGCAACCTAGGAGTGTCAGGTTGCTAGCCAAGATTCATATGGGTTTTAGTATTGGATAACTAGCTTAATATGAGTTTTTCTCATAATTTACTACATAAGCATGAGGGTTTTGTCATGAACGTGCTCCCCTAGATGTTGTGAATTATCGTGCTGTTTGCCTGTAGCTTGTTCTGTATGTTAGCCTGCTAGCTGACCTTTATAGATGTTTAGTCTTTGCTGATTATACGGTCTGTAAAATTTTACCAAAATAAAATCTTGCATAAACATAAAATGTTTCAGCTTCTAGCTAACGTTTGAGGAAGTACGCCAGTGTTAGCCAATTAGCTACAGGTTTTATGGTTGGATAACTAGTTTAGGTTAGTAGATGCCTTAAAGTCACTAGTCATCTGTTAATGTACATATTCACAGGGTTTTAGTGTTAGTTAGCAAGCGAAGAGTGTATATCAAATATTATTATATATTTATATAATAGTGTAAACTGAGGGTTGTGGGATTTACAGCTCCGTCACTAGCCGCGGGTTACGAGCTGTGAGTGTTGGCTAGGCAGCGCTAATCTCTAGGGTTTAAGTGAAAGCTAACATGTTCACTAGACTGGATTATAATGCTAAATAAGAATTAGCTGGATAAGTTTCTGGCTTTAGTTATGTGTGTGTGTGTGTGCGTGCGCGCGCATCCATGGTGGGGCGGTATTCAGATGGTGTTAGGATGATTCTCACGCACACACACACGCGCACACACACAGTGTTAATAAAGCAGCTTTTGTTCACTGTTTTGTCTTTTGAGCCTCAACAGGAGCAAAGCAAAAACACTCTGCAAAAGTAATGGCACTGTATCCCAACAGTACGGGGGTTTATATTTATCTTCCATTTTTATTTCTGAATACAAATTATGTAGGGAGTGTGTATTATTCAGCAGCGCTCCTCTCCACACACTCCTCTACACACTGACACACTGATTTATTTCTTCTGCGTTCTTTAAATGTCTCCATGGTTTCCCTCTCTGTGTGCCGTCCTCACTCGGTGTCTCTCCTACTTCCTCTAATGCTAAACTCAGATTTTGTAGATTTTATCCCGACTTTGAGTGAACATTTGTGATGTCACTAGGTGAACTTCACAGCGTTGGACCCACCGTGTCTGATATAATATTTATTCATAAAAATACATATACACTGAAGTTCCACAGGGATGTCTTCATTAGAAATATTTACTGATTAGTTTATTATAATTAATAAGCACATAGAGGGATAGATATGAAGGGGTTTCTTTCTAAAATCACGTAAAGTTTTCATAAAAGTTTTAAATCTCTTTCTCTGTGTGTGTGTGTGTGTTTTAGGATGTTGTAACTGGTGAGAAGGATCCTAATGAGTTAGTTGGTGAGTAACTTTATCACACACAGTACACACACCTTTAATAACGCTTCATTCCTGAGAATAGTACCATTTCTGTCCTGTGTGTGTGAGAGAGAGATTAGCAAGGAAATGGTCAGTACGTTAACTTGTTTTTTATTTGTTATGAGGTGTGTGTGTGTGTGTGTGTGTGTGTGTGTGTGTGTGTGTGTGTGTGTGTGTGTGTGTGTGTGTGTGTGTCACGCCTGATTGAGTTCCAGTGCAAGAGGTAATAAAATATAACCTAAAGTCATGAACACTGTTGAATAAAACACACACACACACACACACACACAGTGGCCATTTCATTAGGTGTGCAAACATGCTTAACAAACCCACATAAACCATTCGTATAATAAGTGATGATGTTTTAGGTTTAAATGTTTCAATAAAATATAAAGATGAAATAATCAGTAGAGTTTACTGAAAGATAATAAACATCCACAGATATAACACACATGTAAACACCTTTTATGTTATTAGTATATCAGTTATATATATTATAGTTCATTATAGTATATTAAGGTTTTTAATGTTAACTTTATATTATAAATGAGTGTAAATCAATAAATAAATTTTAAAAATGTATTATTAAATTATTAAAGCTAAGAAAAAGAAAGTGTGTGTGTTGGTCGTCTACATTTTTCAGTCGTATTTGTGAGCATTAATCAGGGGACAATCAGGCGCTGTGTGTCTGTACTGAACTGCTGTTACTGTCTTTTGTGGAGTGAAAATGTCAAAGTTTCAGTTCTGAAGCTCTCACGCAGTCCTTACAGATACGCTTTGTCCTCTCACACACACACACAGACACACACACACACACAGAGTGCAGTCTGAGGAATCTGCTGTGTGCGTGCATGTGTGTCTGGTGTCTGTGTGTGTGTAGTTCTGTCACATGACAGTAACACAGAGGCGGAGCTTAACACACTGGTCAGTGTACTCGTAGGTGGAGGAGCAGTGTGCCAATATTTTTTAAACAAAAATCTGATCTCAATTTCCGCAAAGAAAAAACGTGATTCACGTTTTAGCAAGAATTGTGAACCTCGTATGTGTGTGTGTGTATGTGTGTGTGTGTGTGTGTGGGCAGAGTGGGCGTGATGCCTGCCTAAAGTTGTTTGTTTTGCTCTGGTTCATGGTGCTACTGGGCAGCAGGAACTCCCAAGTGTGTGTGTGTGTGTGTGTGTGTGTGTGTGTGTGTGTGTGTGTGTGTGTGTGTGTGTGTGTGTGCGCCCTTGGCTTGGCATGAAAGTTTGCAGTAAGTGATTTTCCAGCTCGGTGTGAATCAGACGTCGTCTCTGAGCCGATGGTTTGATGGAGGATGTTTCCTGAAGTGACTGTGACACTGATTCACCCTCTTATATTCTAAATCCTGGCTTCTGATTGGTCACGAGGTGTGTGTGTGTGTGTGTGTGTTGCTGCAGTTAACAGTCCCTATAGGATCCACAGGTTATAAGTTTGACTCTGACCTGCAGTAACCTTGAACTATACCTCACCTCACCACTAGGGGAGCTGTAGTGCTGCAGGAGAGCTCTGTACACCTCTGTGTTCATGTGACTTTATAATCCAAAGAACCCTGAAACAGTCAGGCACCATTTAATACTGTGTGTGTGTGTGTGTGTGTGTGTGTGTGTGTGTGTGTGTTCGTTACCCCGTCAGGTTTCTATCG
>CM059213.1:37620483-37630483 GCA_030347435.1 Clarias fuscus
TACAAACTAACATACAGAACTGTAATTATTTAGTGACTATTAATTTGTCAAATCTCAGATTTTCTGACTTGTTTTTCCATAAACATTACAGTCTGTCTGTCTCACTCTTACTGTCTCTGTCTCTCTGTGTCTCTCCTCAGGACATGTTCGATCCTCACGGCTGGGCCGAGGACTCTTATTATGAAGGCTTAGGTCAGAGTCTTTTTCACTCTGCTGTGTTTAAGTTGACTATTTTACATACATTTAATCTCTTAATAGTATTGTTAGTGTTGTTGTTGTTGTTGTTAGTGGTGTTGTTGTTGTTGTTGTTGTTGTTGTTCTTGTTGTTGTTGTTCTTGTTGTTAGTGTTCTTATTGTTCCTGCAGCCAAAGCTCAGAAAATTGAGATGGAAAAACTCGAAAAAGCCAAAAAGGAGCGAACAAAGGTGATTTACTGCGACACGACACGACACTACACACTGTTACACTCTATGTTGTGAGTATAATAAAGTGTGTGATTGTGTTAATAAGGTGTGTGTTTGAACGTGTGTGTTCTAGATTGAGTTTGTGACGGGAACAAAGAAAGGCACGAGTACGAACGCCACCGCTGTAACCACCAACACCACCAATACCACCTCCACAGGTACAACACACACACGCGCGCGCGCGCACACAGCAATACCGGTTTGGGGGCGGAGCTATGTAAAATGGCCTTCACAGCTGTGGGCCAAACAGAGATGATGTGAAATGATAATTAACCTGAGCGAGGAACAGATCTGAGTTATGACTCTGTGCGTGTGTGTGTGTGTGTGTGTGTGTGTGTGTGTGTGTGTGTGTGTATGTGTGTGTGTATGTGTGTGTGTATGTGTGTGTGTATGTGTGTGTGTATGTGTGTGTGTATGTATGTGTGTGTGTGCGTGTGTGTGTGCGTGTGTGTGTGTATCAGACGCTCAGAAGAGGAAGAGTAAGTGGGACTCTGCGGTTCCGGTCACTCTGTCTCAGCCGGCTCTGCTCACCACCACGGCCACGCTCCCCGGCGTCGTCTCCGTCACCACCACCGCCAGCGGCACCAAGACCACCGTCATCTCCGCCGTGGGCACCATCCTGAAAAAAGCCAAGCAGTGACCTCACACACCCACCCACCAGGGCTGGGTAACGCCCCCTCACACAGGAAGTGATGTCATACTCCTATGGGCCGCTTTCCCTCGGCTGAGAAATGCGCGGAAGTGGGCGGAGCTCCGTTTAACTCCTCCTCATCAGACTTCATTATCAGATGAATCGGATCTCGCGCTCGCTGAGTGCCGTTAGCGTCACGCCGGCGGTCCGACCTTCATCGGAGTCTCTCTTCTCCTCGCGTCTGGCATTCGGGATCTCTCTTTTTAAATTGTTTGTTTTTGATTTTACACCCTTCACTTCTCCCAGCTGGCCTTGTAGCCGTCTTCATCATCCTCATCCTCAGCTGAACTTCATTCTTTGTCTTACACACTGAGCTGCGTCTCTGCGTCATTCAGTGTTTATTATTTCCTGCACAGTGTTTAGTGTCGACGTGAGTCAGCCATTTATCCCTGATTTAAATAAAAATAAACTTTTCGTATTGTTGTGTTTCTGAAGTGTTTTTCTGTTTTTAGAGACTGATTGTACGTTTTTATTACTGGTGACGTTCAAGCGGAAACATCCACCAGCTCAGTAATAATAATAATAATAATAATAATAAGACTCAATTAATTAAAAACATTAAATAAATTATCATAAAATAAATGTAATAAAATACTTAAAGATTTAAGAAGAAAAACTAAAGATTAAAATGTGAATGAGCAAAAACAAAAGGGAAATTTGCAAACAAAATAAATTTGTACTAATTAGTTGTTTTGAAGAATTAAAATATCTCAGTTTTATGTTTGTTGTAACTCATCATTGAGGTCATGACATTTTCCTCTCTGTGAGTGTGTATGAATAAATATGATCAGAGTGTCTTCAGGAGTCCAGTAGAACTTTGTGTGTGTGTGTGTGTGTGTGTGTGTGTGAGAGTCCTGTGTGTTCAGCACCCGGTCCTCGGTGTGTTTTCACCTCACTTTGGGGTTTTTGGAAATGTACTTTAAATCCAAAGAAATGTTAAAAATGTGTCTGAAATGTTTTATCTCAAAACGGATCCAATACGTGCCCAGTGCATTGTGGGTAAATGCAGTTGTTAGCCACGCGAGTCTGAGGGGTCGCGATGCGGCGTTTAACTCTCAGCGCGGAGGAACCATCGGGTTTCACGTCTCACCCACGCCGGGGTCTAAAGTGTGAGACGCCCTGCAGTTTAAATAAACCACGTACAGCAGAGATCAATAAATATTTCAGTTAAGAAGAATCTACTGAGCTGTGAAACAGTATTTGCCCCTTCCCCTCTTTTTTTTTTTTTTTGTATATGTCACATTTGCATGATTTAGATCACTGAGATTGAGTAAATACATTTTAAAAAATGATGAGGAAAAAGCAGTAAAAATCTGCCTGTGTACAAGTGGAGCATGTTGAGAGGTAAAGTAACACATGGTGCCGTGACCTAAAGAAAATGAAGAACGGATGAGAAACAGAGTAACTGACATCAGTATGAGTATGAAAGAGATTACAGAGGCGTGTCTGAGGCGTTGGGGCTCCAGTGAACCACAGTGGAACAGTGATGAAGTTACTCCAGGAGCGCGTAAAAGAACCAGAAGAACATCGAAAGACCTACAGGCTTCACTCGCCTCCGTTAAGGTCGGTGTTCATGATTCAACAATAAGAACGAGACTGGGGCCTCCGGGTGGCGCAGTGGTGCAGCGCTCGCCCTGTCATCAGGAGATCGCGAGGTCGAATCCCGGGTGGTGCTGTAACCTCTCGCAGCCGGAGGTCTAGAGGGAGCTGATTGGCCGAGCTCTCTCAGAGGGGAGGGATGAGAGGTACTTAGTGCTCCTCCCACATTAATCACGGCTCTACAGCCAGTCAGGGGCGTCTGTGAGCTCGCGCAACGGAGGGAGCGGATAGCGCCGTCCTCCGAGTGTGTGACTCCGCCCCCAACGGTGCGCGAGCGAGCAGTTCGAAAAGATGCGGTCGGCTGGCGTCACGTGGTTCGGAGGAAACACGTGATAGTCTTCGGCCCTCCCGGCTGAGTGGTAGTAGTAGCAGCGTAATGTGGAGCCCCCTAGTGACGGGGAGGAATTGGACACGACTAAATTAGGGAGAAAATCGGGGGAAAAAAGAGACTGGGGGCAGAAATGGCGTTTGTAAGTAGCGTCCGTCTCTCCTTCGCTGTTGTGTGAGTTGTGTGACGGAGCTCCCAGTGTGTGTGGAGCGTCCTATTGAAATGCTAATGTGGTCATAAAGCCTGCTGCAGAATAAAGAAGGTTTGGGGGAGGGGGGTGGTGGGTGCAGGGACTCGTGATGCAGTTTAAAACTTCAGTAACGGCTCTCTGGACTACACACACACACACACACACATGCGGTTACACAACACAGAGTTTTACAGAGACTCATGAGAAGAACTGGATCTCCAGAACCCCGGAGTCAGAGAGGAGGACGCGGCGCTGCCAAGGAGACGGATTCAGGTTTATAACTCAGTGTCCTTCAATGTCCTGTTGTGTGTCTCACACCTCCCTGTCTCCTGTACACTCACACTGTCTCTGTGTGACTGTAACCTTGGTGTGTGTGTGTGTAACATGAGTGTAAGGAGTCTCCAGTGTGAGAGCTGTTTAACAGGTAACGCTGGAGCAGACGAGTTTCCCTGTGGTGTCTCAGTCACATGACACACTGTGTGTGTGTGTGTGTGTGTGTGTGTGTGTGTGTGAGTGTGTGTATTATTAACCTGAACAGAGCGCGTGGCGAGCGGACGAGTGTTTGTGGCTGCTATAACCTCAGTCTGAATAACACACTAGGAAACTAATCAGCGTCAAAACTCCACTCTGGGCCTCCGAGTGGCGCAGTGGTAAAAGCGCTCGCCCTATCATCCACACAGTGCGCGAGCGAGCAGTTTGAAAAGATGCGGTCGGCTGGCGTCACGTGGTTCGGAGGAAACACATGATAGTCTTCGGCCCTCCCGGCTGAGTGGTAGTAGTAGCCTTAATGTGGGAGCCCCCTAGTGACGGGGAGGAATTGGACACGACTAAATTAGGGAGAAAATCGGGGAAAAATCCAAAAAAAAAAAAAAAAACTCCACTCTAACACACACACACACACACTGCTCTTTTTGGTAGCTACAGTATTCTGTCTCTCACCAGTGGCAGTGAACAGAACTCATTCACACACGCACACACGCACACACACACACACACACACAGTGTATTTTTAGATGTTTTTGTGATGTGAAGGGAAACTGTAATAGAAAGTTTCCCTCTTGAGGCAGATGTAGTTCACATGTTTGTGTGTGTGTGTGTGTGTGTGTGTGTGTGTGTGTGTCGGTCTCCCTCTGACTCACACAGACACACCCTGACTCTTATTCACTCGCGGCTCATTGTGCGTTTGCTGCCGCTTGCTCGCCTCTCTGGAACACTCAGTTCCTCTGATTTCAGGTTGCCATGGTTATGGTGTGTGTGTGTGTGTGTGTGTGTGTGTGTGGTACAGCATGACTTGGAGTAAGGGCTACACCTGGACCTCAGGTGTGATTCCTCCCAGCTGAATAAGATTTGTGTGTGTGTGTGTGTGTGTGTATAAACTATTTACAGTGGAACCTTGGATTACGAGCATAATTCGTTCCGGAAGTGGGCTCGTATTCCAAAACACTAGTAAACCAAATCATAATTTCCCATAAGAAATAATGGAAACTTTAATTATTCGTTCCACAGGCACCAAAAAATAAATACATAAAAATACTTAATACAATCTATAAAATGAAAATAAAACTAATTAATCTGCACTTTACCTTTAAAAAAAAGTACAAATAAATCCTGACAGATAAGTGTTTCCGTTGGTGCGCGCAGTGTGTGTGTGTGTGTGTGTGTGTGTGTGTGTGTGTGTGTGGAATTAGCCCCTTCCCTCACCTCGTTTTACACAGTAACACTCCTCCTCCCCCTCCCCACCTTGCTTTTTAAGATTCACAACAAACACACACACACACAACGGAAACACCGTGAGAGTGACGCTCGGTGTCAAAATAAGAGTCGCATGCGTGATACATGATACTCGGCGCTCGTAAACTAATACTTGCTCGGTTTCCGAATAAAAATGTATTAAAAATCTTTCCTCGGTTTGCGGAACACTCGCAAACCACGTTACTCGCAATCCGAGGTTCCACTGTATTATGCTTTTTTCTGTTCCTAATTTTTTGTCACTACAAGTAAATTCGCACATCAGGATGAAAAGAATGAATATTAATTAAACCGCTCGTTAGCATTTCCTGATCAGCAGCTCCAGTTAAGTTTGGATTTTTTGTCACATGACCTTTACAGCGCAGTGAGATGATTTTGATGATTATGAATCTGGGGTCAGAGCGAAGGGTCAGTCAGGATACAGCGCCCCCTGGAGGAGACAGGCTCAAGGGTCCTACTCAAGGGCTCGACAGTGGAACCTTGTTGGTGCTGGGGCTCGAACCCATGACCTTCCATCAGTAACCCAGAGTCTTGACCAGTTGAGCCGCCGCCATCATTAGCAAAGATGATGAAAATGTGTCAGATGCGTCATAGTCCAGACGGGTTCACTAGATGCAAGGAGGGATGCAGGACTCAGCTCCATGATAGACGTCAAAGCTTCCACCTTCTCCACTATCACATGACTTGCTCAAGATGGTGACACTATGTTGCAGAAATGATCAAAGTCGATAAATTTAATCCAGAATCCAATAACCTTCATACATACCTTCGGCTTAATTGTACATATTTACAGTATTTAGGGATCAAACTCCCAGGGTCCTCACTGGTTCCTCTGTAATGGTTGGAATTGGATTGTTATTATCATCAATCATCAATGAAACTCAACAACTCTCTCTCTCTCTCTCGTTGGCAAAAGGGATCCAGATCATCATCTATTAAATCTGTCGAGATCTACCTGCTTCTTTGGAGGAATCCAGTGATGGTCCTAGTCTGATAACCCACTCTGATTCTGTAGGTCCTGGAGAGATTCTCAGTCTAAAGCTGTTGGAACAAGGCAATGATCCAGGGCCATCTCCAGAAACCTGCAGAATGTGGAGAGATCAGCTCCACAAGGTACAGAAGCAGGACAGGAGTGTGTCAGAGATACCTACAGAAGCTCTGGGAAGTTTGGCGACACTGTTGCTTCTGCAACTCGAGGAATGAGACTGACATGACCAAGACCAAGTTCAGAATGTGTCTTAGAGGAGGCTAGAGTAATACTTTAAGAGAAGATAAATCACTGGAATGTTTGGAATGTAGTAGAAAAACATCTGGACAAGACTGGAGCAGCGTTTCTTCTTCTTGAGAATGCAGAGAAGCTGAGGCCCAGCTTCCACCACTGATTCTCACCAGCTTCTAGAGAAGGACTATCAAGAGCATCCTGAGCAGCTGCATCACTGTCTGCATCCTTGAAGCCACCTATGACTGATCAGACACGCCTCTCACTGTGTGCTGATTTGTATTTGGGTGAAATGAGAATAAAAGTCTGCTTGAATTGACTTGGAGAAAGCTGAAAAGAAGAACGTCGAAGATGTAGAAGGCAGAACCTCAACACATTTTTTCCCCCTTGGAAAATCCAAAAGAACATCACAGACCACCACAAAATCCTGGGAGCTGCAGGTTGGTCTTGGGACACAGTAACATCTGCACCTGTAGTCCCACCTGAAGATCCACCAGGACAGGATGAAATGCATGCAAGTGCTACATGAGACAGAGAAGGAACCTGGGCCAGGATGCACACTCCCATGAACCTCCAACATCCGCCAGTCAGGCGGTTTAGTGACTGCAGTTTGATGGAGATAATTAGTTGATCAAGGTCCACCGGTGAAACCAAAATGTATCTGTGAAGTGGAGTGAGGGGTGAGGTGGTGACACCATCATGCTCCAGAGATGGAGCAGGAACTGGAGAACTGTCTGCTGTCTACTAGAGTCAGGAGTGAAGGAAACATCGACGGCACTAAATTCAGTGCAGTTCTTGAGGAAACCTGTTTCAGTCAGTGTGAAGTTTGAGACTGGGATGGAGTTTCACCTTCCAGCAGGACACACCGTCCATGAACACACTGCTGAAGCTCTAGTGGAGAAGTTTAAAGGAAAATATGGAAATCACGTTCCTCTGTGAGGTTCTGCTTCTGTCCTGCAGAGAACCGGAGAACCTCAAGGTTCCAAATCTCATAGAATCTTGTGTTGAAATGTGTTGCTGCAGGGCGTGCGACTCAGAGGAACTGTGTGTGTGCGCGCATGTGTGTGTGTGTGTGTGTGTGTGTGCATAACTGAACAGAGAGATGAGTCTTTGTAGCCGCGAGGAAAAAACTTCCACTGCCACTCCCATAGAGCTGTCTGTCTCTCTGTCTCTCTGTCTCTCTGTCTGTTTATCACTAAATTATTTATGTCTCTCTGTCACTTCCTTTCATTCCTCATATCTCACTTTCTCCTTTTCCTTTTCCCTTATCTCTCTCTTGCAGCTACTTATTCTAACCACACACACACACACACACACACACACACACACACCCGACCTCCACCTCTTCTTCTCTCCTCATTCTCAGGTCTGTGCAGGTGAGTGTGTGTGTGAGTGTGTATATGTGTGCAGGAATGCGGGAGCGGCATGAGCGTGTGTGTGTGTGTGTGTGTGTGTGTGTGTGTGTTTGACAGAGGAGGAGTGAAAGGACGAACAAAAGGGGAAGTGGAGGAAGGGAGTCGACTTCAGCCCACCTGGGGGAGGAGGGGTTTAAAACCACACACAATCTCTCACACACTCTCACACACACTCACACACACTCACACTCTCACACGGCTGACCCGATCCTGCTGTTCTGCTCCACACACTCACACTCTCTCACACACACACAGATTAAAGCTGGAGTGTAACTGCAGGAGGAGAAACACAACCTGCTCCAGAACACACACACACACACACACACACACACACACACACAGCTCTGAGATCAAAGGCTTTGCAACCTCAACTTATTTTTTACTCCACTTTGGGGAAGTGTGTGTGTGTGTGTGTGAAGGAGGAAAGGAATTTACTTCACCACTTGTGTGTGTGTGTGTGTGTGTGTGTGTGTACGCACTTGGACTTTGAGACTTGGACTGGGCGACTCAGAGGTAAAATACACACCTACATTAATACACACTTTAACTGTTGTAGTGTTATATTTGAAGTATTGTATTGTTTTTACCACACACACACACACACACACACACACACACACACACACACACACAGTCTGTATGCATTTTCTGATTTTTTCACACTTTCTTCTTATCGTACACCCTCATCACACACACGCATGAATGCACAATGTAATGGTTGCTAAGCGATGTGTGAGTGTGTGTGTGTGAGTGTGTGTGTGTGTGAGTGTGTGTAT
The DNA here is from genome assembly GCA_030347435.1 of Clarias fuscus. NCBI lineage: Eukaryota > Metazoa > Chordata > Actinopteri > Siluriformes > Clariidae > Clarias > Clarias fuscus. Next base: position 37,628,914 of record CM059213.1, read on the forward strand.
GTGAGTGAGTATATGTGTGTGTGTTTGTTTTAGTTAGATGGTTTTACAAACACCTTATCCTTTCATAACACACCCCAATAAACAATATACACACTCGTCTATACACACACACACTCTCCCATTACACACTGATACACAGTCTCACAAATTTTCAGATGTGTGTGTGTTTGTGTGTGAAAAAGTTTTTTTGGCTTTACTGACAATGAGAAAACCAACAGCTGCACACACACACACACACGAGTTTTGAATTTGCATTCTAGTGCTATTTCTCCAGTAAGTGTTATTCCTCCATCCCATAATATTATTGTTATTGAGCTTAAATTTTAAGTGGTAGTGCAGCTTTATGATTTCCATGGTAACAGCTGGTGTGTACTGATTATAAACGAGTGTAATCACTGATCTGTGAGGAGAGATGCGTGCGTGTGTGTGTGTGTGTGTGTGTGTGTGTGTGTGTGTGTGTGTGTAAGGAGTGTCTAGTGTCAGTGGTGTGTGACAGTCAGAGGTGAAGCTGGAGTTTCAGTACAGAGTGTTTACACTGCTTTAATATCACGCTGAATCGTAGAAGATACCTCTGGTCCGATCTGCTCTGTACGAGGTGGTCGAGGTCCGATCATTATTTATTATATTATTTGTTTGTTTGTTTGTTTATTTATTTGGAGGGGGGGGGGGGGTGTTTTGTTTGCGAGTACCTAATATGATACTCTTTCATATCCAGTGTGTTTATAATGTTCATATAGGTTTATAAACTCAGATTGATGTTATTGATAATGTAATTAATGTTTTGGCAACAATGTAATACTTTTGTTAACATTCATGCCACTAAAGCTCTTCTGAACTGCACTGAGTGAGAGAGAGACAATTTTCGGATATTTCCACAGGTTTTAAATTTCTACATTCTAACAGTTTGTTTCTTTAATGTTGATATTTTATGATTGTATATTTTATATGTTCTTTATCATCTGCTCTGTATGAGAGATCCGTAGTCAGAGCTGCTCTATATGTCGGTGGTTCTGTGCTCTAGTCCCCCTGCATGTGTAAGTGTTGTCTCAGCTTCCAGAACCTCAGATTTAATTAATTAACTAATAATATAATATCAGCCTATTCTAGATGGAAGTGGGCGTGGTCAATCAGTGAGACAGGGGTAGGGTCAGGGGTAGCTCAGTGGTTAAGGCATTGGACTACGGTTCGGAAGGTCCCAGGTTCAAGTCCCACTACCACCAAGTTGTCCCTGTTGGGCCCTTGAGCGAGGCCCTTAACCCCCAACTGCTCAGATGTATAATGAGATAAAAAAAAATGTAAGTCGCTCTGGATAAGGGCGTCTGCCAAATGCCTAGATGTAGATGTATGTAGATGTACAGTAAACTGTGCAAACTCTCGAGGAGTAAGACTGAGAACCAGAGAACCAGAGCTGTGTGTCTGATCTCCGTCTGATCTCCGTCTGATCTCCGTCTGATCTACTCTCTGTCTCTCTCAGTTCAGCGGTGCTTTATTGCAGTGAACACTAATAGTGCTGGTCGAACAAACTGATAAGTTAAATGAATATTAAACTTTTCCGGCTGCTCCTGTCGAG